>JAZKJV010007010.1:0-600000 GCA_037367405.1 Ottelia alismoides | reverse complement strand
ACGGGCTGCTATGGGCTGGAGGAGAACCGCAAGGAGGAGGGAGTGCGCAAGGGGAGAGGGCCGTTGGCCGTGCGCTACTTCTATACCTGCATGAGAAAATGAGAGAGAGAGAGAGATAGAATAAAGAGAGAAGAGGGGGAGTATGAGGAGACCATCCTTCATGTGTCATGCCTCCTTTTATAGATGAATGTTGCTTGGAATGAAGGGACACATCCCATGCACATGAAGACAAAACAATAAATTCATTCATGCATGGGGAAGGGAGAAGAATGTTATTTACCTTCAAGGGAAGCACCCCATGCATATAAAGACAAAAACAATAAATTCATTCATGCATGGGGGAGATACATGGGCAAGATAGAATATGGATGGCTACTTTCATGAGTAATGGGAGAGAGAGAGAGTAAATAAAGGGGATCTACATGCATGTTCATGAGTGGCTCTAGACATGATATTAAACATTGGAAATTTTTCACTCTCAACCATCCCCTTTTCTTTCCAACAAAATGTAAGAGATATTTTGTAGAGCCAAGTCAATATGTTGGATGTTAATTAAATTAGTGCTCTATGAGTGTACTCAATTTCTCTCTGATAAATCTGATTAATGAGAATATTTTATCAGATGTTTTCTTGATTTTATGATGATTTTATACGCTTATGCGCATGGAATAATGTAGACAAATATTATGTGAATTTAGAGTTTGTAACCTAGGAATTGATATTGTATTTCACATAATTTGAGCTTATTATCACAGCATATCAATTAATCATCACCCACCACCACCTTCTTCCGTCGCCACCCGCCGGCCGCTGTACCTTCTCGCACCCACGCACATCACCCTGCACTGACTCTGCAGCCACCTGCAGATCATGCCTCCCTGTGCACGGCCTCCCTCCAACATGCGACCCTCCTCGCCACCTACCGCCACCCGCATCCAAGCTGCACATTCCTCCAGGCACACACGACCCCATCTCCTCCTCCGTCCACGACGCCCCACCGTGCAAGCACAACCCATAATACTCTAGGCTTCGCGCCCCTGGGCACAGCAGCCATCACCGGCCTCTACCTCCTCTAGTCAACCGTCGTGACCTCGTGCGCCCCGCCTGCAGCTCGCCCTCGGCCATACACCAGCCACCCACCCCTAATCATACGCCCTAGTCATGTATCGCATGAATAAGAAGGTTCATTCATTTTTTTATTTTTTGTAAAAATTGCATTGCTTATATTTCAAGTTTTTATTATTAAAAACATGCCTGTGCACAAGTTTGCATTGTCAAAGTTAATTTCTACATTGCACGAATAACCCTATGTTTGCATGTTAATTTAGACACCTTTATTATATCATTTATATAATTAAAAATGTTAAGCAACTTGTTCTCTATCATTTGGATATTTATTTGATTTTTCATGAGTTCTGGTTAATTAATTAAAATTCTTTTAGTGAAAATTGCATGTTTTACCCACTGCAAGGTCTTAAATTCATATTTGAATCACGGTTGCTCCAAAAATTCCTTAAAAATCGTAAATGATGCCTTGAAGTATGTTTAAATTACTTTCTAAATTTCATCTTAATTGGAGTTGTCTCGTGCGTAAAATAAATTATAGAGTGATTTTAGTAAATGATTTTTATTTAAATCCATACATTATTTTTGGAAATTCCAACTCTCCTGTATTGCTCATATAATACCTTTTAGTGATAATTTGCTCCTTGGCTAATTTGATAACATGGATTTATTACGAATTAATTACTCATTGTCACTCTATTTTCATTAAAAATTTCATAAAAAATCATATGTTGTTGAAAAATTCCAAAAAATTATTATAGCATCATTTCGTCATGCTTAACTTCAAGTAAGTTTTTCATAATTTTTGCATTCTGGTTGTGTGAAAAATTACATAAAAATCCACAAAAAGTGTGCATTTTTTATTATTGCATTTTATCCTTTAAAATTCCAAAAAATGTGTTTTGCATTCCTCACTGGATTAGTTTTCTAGGAAAAATATAATTTGGCTAAATTAGATTAATTTCACATTAAAATTAATTTGGCTTAGTTGTGTGTTTTCTTTAACTTAATTTACCCGTATTTTGCATTCGCATTTATTTTTGCATAAAAAATACAAATAATCAGCATTGGAAACCTAGATCTAAGTGTTCTGAATTAACCCGAAGTTGTTCCTGTTATTAAAAATACAAATAATCAGCATTGAAAACCAAGTCCTCTTCATAGAAACATTTGACTCGGTTCTACATGATTTGCTACGTACCCGTATTACAACAAGTACAAATTATATCACGTATCTAACGATTCATCTGCGTTCTACTTAGTAAAAAATAAACTAATTTCTTCACCACTAATAGAACTTTTGCTTAGGTGCGGTTTTTTGACATGCATCATTTAGATAGTTTTTATATATTTAGTCTATGCATGCACATGGAAAGTGCTGAGAAGCACTGTAAGTATCTCTGCACGACAACATTCATCATAGTTTTTCGTTGCCTTCTAATATCTTACTTCTATCTCAGTTTTTCAAACTTAGGATTAAAAGGAAAATGGACTATTCAGTAGACGATGATTGTGCACTCACATTAGTTTTCTCTTAGAATCAGGACTTAATATATGCTAGTTGACATAGTTTAATTTGGATAAAATCAACCTTGTATTACGAGCAATAAAACCCTCATTGTTGGAAGGTATTGACCCACAGATAGTGTGGGTGAGGATGTAGCCCCTAAGGAATAGAGCTAAAAATCCTTGGACTTATGCTCTAAGCACTTGGACTTACTTTTAGGATACTATTATTGCTGTATGAACTTGCCTCCATCCATTAGAAGAAGTAGTCCTATATCTTGTCGGTGTGTTCTACCGACTTGGACTTGACTACCTTAGGTGACTACACCCGTGAGCTTGCATAACATTGTTTTGAATCACTAAAATATAATTGACAAGATAATAAGGCCATCATCCTTAGACTTCAACGTCAAGTTGGTGAATCAATTCAAAGGGGTTTGTATTGATTGTTTTGTATGGGTAACTCCACAAATACACATGAAGAGTTATACTCAAATCTTTTTTTATCGAGCATGCTCAAATTCTCATATCTTTTAAAACTCAAAGATGGATAATTGGTCGGATATTTGCTCGAACGTTGTGAGATTATCGATGAACTGCCCAAATATTATGTCTTCAAAGGTCCTGTCCCCCTTTTTTCTTCTTTAAATGGACCATCCCGATTTAGAAATAACCCTTGTTTCGAACCAGTGTATCATGATTCACTCCTTGGGGGTTGTTACATCCCAAACAACCTTTTTTCTTCTTTACTCATAGAGGAAAATAATTGCCTTGGTGAGGTCGATTTGATTTCATTATCTTCATCTGGATCTCACTCTAATCCTTTGTTTGATGAAGGTGACGAAGATACTGTTAAGATGACTCTTAAGAGACATAATGGGGAGGAGGAAGAACGAAAGGACCCAATGCATGAAGTAATGGCTAGGCTAGCTAAATCTGAGCAAAACCAAGCATTTATGATAGCAAAACTTGACCTGTTACAATTAGATAGAGATGCACCTATGGATGTGGCATACAAACTTGGGAAATATCAGATGCTCAATTGGTTGAGCCCAATCGAGCCCAAAGTTGAATATGAGTTAAAGCCACAGTTTTTGAGTTTGTTGCCTTATACATTCCTTAGGGACGTTGAGTAGGTCTGCACTAACCTTAGGCATCCTTTGGTTAGACAAGACTACATGCGGCTCAAATCCCTTCCTTTTGCCTTAAAGATAAGGATGATTATTGGATGAAGAACCTAGTGGTAGTTATAACTACTTTTGTACAATTCAAGGACCTCTTTATGAAGATGTTCTACCCTTTGAGTAGAACTAATTTGATGCGCTCACGCATCATGAGTTTCTCCCAACTTCCCGATGATGCTTTCTGTGATACCTGGAAGAGATTCAAAATCACTTACATAAGTGTCGTTACGGCTTAGAGCCTACCATCCTAGTCCAATCTCTTTATTGTGGTTTACACCCTGAGGCACATGATTTAGTTAGTGATGTTTGTAGAGGCAGCTATACTTCATGAGGTGCGGACACCATCTTGAAGGTGTTCGAGTGGATGATAGTGACGAGTAGAGCATATATCGCAAGTAGATCTCAGCTAGAGATCCCCATGCCATTATTGTCAAGTGGGGGAGTGAAGGCTACAGAAGATCTTTTGATATGGGCATTATAGCAAACAAACTTACAATAGTTGAGAGGATCGATATACAGATGGATGAGCTAGATAACAACATATCCAAACTGCCTATGTAGATGGCGAAGCCTTCTGAGAAGGTATCCAAGACGAGGGAACATGATGTGACTACAGCTGCAGCACACGTATACCGTGTTTACCATATTCAAGAGCATCAAGTGTTAGGATAACCACAACCATGGATAGAGGACCAGTTTTTAGCCCATTCTTGTCAGCAGGAGCCACGATCTGTGGATACAGTTTCCAAGGAGCCTTCACAGGTGTGGGAGGTAAATGGTGTGTGGTACACCAATGACCCAACCAGGCATGGGAGTTCTGGGGAATGTTTCTCCTACGAACATCTTGAGAACTTTTACAACACATAATTTACTCCTACAACTTTTTCCAGCAACACAGAGCTCTAGAGCCATTACTTCCCAAGAAAAGAGGCAACAACAGCAGCATCAGTACGTCCGTCAGCAAACATAGCAGCCGGGACAGCAGGGCCCACATGTTCAGCATCATACCCGACAACACTGCCATGGCCATGAGGGTGAATCTTCATGTTCTTCATTACCTTCTTCATAACAGCAACATTCATCTTCAGGTCCCATTGATTTTCAGAGACGTATTCTTGAGGAGTTTCATTCCTATAAGAACGAGGTATAGGAGCTGCTGGTTGATCTCAATCGTCTTTCCGTTTACATGACGAGCGCACTGCACCATCTACATCCTTTATCGCCCAGGTTCAGGCTAATCCCAATAGTTTGAACAAGCCACAACATCAGCAGCAATGTTCTTTTGATCATGTATACTCCTCAAATTCTCATAAATCTGAGCATAAGATCTTTCTATTTGATTGTGCCAATCATTGTCTCTCATGAGCGGACTGACTGTGGCCGTACCTGATCAGGCAAGGGACATGGAGAGGACCGACTACGAATCTCATCTTGAGGATACTTCAAAGGATGATGATTCTAGTCATCTTCACAATGATGATCACCAACAAGCATAGACTTCTGGGACAAGAATGAAGAGGAGTACGAGAGCAGCGTATCACACATACAACTCAAAGTCTACGGAAGACCTTGCACCTTTGTTTGAGGAGAATGCACATTCATCATGCATTCCCCAACCTGTAGTAGATGTTTCAGTTTTACATTCTAAATTAAATGTAAAAGATTCAGTTGTTAAAAACTCAGTTTTTAAGAATAATAAAGTGCATGTTTCTTTTTATAATTCTGAGTCTTCACATTCTTCTTTAGCCATCCCTTTCCGCCATGCTCTTACAACATGAAAGTGCTGAAGGATATGGGAAAAATCCTTAAGCGCATCACGAAAGTGTGGAGATCACATCGTATGCGATCGGGAGCAACTAGTCGCACTAGTTGCTTGTAGCAACGGAATTTAAAACTTTAAATGATGAAATCACATTATCCAAGAACTTTTCTCAGATTATTTCATCTAAACCACAAACAAGTATTAGGTTTACCTCTTGAAGCATGGTTGCGATCAAGTTTCTAAATGAAGAGACCTCCTATCTCAAGTCCGATCCGATGGAGGAGATGCTTGTGAGTGAGTTGAAGAAACACATGCTCCTTGCAATCCATGTTGATGATCCAAGCGGTGAATCTTCTGATCTCTTCTCATGAGTTCCAACGTCTTCTTTACGAGCAAGGTTCATCGAAGGAGATGAAGATCCACGAGAAGTCGAAGCGGTGGCACAATGGCATGGTGATGATGACAACGATCTCTCTCTAAGGCATCAACGTGGAACTATAATGAGAGAGAGTAAGAAAGACTTGGCGTGTAGAGAGAGAGAGGGAGAGAGCATGTTATATTGTATTCAAGAAGAGCTAGGGTTGCCTCTTCTTTTATAGTATTTTGGGAGTCCATGTATTCCAATCCATGTGAAACACATAATCAATGGTTGAGATTGATTTGTGCTTCTATTCAATGGCCACGATTTTGTTGTAAAAAATACAACAATAGTTAATTTAGTTTAAATTAAATATATTGAATAATCAACATAATTTAATTTTGAACTAAATTAATTAACATAGAAGGATAATGAGGGAAGCCGCTTCCCACCCACCCTCCTAAGGGCGGGGGGGACAACCACCCTTACGACCAAGTCAAAGGGTGGATGTCCACCATCCGTTAGATGGATGGTGTTGGCTCCTTTAATCATTCATATAAATTTACAACAATGTTTGTTGTAAATTAATGCACAAAAATAAATCTAAATTGATTTTGTGAATATTGCAATCATGCCATTAAATAATTGTGAATCATATGCACAACCCAAAATAAAATGTAAATTGTGTTTTAAATTAAATCCCAATCTGATTCCAATTCACATCAACAATTAATTTGAAGATACTATTTACAACAAGCTCTCACTAATATATTATAAATCGCATTTATAGTATATATGAATTATATGGTAAGTGCTATCCACATTATTCATATCATTGATAATTAAGTCATATTTAACTATCTAGGATCTCAAATCTCATGTGTCCAAATAACTTGAATCACATTCACATTATTCACATCTTTGATAATTAAATCACATTAACCATCTTAGATAACTTTCCTTATATGGCCAAATAATATGAATCAACGTCATATTATTCATGATAATTAAATCACATTTAATTATCAATATTTCAATGCTCAGATACAAAATTCAATAGTGGAATTATTCGTGAACTCTTTCAAGAATAATGCGCTTTCTCTGCGGATACTTTGAGATAAGGACATGGAGATTATATGTTCCAAGTATAGTCACTTGTATATTGAGATCACATCTTAAATCCACATCTCGAGGACCTACCATAGATGTTTGATTAAATCAAAGCCGTAGATCTAACCTTCTCTTTGTATCTGAATCACATCCAGATCAATGTCCAACATTTGGAACAAGATTAGATTACTTCTCTAGTGAGAGGAGTCACTAAAATCTAGACCTATTTTATCACTCCCTCAGAATACAAACGTCATGGTTATACAATCATTTATGATTACAACACCCTCAGGTATTCCTAATACATGCACATCATGCATACTAGAAGACAAAGTATAAACATGAAGTTTTAGATCTATTTTGATTGTCTCCTTCAGAGTTTTATCATTAAGTTTCTCATTTGATCATTGGGAATTGGTATCGATCATATACTTTCCAAAAGCATATATCGTACCTAGGTATTTATCATATACTTTCCAAAAGAATATATCAAACCTACAAATTCAGTCAAGCTTCCAAAGCGAGACCACCGTGCACAGAATTTGATTCCTAATATCTCATCCATGTCTTCCGGTTCAGTAAATAAACATGTATGATTACTTTGAGAGATTGTATTACTCACACGCCCTTGTATGCACACCAACGCACCAGTGTATAGACCTTGATTACACCATCAACCTATCGGTCTGCTAAATTTACAGACTCAAACATATAGTAACACATCTGTCTCCGATCAGAGGATGCATGCCTATATCGTGACATACGACATATGTCTTTGGTTATCTCGATATCGTTAAGTCAACTCTTTGTCCTAACTTATCTAACACATCCAAATCTCTATTCCTATGTAAAGGACCTACATCATGTGGTCGGTTAGATATCAACCCATGAGAGAAAGGATTGCCATCTCCTACTCAGGTCGGAGACCATCTCTTAATAATCATTTAACATTGCTTGATGAGCCCTCAATCTAACTTTTTAGATATTCATTCAAGCACCTGCCTCTATGATTCAACATTTAAATCAATAACTATATGATCATGAAGATGACCATGGTAAATAACCCTAATTGTACTAAGAGACATGGTATGCAAATTAGTTATTCTTCATTTCATATTAGGGAATGATATTTGCAATAACATTTATTGTATAATGGCTCATCGTGGGCTCGCATGTCCAACAATCTCACAATAGCCCAAAGAGCCATTAATGGGCTAATCTTTAATCCCACACTCATGTGACAATCATAGGCTATTTAGAAAAATAGCTATGTAAGTAGACTGATCACTCTATTCCTGAGAGACTACACCAAATCCTTTTATGGTACCTACATATCTCCCAGTAACAGTTCCCGCATCCAATGGGAATATTGCAACATATGCAACCACTACTCAATATTATTAAAGCAGTTATAGTGTCTTCGACACTACAACTCAATAATCGTTATAACCAGTATGTAATTTCTATTATACTTATTAGAATGCACTTATTTCCGGAGATCTCTATCTCCTAAGGTATTTGTAGTTAAGACATTTTAGATCTCTATCTATAAAGTCTTAATTTATTGAATATAATACTTATAGATACCCTATCTCTAAAGTCTTGTCATCTTTGAAGATATTGTTATTACTGCAATCAAGTGTTTTATTTCTATAGTGGGATTAGTAACAGTTTACTACTCCCACTGCATGGTAGACATCTGACTTTTGTACATATCTAGCATACACAGAGCTTCCCATAGCTAATGACTAGGGCATGTAGCCTTGGTATTCACATTCTCAACTCTTTGAGGTGTTATGCCTTTAGATAGGTCAAAACCATATCATAAGGGAAAGAAGCCTTTCTTGATATTTTCCAAAAAATTGGAACTTATCCAAGTTGTACCACTAATGTGATAGTCCCAATACCCTCTTCCATTTGCTTCTGACCAACTTCAGCACTAATATATAAGAGGTGTCCTTGAGATCATATCTCAAGGTATGGATTAACTAGATTATAAAACACTTATTATCATTCTTATATCATTCCAAATGATTGAGATATCATCTACATTTAGCACGGCGAACATAATGGCACTCCTAAGCTTCACACGGTTCATCAAGATTATATCTGAAATCATAATATTTTTAATTTCATCAAATCTAATGTTCCAACTACAAGAAGCTTATTTGCATCCAGAGATGAGGTTTCTTAAGCTTTCACACATTGCATTCCTTATCCATGAAGCCATGGGGCTACTTCATATGAATATCCTCGATGAGGAATTCATAGAGGAATGCAATCTTGACTTTCATCTTAAAGATGACATATTCATGTTGTGTAGCTATAGTTAGCAATATTCTGATGGGTTTATGCATAGTCACTGAAGAGAAAGTCTCATCGCAAGCGATGTCTTCTCTTCATGTGTATCTTGTGAATACAAGCCATGCTTTGAAGGTCTCTGCCTTCTCATCAGGATCCCTCTTTCTCTTGAAGATCCATTCACATCTAACAAGTTTTACCCTTATAGGTGGATCCTCGAGGGTCCATATACAACACTTGTATATGAAGTCTACTTTAGACTTTGCTGCTAACATCCATCTTTCCATGTCATGATCCTTGGAAGCTTCATCATATGAAGTCATATCATTGTCAGACTTAACTGACACATGGAATCCATCCTCAAACTCATTCGAAGAGGTATTAGTGTTTCATCTTTAATTTTCCTTTTAGTTTTCGGCTTCAAGAGCCTCATCATCTTCTCAAGATTAAAAAAGTTCTTCACTTCATTTTCATCTTGATTCTCAAGAAAGTTATCCTCTATGAATCATATCCTAAGAGATGAAATCGTTTCCGAATCTCGAGATCATAAAGTAGGTATCTAATACCATCCATTACTTTCCTAATGAAGTAGCACTCTCTAGTGCTAGATTCTAGCTTACTTGCATGGAACCTTATATATTGCAGTCTCTACTATATATATACTTGGAAACTAAGAGGTAATTATGCTAATATTCATCATCGATGAAATCATGTCACACATGATCTAATTGTATCTCCCTATAGCTCTGTTGAGTTTAGATGTATTAGGAGGAGTTAGATAGGAATGATATTCCTATTTCTATAAGTTATTCGTTGAATTAATCTAATAGGTACTTGCTACCTTGATTAGACCAAATTCTTTCAACTTCCTTCAAATGTTGGTTCTAAATCAAATTGTGGAATCTTTGAACATTTCAAAGGTTTCTAAGGTGATGGGAATAAATCTCATATCACAAATGATCATCGAATGATATCAGATATCATCAATGTTTATTATGATACAGATGATCCACATACACCATTATGTAAGAGATCTTGAATACCTTGACATCATACACCATTCTTAGAGAAGAGTGTATTAGATATTTTTCTTTGAATACAATATTCACAAGTATGTAAGACTTGAAATTTCAAACATTCTAAAGTGTCGTCTCTTACTAGTCTATTGATCTCATTAATAGACATATGTCCAAGGCTTTATGCCAGATCATTGTTAAACGATCTTCATCCTCTTATTGATCATTTAAGGCTTAATTTTCAGTATTAGAAAGTTAATGAACAACTCATTAATTTTCTAATTTAGTAGCATCAACTAGATTTTAGATTACTATCTGAAATATATCCCTCAAAACTCTTTATGATAGGTATATTCAAGAATTCATGTTTATTCCAACATTTAGAAATAAATAATGAGTGTATTCTGATATCTTGGTCTTATAGACATTCTATAAGACTAAGGGCTCTCCCACTAAAAATACGAAGTCTATCTATCCAATAGAGATTGTTGCAAAGATTGCTTCAATATCTATGTGGATGACTATTAAACCTTACGAACAAAATTCTAGTCTTCTAAAACATATCCAACCATCTACAAGTATTATTAGGAGAATGAGATACAATTTTAGACTTTGATCTTATCCAATAAGCAAGTCAATTTCAATGATTATATGTATATTATTCTTATGCAATATCCGAGTCCTTCTTTATGGAGCCAAGATAGTTTAGATAGTCATACTATCAGTAAATCGGCTTATTGCAGTATTGGCTTCTATCCAAATCTTTGGATGTCATATGGAAGTTACAGAACTACAATCAACTCCTTGACTTTCCTTCTTGCCTGGGTCAGACCCATGCTTCCATTATACTCCCTTCATTTATAAACAACCATTGCTTAAAACAAAGAGTCTCTTATGTTGAATTCAAAATATTTCAATATAAGAATATGTCAACATTTATACATGCTTCATTCAATTCATACATTATGAATATTATGAAGCTTCATGAATGACCATAGTATAGATAGTAGAATGACGACACTCATCGTATCTACATCCATCTAAACTCTAAAATACTCTGGTTCAGGTAGGTACTCAAACATTTTGAGTACATCATGTCTTATTGAACAACCATTATGCATAATGCAGAGAACCATGTCATTCATGGTTAAATGTTGAGAGCACATATATTTGCCAAAAACAACTTCTTAGATTTTATAAGGATTATTTGACAGTTAAGATTATCATCAACATGATGCTTCCAAAGCACACTCGTTGAGATATTAGGACTATGGAGGCATACAAACCCTAGGTTCTTCTCCTATTATCTTTTTAATTGTCATTCCTCATTATTATGAGGAAACTTGTACATTTTAACTACATACATTATGTGTCCAACTACAAGTACAATATCTTGGTCATTGATCCAATCCATGATATTTTACTGTTTATTATTGAGTATAGTACTGAGTGGATTTAATGAGGATTATCTTAAATAAGAAATATGCATAAATAAATAAATATACATATTTTACTTTGATTTAGGAATTTTTATATCAAAGTTGTCCTGCCTTGTCAACACTAAAAGTTCATGCCCTTAATCACTTTTAGTGTAAAAGATATACTTACCATTATATCTCAAGCAAGATATGAGATCTCCTTATCTTTGTTACTTCCCAATAATATGAAAAATTGTAACTCTAGTAAAAAGAAGCGGGAACACATTCCGCCTTGCAATTCCAACTTGCATTCCCAATTCGATCTTTCACACCCAGGCCCATCACCGCTAAGGTGATGTTGACCCATCGTTAACTGCACCAACCATCAATAGGAATAAAACTCGCTATGCACAATCCAATATTACCCCAATAATATGAGGAATTGATATTGGGGTCACTACGCATATGGCCTTACTCTTTCGAGAAGCAAAGAGCCCGATCCAGATGCGCTTGTATGCAGGAGTTGTCACTTCAGATATGAGTCTGCTATATACAATCCTTGGCGACGGAACCCCTCGCCTTGACGAAAGACCACAAATGTCACTTATGTGATCCTCCATATCATGTTCAAATTCTAATTAATTATTATGAATCATATTCACATAATTATTTCTTATAAAGGAATAACATATCTATTAAAAAAAGAGTGTTTATTTGGATCTAATTAATTTAATCATTTTAAATCAATTATTGATCCAATCAGTCAACCAACAAATAATTTTGATTATTACTTGAAGGATGGTATAATCGCAAAATATGTATTATTCAAATTTTTATAATTATAAGAATACATCATGATCACTTCAATATTATCCTTTCCTTACTCGTTTTCATGGCCATTACTAACGCGAGTGGGACAGACCGCTCACGGAGCAACTTGCGAACCCAATTCTTCCTGACTAGACACCATATCTGCCTTAGGCCAGGATAATACGATTTGATCATTTTGTATTTGAGATGGTAATTGGTCTTTCTATCGAAGTTATACCATATAATATTTATAAAAATCATTTTGATTAATATTATAAGGAGATTTGCTAAATGAATCCTAAATACTATACAAACATCAATGTTTTTGGGATTGATGTAACCAATTGTGGCCTAGATCATATCAAATCAATTTTGGTTAATGTAATGTCATTTAAGGAAACAATCATCACAAATATTTCATAAATAATCATCAATAATTATTTCAAATAATTAACCACTAATTTCCACTAATTGATTAAATGACAATCACAAGGTTCATGATTTGCAAAGTCATTTTCAGCTGTGACCCCTACTAACTAAAATTAGCATATCTAAATCAATTTAAATCCAAATCATGCAAAATAAGTTTTCAATGTTCGTTAATTTGATTCATAACAGCACCCAAGTTATTTTAACACATTTTTAGGAATTTTAGAACCGTAATGAACTCTTTAATTACACCAAGATTCGTCATCCCCGAAATAGTGGATACATGTTAACTAAAATGATCATAACTTAAGAAAACGGATTCCAAATCATGCAAACTCAAGTCCCACGGTTTCTTTGTTTAATGGGAAACATTATATAGGTGATAATTTCGTATTTACACACTTTTAAACGTGGCTACAAATTCACAAAAAATAGGACTACGTGAAAAAATGTGATAAAACATCACACAATCAAAAATCCCCAAGTCATCTTAGAGTTATGGATCATATCCAAACATCAGACCTATGTCTCTGATACCACTTGAAGGATATGGAAAAATACTTAAGCGCATCAAGGAAGTGTTGAGATCGCATCGTTATGCGATCGGGAGCGACTAGTCGCACTAGTAGCTCATGGCAACATAATTTAAAAAATTTATACGATGAAACCACAATATCCAAGAACATTTCTCGGATCATTTCATCTAAGCCACAAACAAGTATTACATTTACCTATTGAAGTGTGGTTGCGATCGAGCGTCTAAATCAAGAGTCCTCCTCTCTCAAGTCCGATCCGATGGAGGAGACGCTTGCGAGTGTGTTGATGAAACACGTGCTCCTTGTAATCCATGTTGATGATCCAAGCGGTGAATCTCCTGATATCATCTCACGAGATCCGATGTCTTCTTCATGAGCGAGGTGCATCGAAGGAGATGGAGATCCACGAACGGTTGAAGAGGTGGCACAATGGCGTGGCGATGATGACAACGATGATCTCTAGGGCATCAAGGTGGACGGTCACAATGAGAGAGAGTAAGAGAGACTTGGCATGTAGAGAGAGATGGAGAGAGCATATTATGTTGTATTCAAGAAAGATAGTATTGCCTCTTCTTTTATAGTATTTTTGGAGTCCATGGAATCCAATCCATGTGAAACACAAAATAGTTGGTTGAGATTGATTTGTGACTTTATTCAATGGCCATGATTTTGTTGGAAAAATACAACAATAGTTAATTTAGTTTAAATTAAATATATTGAATAATCAATATAATTTAATTTTGAAATAAATTAATTAACATAAAAGGATAATTAGGGAAGCCACCCACCCTCCTAAAGGGGCGGGGACGACCACCCATATGACCAAGTCAAAGGGTGGCCATCCACCATCCATTAGATGGATGGTGTCGGCTCCTTTAATCCTTCATATAAAATTACAACAACTTTTGTTGTAAATTAAATCACAAAAAATATTTTAAATTAATTTCGTGAATATTTCAATCATACCATTAAATAATTTTGAATCATATTCACAACCTAAAATAAAATGTAAATTGTATTTCCAATTAATTTCTAATGTGAATCCAATTTTCAACAATTAATTTGAAGATACTAGTTACAACAAGCTCTCTCTAATATATTATAAATCACATTTATAGTATATATGATTATACGGTCATTGTTATCCACATTATTCATATCCTCGATAATTAAATCTTATTTAATTATCTAAGATCTCAAATCTCATGTGGCCAAATAACTTGAATCACATTCACATTATTCACATCTTGTATCATATTTAATCATATTAGATAACTCTCCTTATATGACCAAATAATATGAATAAATTTACTCATGATAATTAAATCACATTTAATTATCAATACTTCAATGCTCAGATACATAGTTGAATTGTGGAATTATTCTTGAACTCTTTCAAGAATATTGTGCATTCTCCGCAGATACTTGGAGATAAGGATATGGCGATTATACGTACCACGTATAGTGACTTGAATATTGAGATCACATCTCAAATCCATATCTCAGGGACCTCCTATAGAAGTTTGATTAAATCAAAGCTGCATATCTAATATTCTCACTGTATCTGAATCATATTCAGATCAATGTCCAACATTTGGACCAAGATTAGATTACTTCTCTAGTGAGAGGAGTCACTAAAATCCGGACCTGTTTCATCACTCCCTTGGATTGGAACCGTCATGGTTATACAATCGTTTATGATCACATCACCCTCAGGTATTCAAAATACATTTGCATCCTATATACTGGAAGACTTAGAGTAAATGCAATGTTTTAGATTTATTTAGCTTGTCTCCTTCAGGATTTAATCATTAAGTTACTCATTTGATCATTGGGAATTGGTATCGATTGTATACTTTCCAAAAGCATATATCATTCTTAGGTATTGATCATATACTTTCCAAAAGTATATATCAACCTACAAATTAAGTCAAGCTTCCAAAGGGAGATGACCTTGCACAAAATTTGATTCCCAATATCTAATGAGTGAGCTCATGTCTTTTGGTTCGGTAAATGAACTTGTATGATCCCTTTGAGAGACCGTATTATGCCCTTGTATGCACACCAGCACGTCGGTGTATAGACCTTGATTAGGCCATCAACCTATCGGTCTGCCATATGTACATACTCAAACACATAGTAATACATTTTTTTCGGTCAGAGGATGCATGCCTATATCATGATAACATACGACATATGTCTTTGGTTATCTCAATATCGTTAAGTCAACTCTTTGTCCTAACTTATCTAACACCTCTGAATCTTTATTAGTATGCAGAGGACCTACATCATGTGGTCGGTTAGATATCATCCCATAAGAGAAAGGATTGCCATCTCCTACTGAGGCAAGAGACATCTCTGAATAATCATTTGATAGTGCTTGATGAGTCCTCAATCTAACTCTTTAGATATTCATCCAAGAACCAACCTCTATGATTCAACAAATGAATCAACAACTGTATCATCATCAAGATGACCATGGTACATAACCCTAATTGTACTAAGAGACCTATTATGCAAATTAGTTATTCTTCATTTCAGATAAGGGAATGATATTTGCAATAACATTTATTGCATAATGACTCACTGTGGGCTCACATGTCCAACAAGTGCATCGTAATTAAGATTCAAAAATATGATCCCGAAATGGAACAATTTTGTAGAGATAACACAATGGTTTTGGGGACATTTGATGAGTATGTCGCTAGTCATCCTGCATTTTAGAAATATTTGAAGGTGAGATGCACACCTACCAGAGTCATTAGGAAGAAATCGAACAGCTATGTCAAGACACATGTTCTCTCGATTGACATTATATTTTGTCTCGAGAACCATGGTTGCCAAAGAAGAAAAGGGATTTAGATGCACATTATGTGGTGAGTCATATCTAAGATATAGCGTTTGCATGCACTGTCCTAGACAAGGGCTCTTCGATCAACTAGTTACCCTATGCTTTGTATGAGAAACTGAAGTTGCGAACATTATGCAAATCTAGAGGTTCACTTCCGTTTGCAGATAAGTCGATGAAAAAGCTAAGGGTGAGATCAAGGATGTAATTACCTTGATTGAGGGACAAGACTACAAGGTGGACTTCACTATCCTTGGCATGCACATCCCCAACAAATGGAGAGAGTCACGGATTATCCTTGAGAGGCCTTTCCTAAGGATCGTTGGAGATTCATTCGATTATAAGACATGGATGATGAAGTTCCATTCTCCAGGTAGAGAAGTGGAACTACATATGAAGCAGATGAAATGGCATCGACCTGATTTAGAGTCTAGCACATATTTTTCTTCATGTTCTGAGGCAGACAGCAAAGTAGTTAACACATTTGGGATTTAAAGTCAGAACCCGACAATACATTGCAAGACCCTCTCATCTTGAGAGGACAGTGTATGAAGAGCAGTTTATTAGATGTTGCTGTAGTTTTTAAGATTTGCATCTCCTTGTTCCCTTGATTACTTAGAAGTCCCTATGGACTTGTCGGTTCCTTTTTGGCTGAATTATTGTGTTTATTTGGTCATCTGACTCCTTATTCATTGATTCAGTTGGTGGACAATATTACATATGATTCATTTCCACTATACAACACAGATCCATATTAAATGGCAGTTCAACCCGATATTCTTGATAATTCTTCTTTGCCAGAGTTGGAGCAACTACCTCCTACAATGAAGTATTTCTATCTTGTGGGACCAAAGAACAAGTTTCCTATCATTATTAGCTCTAGGTTAACTGTAGAGCAGGAGACTAGGTTGTTAGAAGTATTTGAATAGAGTTGCAAGGCTTTAGGATGGACGGTGTGATGAATTTGCATTTCATCATCTTTATTCATTTATTTTAGATTAAAATCCCATATAAATAACATGTATATAATACTAAATCTATATTCTTACTATCATTCATTTGTGTATAAATATTGTACATTTATTACTATTTTAACCAAAAATAAACAAATAAAGAAATAAAGGAAAAATAAAGAAAATAAAAGATTGTATATATGCAATAGATACAAGCTGACCCGATCCCCGAGAGAAGGTCAAGACTTGATCTGATCGACCAGGAGTAAAGTAGGGGGAGATAGTTACTTTAATCATAAAATCCAAAAAAATGTAAATACTTTTCATTTGTTCTATGTATATTTCTATAAAACTCATACAATTTTATTTGTCCACAAATTGGCCGCAAATTAAATAATGTTCCAAAACAAAAGTTATAAATAAAAAAGTTGCACAAATAGTAAAAATACTTATAAAATAAAATCATTTACAGAATAAAAGTAACCACACTTGGAACAATGTGCATCAGTCCTTTGGATGCGGCTTAGATCTCTTCAATTTGGTAGAACAATGATCACTTTGATCTGGACCAAGATTTCTATGAGCTTACATATTCTAATCCATTGGACGATTTGTCTATGACTTTGAGAGAGAATCCATTATTTGAATATAATCATTTTTTTCTTCCTCGAATCATACTGACTTCTCACATCATCTCGAGGGTTATTTGCGGGAGGTAGGTACTCTGTACTCGGTTTCACTCCCTGGTTGTTCATACGATCTATCAGATCACGAGACCGAGTCTTCTGTCTTTTCTTCTGAGTTTGAGTTGTCTCTTCTCGATGACCCTCGTGAGGACGATTCGATCTTTGAGATATTCGATGGATTACGTGATTTTTGTACATTATGTGCATTGAATATCAGCAAGTCTCCTGAATTTGATCATCTATATCATTTTGAGATGGTAATTGACATGGAGGATTCCATGACTGATCCTTCTTTCTCCATGTTTTATTTCTATGGCTCTGCTATTCCACTCAACTCTGATCCTGAGCCAAGATCTCTTTTGTGCTACCGATACTTTATTTCATTTTCTCCTCTATTTAAATAGTAACAGATACCCGTCTGATTGCTTATTTGGGTTTCTTCGTTTGCACTGTTGATCACATTGTTGTTCTCGCTCCAAGACAACAACGACAATACGGTATTCGCATTACAGATGTCATCCTGAACCTCGATACCTTGTTGTACTAACCTTTGCGCCAAGATAGGGGTGTAAACTCTAGCGCTTGTAGGGATCCACCTCAACAATGTCTACTTTGTATATATGAGTTTCGTCTTGATTTTCTCCCTCCTTTTTTCGTTTACATTCAACTCTTATCTGTATCTATGCATAATACTTAGGATGTACTCTATCCTAAGTATGGGGGGGTGAATGATTTGTGTTGTTCATATTCATCCTGTCCCTCACTCCTGTCATTGCTTATACTTAGGGATACTCTACCCTAAGTATAAGGGGAATAATATTGTTCATATCATCTCTTTTGTGTTTTTATTATTTTGATCACTCGATTGTCCCCCAACTTGTTGATATTCTATACTTAGTGCTATTCTACCCTGATATTGTTCTTTTCACTTTACTATACTTAGCACGAGTTATCACTTCCTATGCATCTCTTTGATCACTATGAGGACATAGTTCGAGCTAAGTATAGGGGGTGTCATATATATTGTATATATAATTTAGACATAACTCGTACTTTTTAAAATGTGATTTTTTATATTATTGGGATATGTATATAACTACGTAAAATACATGTGCATATATAAACTTTGGCCATCTTATTAAAAATATACAAAAAATGTATAATCCGTGTATATACTTGTATATATTTTTACTAACCCTCTTTCTCTTTATTTTTTTTAAACTCTTCATATTTTTTACAGTCCATATTTACTTGTATATATTACTAACACGTTTTCTCTTAAATTTGTATAATTTGTGTACATACTTCTATATATTTTACCTACCATTTTTTTCTTTAAAAAAGTCCCTCTATAAAAACAAAATTTTGCTTTGTATATATTTCTTGCATTTGCATGTACATTTTTAGTATAATATCGATATTTAAACTAAGTATGGAATAAAATTGAAGAATGGAGCTTAGTTGGACCTTAATCCACTTAATTTCAGTGGAACTTTATAAGAAATGGAATTAAGACTTTTCAGGTCCTTGCAACTTAATTCTTTGAGTCCATAAGACTATGTTCACATGTCGTCTTGATTATTCTAAGTAGAATATTTAACAACACACACATGATTCTTCTAGACCACGGCTTCTCTTGGACAAGCACTCTACATGTAGCTCTTCATGGAGGAGGTAGTGAAGAGGCATAATCTTTTGGCTTGGGATAGCACACGGGTATGTAAGAACTAGTGGGTCCTTCTTCCTCTAGGGAGGGTAGTGCATCTCAACCTGATCTAGTAGCATTAAGTTCTAAAGACAGGATGCTGTGGAGTTGCAATAATGCTTTAAAAGAGGGATAGTCTACTAACTCAAGAGGAAAACTCCTTATGTACATGTTTAACCTTGTATATATTTTCAAAAAAATGCAGAACCTCCAGAAGTGGACAGGCCTAATTGAAAAGAAAAATGCCCGCCGGATTGTATATACAAGTATAGAAAAATATATAATAAGAGCTTCAAAGTCAAATTTTTGTAAGCTTGCAACACGATGACTTGACTACACTGGTCATGCATCCAAGGATAGGTAGCTACACTGGTTACCGTCCATTCTTTTCTCCATATCCTTTTCTTGAGTTGGTTGTACTTGAACATAGAAGGGAATATCCTTGCTCCTTGAGGAAAGAGTTGCTAGACCAAGGGACTAGAGTTACCTTGTCGAGAGAGGTTGTTTCTTTGCCACTTTTAAGATGGGGAGCACCATGGGTGCTTGTTCGCTCCATGGGTGAGAGTGTCATGAGCGAGGTCGAGGGTGGCGGTGAGGGAGCACCATGGGTGCTTGTTCGCTCCAAGCGACGGGAGAAGAAGGTTGCCGCTTCATGGGAGGGAGCAGGGGGGATTGCTCATCGTGGTGGTCTTTCTTTTGGGCCGAAAGGAAAACCTTTTGGTCGGGCGTGTTTCCGGTGCGGATCCCTTCGGCACTGGGCTTCTTCCTGCCGTGAGCCCTTGCGCTGCTTCCGCTGCCATGGTTCTGCTCATCGTGCGCGGGTATGCCCACGAGTTTTCGAAAAGAAGGTGGCTCCTGCCGGGGAGCTGCTAATCGGGGAAGGAGGTGGCTATCGGGCGTTGTTCCTCGGCACATCAGATGTTGGAACAGCAACAAACGGAAGCTTTTCCGGGGACGTCGCGCTGCTGAGCCCATGGCGGATCATGGCGCGTGGACTTACAGAACGTGAAGCAATGGCGTTGCTGCGGCTGAGCCATACCGGGCAAGCACTCCTTCGGTGGCGCAAGCCTAATATCTTTGATGGCCGTGTCGATCTTCAGAAGCTCAACTTGGTGAAGGTGCGAGGAATACCCCTGCTCTGGAGAAGGCTTGATCTTGTTCGGGAGATTCTCGCATCGGTGATGCAGGTGGCCGGGATCATCTCGGCCGGTAGTAAGGCGGGGGAGGACACAGATTTAGTGGTCCGAGTGCACGGGATCAGACCATCGGCGCTGGGCTGGAGGAGGTTACGATTCCGCGGTGAAGTACTAGACGTGGAGATGGCATCGTTCGAGCCGGAGTTACATCGCGGGGAAGCATGGAACCAAAGGGACAACCTTTGCAATACATGGGCGGAGGTGGTGGCGGGACAACCCTTGGTGCAGTCGGCCGACGAGAGGCCAACGAGGAGCACGGCGGCAACCCGGACCGTTACGTCTTTGCTGCCTAGAATTACGCATGGCATTCAAGGCAGGGGGTGCGAATTCCAAGGCCCCACTTTAAGGGGGACAGATACATTTCCTAAATCTATGGGAAAGCATTCAATTTCCGTTTCAAATGGGATGAGAGTCTTTAAGAGCCAAAGCCACAATTTCAATGGCAATTTAAGAAGGGATTACGAAAGGAAGGGGGCGTTATGGAGAGTCTGGAAGGGAAAGGAGCGGGTGGTGCCAATTACGAAGGAGGCAGATGGGCCCAAAATACCGTTGACACGGGTACGGGTGGAGGGGGTTCCTTTATCGGAGCAGGTAATGGATCCGGATGCGGGAACGAGCTCGGTTGCGGGACCGGAGTCGGGTGAGGTGCCAGAAGTGGAGGATGGACCAGTTGATGAACAGCAAGCCGGTGTGATCTTTGCAGATCGGGACTTGCGGGTGGTGCCATCTAGTCCAGGCGTTATTGACTCTACCGACTGCAATTGTTTGGTGGGGAAGGCGGTTGGAGGGAAGGAGGGGATGCCGGCTCAGGTCGCGATTGTCCAGGACACGGAGGCAAACTCGTTGGGAGGGGAGATGACGCTTGGCGGGGCTGGCAATCGGGAAGGTGATGGGGGTGGGTGCAGTTATTTTACTGCAGGGGAGGAGAGAGAGCACGGGAGGAGCCCGGATGTAAGCATGGTCCAAGAGGTGGTCGTGGAGGGGGAAGAGCCGGGGGTTGGCTGGGGTTGTTATGGCAGGATGGCGGGCGACAGTCGTGTTTTGGTGGGTTCGGAGGGGCTGACTGAGGGGCGGATGTCAGGAAGTTTGGGTGTGTTAGGCGAAGTGGATCGAGTTGCACAGACTTCGGTGGTTAGAGAATCAGGTGGGTCTGGAAGCTCGGTGGTTCTGAGGGCTCGGAGACTCGGAGGAAGTGGAGGATGGCGAAGTTTGGCTCGAAAGCTCGGTGGCTTGGGAGGCATGGCGGTGGATGGGGCGGGGGGAGAGGTTGAGCTTGGCACTGATAAGTTGGAGGTGCACTCCTTGCATTCGGAGCAGGAACAGGTGGTGGCGGGCAGTTGCGACGGTGTCTTCGAACCGCGGTCTAAAGGAGAATCTCTGAAGTCTACAGTTGGCCTAACTATGGAGGTTGTAATGAAGAGGGGGTTAGTGCTAGGTTGGGTAGAAGGAGGCGAAGGGCGGAAATCTTAGTGGAAGTAGAGCGGCAGGCGATTTCTTCTCAGGATGTCGTAGTAAGGGGAAGGGAGAATCGTTTTGCCTTGTTAGATCGTGGGTTTGCAGAATGCTTGGGAGTGGTACAACCACGTACTCTGAAGAAGAATCATCCTGTTGCTAAATGAAGATGTTGTCCTGGAATGTAAGGGGTCTCGGCAGACCTGAAAAACGCTTGGGGGTGGGGAATCTTATTCGTGAAGCAAAGGCAGATATCTTCTTGCTGCAGGAAACAAAACTGTCTCTTAGTTCGTCTGAGATTGATCGCATTCTGGGCTTTGGGCAATTTGTTGAAGTTGCAGTGATGGAGGCACAAGGTGCAGCGGGAGGACTGATCACGGGATGGAAGAAGGAGGTGTTTGAGGCAATTGCGGAATGGAGATCCACGTTCTCTCTCTCGGTTCGCCTCAGGCGTAGGACAGACGGTCTTATCTTTACTGTGACTAATGTCTATGGGCCCTGTGACAGCAGGAGGGGTTCTTTAGCGGGAGACTTGATGCAGATGTATGCCGACCATGTTGATGGGATGTGGCTGGTGGGGGGAGATCTCAATCTTACGTTGTTGCCCGAGGACCGACCGAGAAGGGGGGGGCGGGAGGGATGCTGGTTCTGCGGAGTTTCTGGAGATGACACACTCCTTGGGGTTAACAATTGTCGATGCAACTGGTTGTGCTTTTACATGGCGGAACGCAAGGTCAAGATCGAGGTTGGACAGATTCCTGGTATCCATTGAAGGGGTAGAGAGGTTTCCACTGGCTCGGGCTTGGGCACTTCCGCGGGCTTACTCCGATCACACGCCTATTCTATGGTCATCAGGGGAGGAGGAAAGGCGAAGGTTCCTCTTCCGCTTTGAGCGGTCTTGGATGTTGGAAGATGGTTTCAAGGAACTAGTTGCAGAGCAATGGAGAAAATTGAATCCTGAGGGATCGACGGTTAGCAGGTTGGCGGCTAAATTGGGGCTGCTCAAATCTTTCCTAAAAAAGTTTGGATCTGAGGTGAAGTTGAAAAGAAGGGAGAAGAGATGCAAGGCTCAGGAAGGTTTGGTTCGTCTGGATGACATTGATGATATTAGAGGTTTATGCCAGGAGGAGATGGCTGAGAGATCCAGGCTTATGGAGGAGATTTTGATGGAGGATCGGAAAGAAGAGCTAGAGTGGAAACAAAGGTCCAGACAGAAGTGGCTAAAAGAAGGGGATGCGAATACCAGATTCTTTCACACCATGGCATCCGGTAGAAGGAGGAGGAACCATATTCAGGAGCTTGAGGTAGGGGGGCTGATGCTTTCTGAGGAAGCACAGATTGGCAGTGCAATAAAAAGACATTATGTAGAGGCGTCTCGGAGAAAGCAAGGGGAAGGATGGGGGTGGTTGGGAAAGGGGGTGAAGACTTTAACACCGGGACAAGCAGAGGAGCTGGTCACGCCGTTTACAGAAGCTGAGGTGAAGAAGGCAGTTTGGGGACTGAACGCAGAAGGGGCACCGGGTCCGGATGGATTTCCGATCTTCTTTTACAGAGAGTTCTGGGATTTAGTGAAGGGTGACGTCCTAGAGGTACTTGAAGAGTTCAGAGAAGGAAACAAGGGTTTTGAGAAGGTTAACAGGGCAATGTTGTTTTTGCTTCCGAAGAAAGATCATCCTACGAGGGTAGAAGATTTCAGACCGATTGCTCTCTCGAATGGGATTTATCTGATTGTGGCAAAAGTGTTAGCAAACAGGCTTAAGGGCGTCATGGACTCTATTGTTATGGAAGTTCAGTCTGCGTTTATTCCAGGAAGACATATGACAGATGGGCTAGTCTTGGCGTCAGAGATCTGTTTAGAATGGAAACGTAGAGGATCAAAGGGGGTAGTATGGAAGATTGATTTTGCCAAAGCTTACGACTGTGTGGACTGGAGCTTCATGTGGTCTTCGCTGAGGAGAAGAGGGTTCACAGATGTGTGGATTGCATGGATGAAAAGATGTATCACTACATCTTCTTTCTCAGTCTTAGTGAATGGTCGACCAGAAGGCGGTTTTTTCCAGCCACAGAGGAGTGTCCGACAGGGATGTCCTTTAGCGCCCATGCTTTTCGTCCTGGTGGCAGATGCGTTGGCGGTTTTATTCAAACAAGCGGTAGATGGAGGCTGGTGCGAAGGCTTTCGTCTTGACGACATCTCAGTGCCTCTTCTACAGTATGCGGACGATACTGTTCTTTTCCTGGGAGGTTCAGATGAGATGACTCGCAGGGCGGCTCAGTTGATGGACGTTTTTAGTAGCTTATCTGGTCTTGAGATAAACAGACAGAAATCGATGGTTATCACTTTTGGGATTCAAAATGATGATCGGATCAGGGTAGCTGAGCTGCTTGGTTGTCCATTAAGTGTCCTACCGATCACCTACCTTGGCCTTCCTTTAGTAGCTGGCAAACTCAGGATTGCGGACTGGGATGCAGTTATCCAGAAGATTGAGCAGAGACTGGCTGGGTGGAAGGCGATTACTTTGTCGAAAGGTGGGAAGTTGATCCTGCTGAAGCATGTTCTGACTTCTATCCCCGTGTTCTTTTTTTCAACTAGGTTGATGCCAGCGGGCATGAGAAAGAAGATTGAAAAGCTGATGAGAAGATTTTTCTGGTCTGATGGGAAACAACAGAAATCGGGTGTGCACCTGGTGTCTTGGGAGGAGATCACGAGAACCCGGAAATGCGGTGGTTTGGGAGTTCGGGACCTGACTTGCACGAATAGGGCGTTACTAGGAAAGTGGGTGTTGCGCATTTGGGGCCCATCTGTGGATCTTGTAACTACAATGTTGAGGAAGATTTACGGGGTTAAAGGAGTCTTGGAAGCAAAGGTCTATCGGTATGAGTCATCCTTATGGCAAGGTTTACGAGATGTTTTGCCTCTCATTTCTCATAGACTAATGCCAAAGCCTGGGGATGGAAGGGGCTTCAGATTCTGGAGGGATGATTGGACAGGTGAAGGCCCGTTGGAAATGCGGTTTCCTAGAATCTTTGCTTTGGCAACATTAAAGGAAGCAATCTTGAGGGAAGTAGCTCAATCCGGAGAATGGAGGCCAGGTTTTAATGCGATCCTATCGGACAGAAGGAGGGAGGATTTGGTTAGACTAATGGAAGCGACTCCTACCCCAGTCATCTTCTCTCACAGTAGAGACCATTTCGTTTGGACAGGTAAGAAGTTCTCAGTTAAACGTTTATATAATGATCTGAGAAATGGTGAGGAAGAACAGGAGTTGGACTTGTGTCAGGATGTGAAGATCATTTGGGCTAGCAGGATCCCGAACAGAATAAAAATCTTCCTCTGGTTCCTTAGGAGAGACAAGTTATTGGACAAGGTTAGGAGAGCAAGGCTCTTGAATCTTCAGGATGTGATGTGTGACAGATGCCGCGAGCAGGAGGAGAACTCGGAGCATATCTTCTTCTCTTGTGGGACTTCGGAGAAGGTATGGAAGGAACTAGCGATCCCATGGGTAGATGCTAGCTGCTTTTCAAGATTCTGGGAGGGGGTAAGGAAGGTGGGAGGCAGCTCCTCGGATGATGTGGCTAGACCTTTCGCGACGCTATGAGCAATTTGGCAGGCGAGAAATGAGCTTATTTTCAAAAATCAGAGGTTCTATCCAGAAAATGTTATCTCCTATTGTAAGGCTCTCTGGTGTTGTTGGGAGTCTAGTTAATTATACTATGTAACACTTCTCTGGATTTGATATAATATAACTTTACGTGGTGACTCCCATCTCGGGAGCTCACCCTCTTTTTCTCAAAAAAAAAAAAGATGGGGAGCTATACTTACACCATACAAGTAAAGATTCATAGTCATATAAATTTGTGTATGTAGACTCTTTTGACATGACTATTGAGGAGACCTGAACACGAATCTTGTGAAACTTAAAGTCTTATATGTTTTAAATCCGTTTCCCATTAAGGTTTCGCTACACTAATAATCCAAAGGTCTGACATAGCTCCATACTACAAGTTTATGAAGGTAAGTTTAATACTCATTATTGTCCTAATTCTTTATTTTTCCTTTCATTTCTTTTATTCACTTATTCTTTCAAATAAGTGTTTGCTAAGGGACTAGCAAAGGTAAAGAATAGGGGGATGGTTAATATACATTTCATGATCTTTAGTCATTTATTTTATCTTAAAATATCTTATAAAACACTTGTATATAATACTAAATCCAAATTCTTACTAACCTGCATCTGTATATAAATATTATACTTTTATTACAATTTTAACCTAAACTATATAAATAAAGAAATAAAGGAAAAATAAAGAAAATAAAAGACTATATAGTCAGGGGAGATAGGATCTTTAATCATAAAATCCAAACAAATATTTTTTGTAAATACTTTTCATTTATTCTGTATATATTCGTATAAAACTCACCTAATTTTATTTGTACATAAATTGACCTCAAATAAAATAATTTTCTAACAAAAGTTAGAAATAAATGTTTCATAAATAATAGAAATAATTGTAAAATAAATCATGTACAGAATGAAAGTAACCACACTCGGAAGAAGCTGTAATTGAAAGATCGATTATGGCTCCATGTAAACTTAAATTGAATCGAACTCACTTCAAATGTATTCTATAATAAGATATCTTTAAAATGATAGCGGTTTCATAATTTTTGGAGTTATAGTTTGAAAGATGGTTTTCTGGGGTGGTTTCTACAATTTTACCATTTATTTCTTGTATATATTTATCCGTACTTATTTTTATACATAATGTATTTATAAATAATTATAAATATTTTCTAATAATTATTTAAAATAAAAAAATATAAAAAGTTTCTTTATTTAACTATGTATATAACGTACCTAATGTATATATTATATATATAATCAATTTTATTAAATAATCACCACAAAAAATTATATAGTTAATATCTATTATTTAAATTAATATAGTAAGAAAAATATTTTATTTATTTATTATTTATGTAAATAATATACCATATGTAAAAATTTAATAAATTCTGTAATTAACCCACCATTCAAGTGTCTCATTAAGTTGTCGGTAATTTTATATTATGTTAATTACTTTAATTCCAAAAATTATTTTATTTATTAGATTATTTTATTATTTCTACCATTAACATCCTTCCTTTTTTTCTCTAAATTCAAATTTTTAAATTCAATTTTTTTATTCTTATTTATTTGGCTCCTCTTCCCTCATTCGCATTTGATCAATCCATTGGGAGGGGAGCCTAATCTCCAAGAGCCTACTTATCGTCGAAAGGTGCCCAGCTTCTGAGCCATCTGGTGACAGTGAGTCAATCTTCGTCGAGGCCATCACATCATTATATGCTCCCAGAGTGAGATCCATATTTATTTCTCGCTTTTCATCTAGGTTAATCGTAGTTTAATTTTTGTGTTTTTAATTTTGTTGTCATTTTTTAATTTGAGATCATAGTTTTTAATCGTAATTCATTGTTCTAATCGACCAATACGATCCGATTTTTCACTCAATTTTCTTGAATTATCCATGTTCACATTATACCTCACGCAAGCACTCACTCCGTCCATGTACGGTGGCCGGAGAAATGGATCCATCCATCCACCTCACCGTATTCGTTTTTCCATTCATATTTTCAATTAATAACTTTTGGATCGAGCTGTTGTGCTCGAGTTGTTTGTCTTTGTATTTGATTTCATTATATGTACAAGGATTAAAAAAATAAAAAAAATCGATTTGCTTCATTCAAAATAAAAAATATAGTCTGGCGCAAGGCCATCACCGCCCACGCCTTGCTGCGAGAGGCTCGCCACCATCCAGAACGCCTCCACCTTGCCACAAGATGCACGCCACAATCCTACGTGTGCTGCAACCAAAGACCACCATAGCCCCGAAGGTCCTCTGACATCGTGGAGTTACTCCACCTCGGGCGAATTTCATGAATACCTCAGCCCCTCCAACAGCTCCTATGCCTGGAGCTCATCACACCACGCCACCCCCCTTGAACCTCCGCCCGCGCAGAGGAAAAGATGCACGTCTTATGAACCACCGTCTTCCTCGCAGCACCTCCCACTTCAATGCACCTTCCATGACCAACACCCACATCCTGCACCTCCAAAGAGTCGTCGCAACCGAGCCTCTCCACCTGTAGATCCACTACAAAACTCCTCTGTTGCTGCTCCTAAAGATCCATCCACGTGCCATCGCCTTGAGCCCCTCTACATGGAGAAGACCACCCTCTACGAGTGCAAACCTCCAGCCCTCGTCCACCATCACCAATTATGCAGCCTTGAAGCTCGCCACGACCGCCAACCATCAACCTCCACCCGTTGCTTGCATGAGAAGAAGAGTGGAAGCACACCCTTTGGCTCTCGATCGAGAAGAATAGAGTGTGGCACCCCCTCCCCCCTTTTTTGGGTGTAGAACAGAACCGGAAACCACCAATTGATATCCCTATTATGGGGTAAATTACATTCAAACCCCCAAGTTCCCGAAAATCATAAAAAACCCCTTCTAGCACCAAATCGCATACACAACACACACACATCTTAGGTAATTTGCACTTTTCTATATGCTTTTATTTATTGTTATATTTTAAAGCAAAAACAATAAACATTTACATTTCAGTCCATGTATTCTAGATAATTATTTTGCATGTTTTTGTTATTAAAATAAATATTTTTAGTGCTTAATAAATTCTCCAAAAATCATGTTTAGTTCCCGTCACTTGTCTCTTCGTTGTATAAATTTTACATTGCATTTTGTTTAGTTGTTATTATTAAAAAATTAAAAACATCCTATTTTCCACTGTTCGAATTTTAAAAAATCATAAAGATTCAAATATTGGGTCAAAAATTCTAAAAAATAGAATAGTCTTCTTTTTGTGTTTTTTATTTTCTGTAAAAAATACACACATTAACTTTTAAAACTAAAAAATTATAAAATAATAAAAATATTAAAAAAAATCATAGAAGATGGTAGAGAAATCCAAAAATAGTAATTCCACTTCATGTAATTCATTATATTTTTTAGGAAAAATAAATTCAGTAATGTTTTAGTTTTTTTCTAGTTTTTAAATTGCAAATTAGTCATATCTATTCACTGTTTGCTTTATTCATTGTTTTTAATCATTTTAAAAAATCTAAAAAAGAGTTAAAAATCTATGGAAAATTTACAAAAATAGTAGAAAATCATTAAAACACAGAAGTATTTTTATTTGAATTTTTTGGAATTTGTCATATTTGAAAAATCTAAAAATTTGTATTCCTTTTGTGTACAAATTTTCTTTAAAGATTAATTAATTTGAAAATAAGAATGTGCAAAATTAAAAACCAATAAAAATTAAAAATCTGAAAATAAAAAATATATAAAAATAAAAAAACTATAAATAGATAAAAAAGATAAAAATACTACAAAAAACAAGATAGTTTGCATTTGAATAACTTTTCTTTTAATTCATTTTTTCAATTATAAGAATAACCCTCGGGATTTGTAGCCTCCCTAATTCTATCTTGTTTGCTATACATGTTAATTAAATATTAAATTCTCTTGCTACATTTTTTGTATTAATTTTGGCTAGAGAATAAAATATTTTTTTGTTGAGGGATTCTTCGGGTTGCAATGAAATCGCATTTAATTTCACAACTAAACCTACTGAAGATCTCAACCAACACGGTGTCGGATCTTATGGGTATAAACCCTTCATTCTTTTCACAGTATATATATGGTGAGGATAATGCTAGACTTTCCCGTGAATTTCAGAGAAGACTTCATCCAAATCTTCTGGAAGTGGTTAAGAAAGAGATTGATAAGTGGAGTAGAGTTGGGTTTATTTACCCCATTTCGGATTCCATGTGGGTGGCCCCTCTTCACAATTTCTCGATGAAGTCTGGAATTCATATGGTCACCAATGAGAAGGTGTTGAGATTGCGACACGAGTAACCATGTCGTGGTGTGTCTGTGTCGATTACAGATGCCTGAATGTCGTGACCTAGAAAGATCACTTTCCCTTGTTGTTCATTGATCTGATTTTGGAGATATTATTGGGGAAAGCATTATTTTGTTTTCTTGATGGGTACTCAAGCTACAATCAAGTGGCCATCGTCCCTGAAGATCAAGAAAAGACCACTTTTACATGTCCTTTCGGCACATACACATTCAGGCGCATCCCTTTTGGGCTATGCAATGCCTCAGATACTTTTCAACGATGCATGATTGTCCTATTTGCTGAGATAGTAGGGGATTTCCTAAGGATCTTTATGGACAACATCCCTTTTGATTCTTGTTCAGCACACTTGGACCGAATCCTTCATAGGTATAGAGAGGAGAATCTGGTACTCTCCTAGGAGAAATGGCATTTTATGGTTAAGGAGGGTATCACGTTGGGGTATTTCATCTTCAAAAGGGGAATAGAGGTTGACCTGCCAAGGTAGATGTGATCAAGAAACTTGATCCACCAACCAACATAAAGTCAGTGCGATCATTTCTGGGCACGTTAGATTTTATAGATGATTTATTAAGGGTTTTTCTAATATTGCCTGACCACTTACTGATCTCTTAGGAAAGGCCACCGAGTTCTTTGTAGATCACAAGTGTCTTGAGGACTTTGAGCTTCTAAAGAAAAAGATCTGTGACTCACCTATTTTACAGGCTCCTAATTGGTCTCTTTGCTTTGAGATCATGATTGATGCTTTGGATTTTGCTATAGGAGCCGTATTAGGGCACTAATGAGATGGGATTTCATTCGCGATTCACTACGCAAGCAAAATTTTTGACCCATCACAGAAGAATTATACAGTGTCAGAGAAAGGAATGCTTGTTGTAGTGTGGGCTTTGGACAAATTCAAGTATGTGATTCTTGGTTCTAAAGTAACTGTATATGCAGATCATTCAGCCATTAGGTATCTCATGGAAAAGAAGATGCGAAGGCGCGTCTTCTTAGGTGGATATTGTTATTCCAGGGGTTTGATTTTGAAATTAATGATAAACCTGGAGTCAAGAATGTAGTGGTTGATCATATTTCAAGGATGGAGACAAAAGATTCTTATGATTCTGAGCCTATTCGAGAAACCTTTCCATATGAGTCGATTTGTTTTGTTGACTCGCTTCCATGGTATGACAACATGGTGAACTACCTTGTCTCCAAGCAAGTTCCCAATGGTAATACTAGGAGCAGTATAGACCGACTTAAGTCAGATTCAAGGAAATACCATTGGGAGGATCAGTTTCCTTTCTTAAGGCATCCAATTGTGCCTTGAGATGGTGTATTCCTCAAGAGGAATACTGGAGTGTCCTCATGTACTGTCATTTGCTTGAGGTTGGAGGACACCATTCAGGAAAGAGAACTGCACATAAGGTGTTACAATGTCATTTATTTTAGCCAACCTTATTTAGAGATGCCACTGATTTTGTATGGCCATGCCCTATTTTCCAGAGGATGGGAGGGATTGTTTGTTTCTAGAGATGAGATGCTGATGTAGCTGGTGATTGTTTGTGATGTTTTTGATGCTTGGGGCATAGATTTCATGAGTCCCTTCCCTAATAGACAAGGTTTTGAGCACATATTGTTAGCGGTAGATTATTTGTCGTGATGGGTGGACGATTTCAACCCGAGCCGCAGAGTGTAGGACTATTTGCAAATTCATAAAGGATCGTATTATTTCACGGATCAGGGTACCAAGAGTTCTAATTTCTGATGGGGGTATCCATTTTGATCATAGACAAGTGAAATCTTTAGCAAAGGACTATGTATTTGAGCATAGAGTAACTAGTCCTTACCTCCCACAGTCGAACAACGTGGCAGAGGTTTAAAATAGGGAGTGAGGAGCATTCTTCAAAAGTTAGTGCGTCCTGGTAGGAAGAACTGGTCTCAGTTGTTAGACCAAGTTCTGTGAGCTTACAAGACGACCTGCAAAACACCTCTTGGCACTGAACCTTTTAGAATGATATATGACAAGCCATCTCATTTGCCTGCTGAATCTGTTCATATATCTGAGTGGGCAATAAAGAAGATTAACTGGAACTGTCACTTAGGAGAAATGTGTGGAGACCTTGACCTGAATTAGTTAGTGGAAATCCACAACTACGCATATGACAATAGCTTGATCTACAAGGACAAAGTTAAGTAGTGGCATGATTCACATATCAGATGCGAGAACTTTTTCCGGGACAAAAGGTATGGTTGTTTAATGCAAAGTTGAAGATTATCCATGGGAAACTTAAATCAAAGTTGACAGATCCTTATATAGTTAAGGAAGTGCATAGAATAGTAGTGTTTAGATTTCAGAGATTTCAGAGAATGCACCTTACTTTTTGGTTAACATGCCGTTACATAAGCATTTTGTAGAATCTAAGGAAAGGTTAACTACCATTGAGATGAATGATTTCATGCCTAGTGATTTATTGTCTGAATTTTCAAATAAGGCATGATTCAACAGAGAAGATTCATATCAGAAGATTCAGCATCCAAAGATTCCTATTCTTTCTTTCTCTAATCTTTTCATTCCTACATTTAGGTTGTTTCAACCTACGTATTGGGGGGAATTCCTTCCTATCATTCTTCATTACTTATTCTTGTTTTTATTCTTTAGTTTCTTCTACATTTTTACCTCTTTCTCTTTTCTTAGGTTTTTCAAAACCTAAGAAGAGGGGAGACCATCCTTGTTTATTCATTCTGCCTTATTCTTTCTCATTCCCACACTTGAATTATTTTGGTCATCAGTTCTCGCATTCTTTTATACTTATTTGAGTTATGTCTTCATTTCACTTTGTGCTATGAAGACATAGCAAAAGCTAAGTATAGGGGGTTCTACCATATATATTACATAAATGCTTTAGTCGTAGCTCATATTTTTAAAAACATTCAAACATTTTGGGACTACATGCATCGTATTTTATTCTTGGAACTAATTTTTGTATAAAATGTTTTGAAATGATTTTGAAAATTGTATACACATTTTACATATTTTTCAAATGTTTTACGTGGTTTGTGAAAATACGGCTTGACATGTTTGGGAAAATCATTTGCAAAAGATTTTGAAAACCTATATTTACGTTACAATGTTTGAAAAAAGTTTTGAAGATTCTTTTCAAAAGTTACGGTTGTGTGAGAATTAACCTAACTCTTGTAAATAATCTTTAAAATAAAATAAAAAAAGTACTAAATATGTTTCGTCTCTTCAGTGACTTTGAGTATTAGGTTCCCAAGAGGTTGTGACGGTTTACTAATCTGTCTCATCCTTAACCTATATAATGTTGTCTTGTTTTATAATCTTTCAAAGTTCAGCGTGGAGAAAAGTTTGGATTTCAATTCTTCATTTTGGAGATCAATTCGATCAAAAGTTCATTGAAAATAGTGATGTTGATCAAGGAAGATCATTTATTAATAGAGGAATTAGATATGGAGGTAGCGACACCTTTTCTTGAGGAAATCCGGTTCTTTAATTATCATCCTTCTTGTACTTTGGGTCATCCTTGTGTGTCTAGTTTTTCTCTTCTACAGAAAACCCAAAAGTCTATTGTAGGATCTAAGGGCTTGATTTGTCTTCCCGTGATTTTGAACATTTTTTAGGCTTCCACATAGATATCGACATCATTTTTTAGGAAGAATGGCATGATTCTAGGAGATTCAGATCTCAAGTCGATGAGGATATTTCCTATTCAGATTCTGAAGTGTTATCTACAAGGAAGAAATAAATAAAACATAAGGAAACCTGTGTTTTCAAACCTCAAAGATTAAATCTTGGTTTTTAAGGAGCTGAAGTTTGTAGTATTGTGTTAGGTATCCTAGTGTTGTTCTCTGTGTTGTTCCTTTGTTGTTCTGTTAGGGTACCCATTCTTTTATTCTTGTCATAATAGAGTTAATAATTTCTTAACTTTTTTGTAAATAACTAACTTGCTAACTTATTAATTGGTCTCTCTCCCTAACACTTTCACAAAGCACGCAAGGCTTGAGATGACCTTTAACACCTGGTTTAAGGAGTCCATAGACATAGAGTTATCATGTCTTAATCATTAGTGTCTTGGACTTAAAAATTCAAACATCTCTAGTTAAAAGATATGCATGTTATATTGTATGCTAAATATCCATTAAAGAATTTGACCATCACTCACTAATTACGACTGCAGTCATGATTGAGATGTGTCAAGATATCATTGAGGAAACTTGGATTTGAGGCTTGAATTTGGACTTGATTTCTATGATGCTCAAAGAAGGCATAAGATTAATAACGGCTTCATGAAACTTGAGTGTCAGCAACTTAGCCAGTATGGGACATGGTTCTCATACTATCTCTAAAGTGACAGGATGTGATGACAAATAATTAATAAGTTGATCAGTGTGCGCCAATTCTTAGTAAAAGTAGTGGAGCTAGACAAACAGAGGAGAAGTTCCCTCACACAAAAAAATGCGGAAAATTATGAAAAGCTCATTACATTACAAATCTACAATCATATGAGCTTAAGCATGCGCTCCCAACCTTTTAAGTGTCCAGTTGGATGAAATTGGAATTTTTGGTGATATTGAGAATCTAATCTCACGAGTGCAGTCAACACTAAGTCATACTTCTTATATTTATGTATAATTTAGATTCTAGAAATTAGAGGAGTTGAATTCCTTTTGATTAACATGAGGATAACGAAGAGTCTTAGGATTCTGGAAATTTAATTTTCGAGGTCAAATAATGCCTTACATTCTCAGACACACATGTCAGGGATCTCACTAATTAAAGCTAACCCTCTATCAACTTCTTTATTTATTATCTCAAGGACGAGTTTAGCTTAAGTATAGGGGGGTCAAAAATCTGCAATTTATCTACATATATACATCTAATTATCTCTCTATAATTGAGGGTTTTAATAAAATAACCCATCAATTCCCTATAATTAATATTTAATGTGTTGTAATTAAATAGCATTATTAGTCTATATTATTTAACCCTAATATTGCGCTTTATTTTATGCATTTATTTATTATTAAAAATGTAATAAAAATTAGTGTAATATTGTATATAATAATTTCTACATAAAATATAAAATAAAAACCCAAAAAACCAAGAAAAGAAAATGAGGGGAAAATGTTTTATATTGTTTTAAATTGTATTTAATTTTATCTTGTATATATGACCTCATCTCTTCTTAAGTTCTAATGAAAGTTGTAGATGTCATCGAGATCTACAACTTTTATGTTTTGAGTTTATTCTAATTCTTTTTCTTTCTATTTCTTTTCGATTTATTTTGTATTTATTCAATTCTTTAAACCCAGCCATGGCTGGTCCCATTTATGCAAACTCAGCCATGGTGGGTCTCAAGCCCGAGTAAATGAGGAGGGTTGTGTTAGGTAGCCATGGCCGGTCCCAAGCCTGGGTAAATGAGGAGGGTTGCGTTAGGTAGCCGACAGCCAACGTAAAATAGTCGAAGACAACTTCCTAAATATTACTTTTTTTAAAAAAATACTATTTAAGAAGTTGCCTTATGACAGTCAGATCTTTTCATCATGGATTTAAGCAAACATACAGATTTCGTTGGGGCTTTCCCTACTTGCGATGCGTTGCATCGCCCGAATGCAATGAAAAATTGGCAAGGGCCGCTACATCACAGCCTGGATGTAGTTCAAAATTTGCAAGGGTTCTCGTATGAGGAACGCATGCGGGTAATTAAGCTAGTTCTGCTACATCACCGCCTGGATGCAGTCCAAAATTTACAAGGGTTCTCGCATAATGGACGCATACGATCAAAGAAGTTAGTCCAAAAGAGAATGCAAAGGAAGTTGCAGATTGGTAGTTGGAATGTTGGCACTTTAATTGGAAAATTGATGGAGATATTGGATACGATGGAAAGAAGGAAGATTCATATACTATGTCCTCAAGAGACTAAATGGGTTGGAGAGAAAGCAAGAGAGGTCGAGAAGACAGGCTTTAAAATTTTCTATTCATGTAAAGATAAGGGTAGAAACGGTGTTGGAGTGGTTGTTCATAAGGATATGAAGGATTGTGTGGTTGAGGTGCAAAGATTCGGTGATCGGATTATTTTGCTAAAATTGGTGCATGAAGAATAAATTCTGAATATCATCTCAGTTTATGCACCACAAATTGGTTTAGATGAAAGGACTAAAACAAGCTTTTTGGGAGGATCTGGATAGGAATTTACAAGGAATCCCACAAAGAGAGATGATTTGCATAGGTGGAGATCTTAATGGACATGTGGGAAAGATTCTTTAGGGTATGCTAGTGGTCATGGAGGACATGGTTTTGGGGATAGAAATGAAGAGGGTAAAGTCATTCTGGATTTTGTAACGGCAAATGATCTTTTCATATCAAACACTCTCTTCAAGAAGAGGGAGGAACAATTAATTACTTATAAGAGCGGGCCAACTAGAACACAGACAGATTACTTTGCGTTGAGGAGAAGAGATCGGTTGTGTTGTAAAGACTGCAAAGTAATCCCAGGAGAGAGTTTGACAACTCAACATCGCTTGTTAGTCTTGGATGTGCAAATAAAAGGCCTGGTAAAGAGGAGGGTTCCTAAGATCACTAGAACTAGATGGTGGAATCTTCCACTGAAGCAATCTGTCTTCAAGGAGAAGGTTTTAGAAGACTTATCTTGGGATTGTAGCGAAAGTGCAAATGAGATGTGGGAGGCAGTAGCATCTTGTATCCAAAAGGTAGCCAAAGAGATACTAGGCTAGTCGAAGGGAGGGGCTCCAGGTCAAAAGGAGGCTTCGTGGTAGAGTGAAGGGGTGCAAGAGAAACTAAAAATTAAAAGAGCTTGCTTTAAAGCTATATCTAAGGATAGAACATTGAAAACTATCACAAACTACAAAATAGCGAAGAAGGAAGCAAAGAAGGCTGTAAGCGAAGCTAAGTCAAAAAGTTATGAAGTTTTTTTTTATAAAAATCTCGACTCTAAGGAGGGCTAGAAGGATATATTCAGGTTGGCCAAAGCAAGAGAAAGAAAGATCAAATACCTTTCTCAAGTGAGATGCATTAAGGATGAGGAAGATCACGTGCTTTTTACTCAGAAGGACATAGAGAATAGATGGGAGCAATACTTCCATAAACTTTTCATTGGGGAAGGAAATAGAGAGATCACTTTGGGTGATCTAGCTAATAGTGAAAGTTAATTGAATCGTGCAAGCTATAGACGAATACAAAGAAAGGAAGTAGAGGAGGCTTTGAAGGTTATGAGACGTGGGAAAGGTGTAGGATCGGATGACATCCCTATAGAAGTATGGAGAGTTTTAGGTGAGCACGGTTTGACTTGGCTTACGAATCCATTCAATGTTGTTTGGCGAAGCAAGAAAAAGCCTAAAGATTAGAGGAGGAGTATCATGTCGCCACTTTATAAGAATAAAGGAGACATTCAAAATCGTTCAAATTACAGAGGTATCAAGTTGATGAGTCACACTATGAAAATTTGGGAACGTGTGATCGAAAGAAGGCTGAGGAAAGTTTCCAATGTAAAAGAAAATCAATTCGGATTCATGCCAGGTCGCTCAACTATTGAAGCCATCCATTTGCTGAGGAGAATAATGGAGATTTATAGAGCTAAAAGGAAGAACCTCCCTATGATCTTTATTGATTTGGAGAAGGCTTATGATTTTGTCCTACGAGATATTTTGTGGAGAGTTTTGGAGAAGTGACAAGTACCTGTCCTATACATTAACCTCATAAAGGACATGTATGACATGGCTTTATCTTGTGTAAGGACCCCATCTGGGAAGACTGACTATTTTGACACCAACATTGGTTTACATAAAGGTTCAACTTTGAGTCCATTTCTTTTTATTTTTATTATGGACGAGTTGACAAGTCACATTCAGGATGACTTACCTTGGTGTATGTTATTTGCTGATGATATTGTGTTGATTGACGAGACTAGATATGGAGTAAATGAGAATCTTGAGGTCTGGAGACATGCGTTGGAGACTAAAGGATTTCGTATAAGTAGGGCTAAGACGTAATATATGGAGTGCATCTTTGATGGAAGCAATGGTGAAGGAATTGGCGTGAAGATTGGTGACAATAGCATTCTGAAGAGAGATTCTTTTAGATATCTGGGATCTATTTTGCAACATGATGGGTAAATTGATGAAGATGTTACTAATAGAATAAATGCAGGCTGGTTAAAGTGGAGAGGAGCCTCTGTTGTTCTCTGTGATAAGAAAATTCCTTTTAAAATTAAAGGAAAGTTTTACAAAGCAACCGTGAGACATGTTATGCTCTATGGATCTGAATTTTGGCCTGTGAACCATAGACATGTGCAGAGAATGGTTGTAGCAGAAATGAAAATGCTAAGGTGGATGTATGGACACACGTAAAGATCGGATTTGGAATGATTCAATCAGAAAGAAAGTTGGTGTATCTTCGATCGAGAATAAGATGCGAGAAAACTGCTTAAGATGGTTTGGTCATTTGCAAAGAAGATCAACGGATGCACCAGTTAGGAGATGCGAGTGTTGGGATGTTGAGCCAGCTAAGAGAGGGCGAGGACGACCCAAGAAGTGTTGGAAAGAGACTATACGAAGGCATCTTAGTTTTTTAGATATAAGCCCGGGATTGACCCAAGATAGATCTGAATGGAGGCGAAGAATCCATGTAGCCGACCCTACTTAATTGTGGGAAAAGGATTTTTTGTTGTTGTTGTATTCAATTCTTTAATTTTCTATTGGGCCACGCAGTGCCAACAGGGCCACCCACATGGACGCACCTAGTCGCTTGATCTGCTCCACACCAGGACCGTTCGATCCTGATCCAACGATGATGGTGCGTCTTCAACCTCTGCCATTGGAGCTTTGAAGTAACGTGATGCTTCACCGGCCTAACTTCTCTCCTTTGCACCAACCACCTCTTGCATTCTCTTCCCTCGAAACTGCCACCGTTCTAATCCCCTAACTTTCCTTATCCATGCCCTAACCTCTCTTCATCTCCAGCAACCTATATTTCTTCATGCATGGTGGTTGAAACAACCACAAAACCAACATCAACCGCCAAACCACCTCGCATCAAAACCCCCTTCTCCGACCATCTTCCTCAACATCCCACCATTCAGCCAGGAACCTCTGAGCTCTCCCCCTCCATCTGCGACAAAGATCGCGAGAGTGATTGAGCGTAGAACGAGTTTTTCTCCAGCGAGATCCTCGGCCATAGTAGGTCGTGTTTCAACCACCTCCTTGTCTGATCGAGTCAGTTCCTTGGCCAGAATCTTCGAGTGAAGACCCGGAGCATCCCAGATCCATCTAAGGCCTGCAGTGTTCTTCATCTTCCACCTTCATGTTTCCAGTTAAGCTTTGCATCTTATCTTATCTTATCTTATCGATGTTCGCTAAATTTTTAGAATACATTTCTTGCCTAAACTCTGGTTTGATCACACTGAATCAATCACATTCAATCACACAATCATGTGTTCACTCTAGTGAGGTTTTGAGCTTCTCCATCTCTGTGAACATCTTGATCCTTTCCAGGTTGTTCTTCAACATGGAACTTATTTAGGGTTCAAATCCTTCACCCCATAAGAACCCTCCATATTGCCTCGCAACAACATCAAACCACTCACATGTGCTTTGGCTTTTGTTTGCACTAACGTCACATGTTCACTGGGCTTCATTGGTCGGAAAACAAGGTGGTGCTTCATTCTCCGTTCTCTTCTCTAGCAATGCTTCATCGACAGATTCATATGAGGGCTTGCTCGTCTTCCTCGACCCAACCTAGCCTTCATAATGCCATCATGAAGGTCACAAGACCTTAAGACTTCCATAAAGAGGGAGGAGGAGCTTTTAAGCCATTGCTGGAGCCCCGCATGAGCTCAAACCATCGTGGAGGAGATGAAGAATTGGGGAGTAGGAGCTACTGTCGATCTCAACAATTTTGGCGAGATCAGATAGCCATCATCATGCCACATAGCAACTCTGAAGCGAAGTTTCAATCCTAAGGATCGGGTCCTCGAGCCTACTTCTGAAGCAGCGTTGAAAACCACATGCTCCCGAGTCTTACACTAATCCTACCTCCGAGGTTCATAGAGTCGTGAAGCGTGCACGTGAAGCATCATTTTCCAGCACCTTCCCCCCACTTTTCTATATTTATAGATAAGTCATCTTGTTAGTGTAATATTTACATTTCAGCCCCCTACAATTTGTTTTAATTGTATTTCAGTCCAATTTGTCCTTGTTTGTAATAGAAACTTGTTGTTTTTGTTGCAAAAACGCCCCTGGATTAGACCTTTAATATCTTTTTATATGTGGATCCATTTTGAGTGATTTTTATACCGTTAGAAAGCTCTTGTGATGCTCTAAATGTTGGCATAATTTATTGAAATTTTTGGTTTAAAAATAATGTTTAAATTGATCCTTTTCTTATATGCTTTGAATAGCCTTTGAATGAAATTAAAAAGGACAAGTATTGAGGAATTGAACTTTATATTTAAATTAAATCTTTAACTGACTTTACTAGAATTATCTTTGATAAAAAATTAAGTCATTTATTGATTTAATTATACCTCAATTAATTAAACATCAAAGTGACACAATAGAATTAATTATTGTTGAATGCTTATGAGACATAGATCATCACTTGCCTGATTCATGCTTTAATAACCACTATATCAATTGAGGGATTTCAAGTAAATTGATACAAGTTTTCTGTTATGCCTATATTTATTGTGATTGTGCAAATTGTCTACTTGTACATATTTGTTTTCATTAAATATAAGAGCATAAAAATGTTTTAAAAATCTAACTCTTTTGTGTTTTGTGTATTTGCTCACAATGATCATCCTAGAAATCACTTTGCTAAATATTTTACATTTAAATTGATTCATTGAATTGCTCATGTCCCTGAGTTCATCTCGAGGCTTCCTAGATTTATAAATTAATGCTAGGTCCTCATCGTAGAGACATCTGATCTAGTTCTGCATGGTTTGCTATGTAACCATATTATAATGAGTACATATTAAGATACATATTTAGCGCTTTATCAGATGGCGCCATTGTCGGGGAAACGACACATTTTTTTATTATTCTTAGGCTTAAATATATACTAAGTGATTTCTAGGTTAATTATTTTGAGCTTTTTTTGTTGAAATGTTTACTCTGCTTGTCTTGCGATTTATCGTTCTTAATAAAATTGACCATTTTATCTCTCTTGAGAATTGTCTGATCAAAAATTGTTTTGTGGTAGGCACATGGAGTCGACAACTTACGGAAGACTGTGGAGACGAGGAGCTTGGAGTTTCTTGCTGGAGAGACCACAAAGCTAGATATTAGAGAGATTACTTTAGTTAATAAAGTTCAAGTGTCATGTTGTAATTTATTTATAATATTAATTGTCTATTTATACTGGCTCTTGATTGACATCTCGAGTTTGTAAATAAAGGTTTGTTATTTATCCTTCATTGTGGTGGTTGTGTCGAGAGTGGTTTTTGATGAGTGGCAATTTTAGATTAAAGCACTATTCCAAATAGACATATCGTAGGTCATTTTTGCTTGATCTAAATCGTAATTTAAGACACAACACTTGATCTCATATGATTCACAATTGCGAAAATATTAATAGATTCATAGACACACATAGCATACGTTCTACTTAGTAAGAAAATAAACTAATTTCTTCTCGCTAATAGAACTTCTGCTTAGGTGCGGTATTTAGACTTGCATCATTTAGATAGTTTTCATATATTCAGTCTATGCATCCACATGGAGAGTGCTGAGAAGTGTTGCAAGTATCTCTAAATGACAATATTCATCATAGTTTTCCGTTATATTCTGATTTCCAACTTCTCCCTCAGTTTTTGAAACATAGGATTAAAAGGAAAAGGGCTATTCTGTAGATGATGATTGTGTGCTCACATTAATTCAATCGATAACAAATTCTCTTAAAATCGGGACTGAATAGATGCTACTTAACAGAAAAGCAGATAAATCAGAGTCGTTAAAATGAGCTGACAAATCAGCTTCACTTGTCCTTGAGGCGACTGCTCAAATTTCTCAGCTATTTCAACGATTAACCCACACAATGAATAACTCAAGCACGATAGTGTGAATAAAAATTTATTATACCCTACTAAAAATGTATAATGATAAGCAAGTAGGGGTCGAACTCAGGAAGCATTAGTGAAGAGCACTACAAGATATCACAATATGTCTCTCAAACACTTAGCCAAAGTATAGTTTTAGCGGGTTTTAAATTTTGATTTTTTTATTATAATTTTACATTTTGTCCTTGATTTTATATTTCTTTATTTTTATTGTTATATTTTTATATTCTTTTTCTTTTAAATATGAAATATAGGATATATAAGAATTAGATATACATATAACTGAAAATAACTAAATATTACAAATGTTTTTTATTTTTAAATATTTTTTAATATTTTTGTGATTTTTTAGTGAATTTTTCTAATTTGTATATATTTTTAAAGTCAATAATATCCCAAAATCAGGTATTTAATATATAGCTGAAATTGAAATGAAGATTAAAAATAGCAAATGGTATCCAAAATTCTTCAAATCACTTTTAGAACATGGATAAAAATATAAAGAAAAATTAAGATACACAAAAAAAATATATTTTTGGCATTTTTTGGAGTTTAGTCTTTTTAAATTGAATTTTGAAGCTCTGTGATTTTTATGTATTTTCTTTTTCAATTTGTAGGGTTTTTGGTTTCTGGAGTTAGAAATAAATAAGCAAACACAAAATATATTTTTTTAGAATTTTCCAAAAAGATTTATATTTGTTGGTATTTTTTAAGTCAAATAGGGTCTTTTGTGCTCTTCTAGATTCTTAATAAATATTAAAAGGTCCCAAAATGCTAAAGTAGCGTTAAAATACAAGCATTCTGAAACCTAACCCTATTTTTTGAGTATTTTTCAGAGCACAAATAGCTATTTTAAATAAATAGGATAAGCACACAAAAATTCAATTGCTGGCAGGGCAAGAAATGTAATTAAAATAAAGTGTGAAGGCCTCTGTGCAATTTTTCTAGAAATATATAACTAATGTGCAATTTTTCAAGAAATATATAACTAAGATAAATAAATCCTAGGCCAAAATTAAATACAAAAAGATCCAAGTGCCCGCCTGCAAAATTCCTACATAATGTGGGACGACACGTAAGGTGAGTTGGCGAGGACTGAAATTAAAATAAAGAAAGTTCGGATGGTTTTTTTGTAGATATTATAGAAATAATATAAAGCATATGAGCATATGAGTCTTAATTATTAAATAAAAAATTAGCCAGGCCTAAGTGCGAAATACCCAACTTAAGGCATGATAGGACGGCTGATCCACTCCTACTTATACACGTGTCGCATCAGGGATAGCCATGACGCTTCGTCGTCCACAAATGGGATTAGATCGTCTAGAGATGATTGACGGCTCTGGCTCGACGTGATTCGATGGTGGACATGTGAACTAGGGAGGCTGAAGTGATCGAACGATAGAGAGGGGCGCAGGAAGAACTGGCCAAGAATACGCTGGTAGCGAGCTTCCATTAGCCCTTTTGTGCTCCTCCGATAGTTTCGAATGCTTGGACAAGGGGCAAAATGGAACTTGGGCTCCTCTTCTACCAATGGTGTCTTAAGAAGGTTTCCTGGAGTAGCTATGATGCCAAATAAGCTCAAGGAGGAACAAGGCTCCAAGTACCAGCTTCTTGATCAAAACCAACCCCACAAGGTGTCCTTTGGCCCGTCAACACCTGCAAGATGATTCAAATAAGAAAACCAAGGGGGTTGGGGGGTTAATGGGTGTAATGGACGAAGGGGGTGTCAAACGGAGCTCTTCGGCATAAGGTAGAGGGTGTAGAGCAGGTCCCCAGATCTATGCTTGATAAGGGTGAATGGAGGTACATCGCGCTATAAGCAAATGAAGTGGGAGCTTGTGGAGGTGATAGTCGGAGCGGAGGAGTATTAGGGCAAACAGAGGCGGGCGGTAGACCAGAAGCTCCGTTGTGCGACGAAATGCAATTTTAAGTGTCTACGAACAGAATCGAGCGAAATACATAGTGGATCTATGCTACTTATAGACTAAGGAATGGAAAGAACGAAGAAAAAAGAAGCTCACATGTGATACACAACTAGGAGCAAGAGCTCTAGTGAGGATATTGGCAGAGCAGGGGACCGGCCTCGATTCAACACCAGATGTTGCGCTAAGGAGCTCGATCGTCTCCTACTGTCACTACGATGTCGACTCCAGGCCAAGAATTAGTGCAAATGGCAGAAGATGGATCAAATCCCAACATCGGACAGAGGTGTTTCTTTATACAGGTTGTGGAACGGGGTCAAAGAATGAGAACATTCGCTCGGCACAGTGATCCAAAGCTCGAGGAATCGAGCTGGCGTGAATCACCAATGATCAAGGTGGAAGAGTCGTGAAGAAATCTAGCCAATACGATGCTCGCATTGACTTGAAAAAAAGAGCAAAGATGGGTCAAAAGTCACTTTGACAGAAACTCAGACATGGGTAAGACAATTGACCAGAGTCAAATGATGACGCAACATGGTTGGTCCACATCGACCAACCAGGAAAAAATGACCTTAACATTATTTGTAAATTAAATAAAAAATAGTAAATGATTTTATTATTAAAGTTATAAAATAAAAACTGTTTATTATTTTTTATATTATTTTATTACGATTTTTATTTATTTTTTTGAGGTATTAATTACATGTTAGTTTTTAGGGTTTTATTTATAGGTTTATTTACCTATGTTTTGAGTATTTTATTTTTATTTTGTAATTTTGATTTTATTATTTTATTGTATTTTTTATATATTTAACACATATTTTTATATACTTAAATATATATATATTTGTTTTATTTTCTGATGTAATGTTTACACTTGAATGAATAGGTATATAAATATATAGGTCTAAGAATAGGTATTTCATCTATGTGTTTTATATACCTATTTGATTTTAATGTTTTTTTTATGGGTTTATTTTAGTCTCAATATGTACATATACTATAATTAATATTTACAAAATTATTAAAATATAAATTTAGAAAAGTAATAATGAATAAATAAAATAAATATTTTAATCGGGTATATTGTACAATAGGGGTCCAAAACATAACTTTCACACCGTAACTCCAAACAATTTTATTAAAAGTTATATACGATTGAAGTTTATTTTGATATATTTTGAGTTTTTATTTGAGAGATATGGGTCTGGGAAGTTGGGATTTTGGCTTTTTATTTTGAGTATAACTTTTGCACTATGTATTATGTTTGTATGAAATCAATTTTAAATTTCTCTATATATTATTATCTACAACTTGCATGTACAAAGTTTCTTTATTTTAGGTATGAAAAGTGGAAAATAAAATAGGTCCTAAAAATGAATAAATAATAAATTAATAAATGAAAATTTTATTGTATTATTGGCTCTTATCTCCCACTACTTTATTCCTTATCGACCAAGTCATCAAGATGCCTAAGTCTTGTTGTTTGGGGTCATAAAATACCCATGGCATTTTATTCTTTTTCTTTTCTTTTCTTTATCCTATAGTTTTGGCATTAAAAATAATATTTTATAAAGTATTTATACAACAAAGAATGGATGTTAATTTGGGAAAACTAAGGTTACATACATGCATTAGCTAGGATTTTTAAGGACAAAATGATAGAATAACGGTGATGAAATGGAGATTCATCACCCTACTATACTTACCATTGCTAGTCCCTAGCAAACACTTATGCAATAAGTATAGAAAATGAAAAACAAAGAAAAGAAAAATAAAGAAAGGGGATTATGTTTTATTCTCAAACTTGTCTTCATAAAATCAAAGTTTCTTGTTTAAGTCGTACCTTTGGAACTTTAGTGCGGTCGAAACCTTATTGGGAATCAGATTTGATACACAATGGCCTTCAAGAATCCCAAAATCCTGCCCAATTCTCCTCAATAGCCATGTCAGAATTCTTAATCTCTATGCAAAGCCTTATGACTATGAGTCTTACCTTTACAATGTATATGATAGGGGCTCTCCCCAATTGAAATGACAAAGAGACTGGCTTCTCCAGCATGACAACCCAATGATTCCCCTATCTAGCAACTCTTTCTCAAGGAGCAGGGTATTCCCTTCTAAGTTCAAGTGGCAACCAGCTAAAGAGGAGGAGTTGAAAAGAAGAATGGATGGTAGCCAGTGTAGCTACCTATCCTAGGATGAATAACCAGTGTAGTCAAGTCATCAAGCTGCAGAATCTCAAGGTATGACTTTGAAGCTCAAGCTTGCTTATTGACTACACAAATATGAACACTCCGACAAGAATTTTATTTCTAATCAGGCCTGTCCACTTTTTTTATAATATTTGCTTTTTTATTTTCTTTTGAAATACTACATACAACATCATTTACATAAGAAGTTTTTCCTCTTGAGCCAGTAGACTATCCCACTTTGGAAGCATTATTGCAACCCATACTCTCCTGTCTTTAGACGTCTCTACTACTGGACAGGTTGGGGTGCACTTCCCTCCCTAGACGAGGACAAATGATTCCACTTATGTGCGTCTCATACCGGCAAATGCAATTCCTTCACCACTCTAATTGTGTTGAGCCAAGTAATATGTGCATGTATCCAAGTTAGGACATTATCAACGAGAGCCATGTGTGTGCTTCGAAATACTCTACTTAGGCAGTCAAGAATACATTGAACCAAGTCTTATGATTCTCAAATGATTAAGTCAACCAGACCTGAAGTACCTCAAATCCATTTCCTATAAGGTTCTTGTGATTAGGTAGATTTAAGATCCAACCAAGCTCCAATCTTAGGATTTTACTTAGATTTGTTCAATTACTAAACTCAATGCGAGAAATGTGAATGCTATGCAAATGCTATGTACAATGTAGTGAAAAATATGTTTGTGATGCAATTTTCAAAGTTTGAACTTTTTATGGATTTTTTGAAAAAGGTTTTGCAAACGTTTTTGATATATATATACATATATATACTCAAAAAAAATTTGCAAATATTTTGGCATTTTGATTTTGCAAATGTTTTTGTGATTTCAGAAAACAAAGATTTTGGATAAGAAAATAGGTATAAATATTTACACGAGGATGCATCTTATTATTCATAAGAGTTGGGTTTTTAAGAATTTACAAGGGGTAAAGACATTTAGTTTGATTTATAGATTCCTCAAATTTTTTTGAAAATGATTTTTACAAAAAAAATTTGAAAACTATCATCCAAAATAATTTTTACATATAATTATTTTTTTTACAAACATTTACACACATTTGAAAGTAATTTTGCAAAGGTTTTTCAGGCAATATATATAGTTTTTTCAAATATTTTAGCAACCATTTTTCAAATCATTTGCAAATAAATTTTCAAACATTTTATTTCACACAAAGCAAAGAACCATTTACGAACAAAATATTTTTACAAAGTTTGAAAGTTTTTAACAATATTTTTTAAATAGTTTTCCAAGGAATTTTCAAAAAGATTTCCAAACTATTTTTCAAAGATTTGGCAAAAAATATTTTTATCTGATTTATTAATTAGTAAGTACAAAAAGAATTTGAGGAATAATAAACTTTATTTATTATGTGGTTTTAATGAATTTTATAGTATATTTTATATAGTATTTTAGCCGTAATTAATGAAATTACAAAAGTATGAGTTATGGCTAAAGTATATACGCAGTACATATGACCCCTCTATACTTAGCTTGAGTTATGTCTTCATATATCAAAGAGATAAAGAGAAGACATAACTCATACTGAGTATAGAAAAGTCTAAAGAATAAACGAATGAAGAAATAAACAAATGAGAATTCGATCGTCCCCCTATATTTAGGATCAAACAATCCTAAGTAAAGTACACTATACACAAGACATGGAGGGTCAACGGTGGGAATGAACAAATCATACTTGGATTATCTCTCCCTATAATTAAGGTAAGATATCCTTGAGTATAGACAAGAAGAGGAGATAGTGGAGAAGTCAAAGAATAAAAGACTCGGGGTGTGCACTGCCTGATACTTAAAACAAAGTATGTCCTAAGTATAGAATACTCACAAAAAAGGGGCGACACCTTTTCGGTAGAAAATAAAATTGAAAATGAAAAGAAGAAAAGAAGAAAAGATAGTTGAAGATAGAATTTGAACAACTCGGGGTGAAGTCCCCCTATACTTAGGACAAAGTACATGCTAAGTATAGCCATGATGAAGGGGATGAGACCTTTTAAGGAGAAAAAGAAACTAAAGAATGAAAAGAAGAAAAGAGGAAAGAATAAAAGTCATTCAAAAATGTTTTTATTTGCTTTGTCTTCGACTATAGCTGTGGAAGTATTTGGCTGATCATCATAAATCACTTGGATTGAGTTCACGACAAACAAAAATGTGTCATGTTCAAGATACGATTTCAGAAGCTCTCCGTTGATCATAAATGGTTGTGCATCAGCTGATAAACCAGATATCATCATGCTTCCATTGTCACGCACATGACTTACTGTAAACAACCCTTTCAATTTGCTCTTCAGCTTGCCTTGAAAAATCTTTAATTTCATATCGAACAACCCCACCTTATGACCCGGCTCGAAGGACTTGCAATGGGTATGCTTGTCATGCCACTTTTTGACCTTCTCATTATACATCAGGTTGTTGTCATCTGCATAATCATTGAATTCCAATAATTTGTTCATATCCACTTTTCAGTTTTTCCCAGCTTTCTCAGAGTCCAAGTTAAAGATGTTAATGACCCATAAAGATTTGTGAATTAACTCAACTGGCAGATGACATGGCTTTCCATAAATGAGGTGGTAGGGGGACATTCCTAATGGAGACTTGTACACAGTTCTGTAAGCCCAAAGAACTGAATCAAGTAGCTAAGATCAGTTCTTGTGATCCGGATGCACAAGCTTTTGCAGATTAGTCTTTATCTCCATGTTTGAACATTCAGCTAACCCATTGGACTATGGGTGGTACGGTGAAGCGACACGTTGTTCTATGAAGAACTTTTTATTTAATTTCTTCACCTCTCTATTGATGAAATGGCTACCCCCATATGAAATTAGAATCTTAGGAATCCTGAATAGTGCAATGATGTGATCCCTTAGGAATTGACATATAATCCAACTGTCGGAAGTTCGGGCAGGTTTAGCCTCCACCGAGCGACTCACATAGTCAACAGCAAGTAGAATATATTCATAGTCCTGCTTGTTCAGAAATGGGACTATAAAGTCGAAGCCCCAAGAGTCGAAGATGTATAATATCTAAATGAACTTCAGAGGCATCGTATCTCTCAATCCTATGGTGCCGCCCATCTTCTCGCAGTCAGTGCAATGCTTGACATAGTCCTCTGCATCCTTGAATAATGTAGACCATTAATGGCCACTCTGAAGAACTTTTGTTATTGTTCGTCTGCCTAAATGGTGTCCTCCAGATTCTTTGTCATGACAAAGTGCAAGGACACTCAGAATTTCCTCCTGAGGAATACATCTCCTCCAGATGCAATCTTCTCACTTACAAAATAGATATGGATATTTGCACTGGTAAAAATGGATTTTAGACAAGAATCTATCTACTTTCGTCTTCGTCCAATCGTGTGGAGTTCTCTTGGACACAAGGTTGTTCATAATATCATCATACTAGGGAAGCGAGGCGATAGACAAATTTACCCCATTTAGAAAAATCTGTGTGATTGGTTGCACATTTGGCTCAGGAGATTCAGGTACAGGAAGTCTGGAAAATTGGTCAACCACCACATTCTTAACTCCGGTTTTATCTCGAATTTCAAGTCAAATTCCAGGAGGAGAAGGATCCACCGGATTAGATGCGGTTTGTTTTCATTCTTCTATTGTAAATACCGGAAGGCCGAATGATCAGTATATATTATGACCTTGAACCCAAGGAGAATGGGATCTGAACTTCTCTAAGGCAAAAACTACATCTAGCAGCTCCTTCTCAGTGATGGTGTAATTTCTTTGATCTTCATCGAGCATTCGACTAGCATAGTGAATAGCAAATGGGTCGTAATCCTTCCTCTGTACAAGCACGACACTGATGGCATAATCTGAAGCATCTGTCATTATCATAAAAGGTTGTGTCCAAATCGACGGCTGCAAGAAGGGTCCTGAATGATAAGTTCTTTCAACTGATTAAAGGCAAGGATCACACAGTCATCGACAATGAAATCATTCGCCTTACATAGAAATTCTGACTAACATACTAAAATCTTTGATAAGCCGTTGGAGAAACCGACATGGCCTAAGAATGACCTAACTTGTTTAATAGTTGTTGGAGGCTCTAGTTTGGAAATCATCTCCAACTTGGTTGGGTCAACATCCATGCCATGTTTAGATACAACGTGACCCTACACAATTCCTTCAGTCACCATGAAGGTGCAGTTTTCCACAAGAGCACTAGATTCTCTTCGTAGCATCTCCACAAGACTCGATCTAAGTAATCAAGGCATTAATCAAAGGAGTTTCTGTAGACAAAAAAATCATCCATGAAGACTTTAAGAAAATAGCCCACCATGTCAACAAAAACTGCAAGCATATACCTCTAAAATGTGGCTATGGCATTGCATAGCCCCAACGACATCGTCTAAAGGCATTTGTACCAAATGTAATGGTGAACGTATTCTTCTCTTGACCTTTAGAAGCTATAGCAACTTGATTATATCTAGAGTATCTGTCCAAGCAGCAGAAGTATTCCTTCGTGGTCAGTCTCTCAAGAATCTGTTTGATGAAGGGTAACGGAAAGTGGCTCGTCTTGGTAGTATGATTGAGTCTTCTGTAATCCACACACACTCGTCAAGAAGTGGGTACTCTGATAGTGATCTCCTCTCCGTTGTCATTCTTCACGGTGGTGATCGTTGATTTCTTCGACACTATATGTAGAGTGCTCACCCATTTGCTGTCAGAGATGGGATATATGAATCCCGAGTTTCACCATTTTTGAATTTCTTTCATGAAAACCTCCCACAATTTTGGATTCAGCCTTCTTTGAAATTCATAGGAGGGTTTGATGTCTTACTAAAGGAAAATGTGATGCGAGCAAAGGGGACGGTTGATCCGATAGAGATCTGATGTTTTCCAACCAATAGCCTTGCAGTTTCGTTCAAAAAGCTCCAACAGATGAGATTCCTGGTCTTCGGTCAGATGGGCGTTAATGATGACCAGGTACATGTTTGGTTCACCTACAAGAAAGGCGTACTTCATATTAGAGGGAAGTTGTTTTAAAATAGGTGAAGTAGGAGCTGCTTCGACGGTGGCTTCAGCTATTATAACATGTGGTGTTTCTTTTATCTGTTCGGTGTCCGCCATGCTTTGTTCAGCCTCTTCATTTAAAAGTTCACAGAAGTTTTCAATAATATCCTCTTCATTGCAAAATCCTCAATGATCTGCTCTTGGTACTGAGGGCACATGATCTCCATAGAAACCTCATCAAGCGATTCAGCAAGAATATTGTCTTGATCGACAAGGGGAAATTTGACTGTGTTCTCCATTCCTTCCTCTGGGCTGAGGAATTCATGGATCTCATTATAATCAATATATAGATTGGTAACTTGAATTTCAGCTAGAAAGTCATAGTGTTCAGAATGGTCGATCACTCGCACACCCGCTGCAGATGTTTCTTCTGTAGGCTTTGCATCAGACAAAATCTCTATCTTGACTTTGCTATCGTTGGAGCTGAATGTGATCTTTCCAGTCTTGTAATTCACTACTGCATTAGTTATTCGCAGGAACAGTCATTCAAGTATGATGGGGGTGAGGAGTAGAGGCATGGAGACATCCATGTCTAGCACAACAAAATCAGTAGGGAATTGTATCCCTTGAATTGTAACGATTATGTCCTCCGACATGCCCCTTGGTCGCTTGATAGATTTGTCTGCGAATTGCAAAATCACCTTTGTAGGTTTGAGCGGTCCTAACCTGAATTTCGTGAGCAATGAAGCTGACATTAAATCAACAAAAGGCCCGCTATCGAGTAAAGTGCGTTCAGACTCTTGGTTTGACATCTGATAGTGAAACGAGTAGTGCTCACTTGTCTGCCTTTTTGTTTTGGAGATTGCTAATGACATTGACTATGGCCATTATAAGGATATGCTTATCGGCTTTCCCACTTTTACTTCTTGTATTGTGAGGATGAGGCCTGCACCTAGCTGTACATGCATCTTTTAATCATTTCTTCACAACTGGCATGTACTCAAGAGCTTTCATCAAAGGCATATTCAAGACCATGCTTTGAATAATTTCTACAATGGTAGGATCATACAAAGCATTTTTCATTTTTTAGCATCTGATTGGTCTCCACCAAGTATGTTGTTATCTTTTTGTATTTTCTCTATTTTCTTGATTTTTTTGTGATTTTTCTTCAGGTGGTACTACTCCAAAAACGTTGCTCGGCCCTTGTGCTGGATGGAATGGCGATTCCCTGTCAGATGAAAGATGTTTTTCATTCGCCATTGCCGATGGTTGGAGTGTCCTACCATTCCTGAGAGTAATAACATGAGATAAAAAGTAATTAAATTCACCTGAATTGGGATGGACACTACCGGCTACATGCTTCTTGCGTCTGAAATTGCTCTGGTTTGCCTCGACCTGAGTTGTAATGCCAATTTTCACAGCTATCAGATCGTCGATATTCTTGTTCATCTCAGCCATATTCTTCATTAATTGTTCCAAGCAAGCATGGGCCGGGATTACTGGTGCAATATCGAAAGGTTCCCCCAGTTGAGGTTTCTGACTCTGGTAAGACGGATGAGACTGTTGCTGGTATCCTTGAGAAGATTGGTGAGGAGGAGGATGAGTGGAATACTGTGAGTTTTGAGGTTGATATTGAGCAATCGGATGTTGTTGATGATAACCATGATTGCGATATCCAGATTGCTGAGGACCTTGCTGATAATTCCACATCTAGTTGTTGCCGTGATAAGGAGGCTGATGTTGATGAGATGGCTGGTAGAGTCTTCCACTCTGCTACTACTGGTGATAGGACATGTTACTCGTTTCCTGACCCCAAAAATGTCCCTGAGGACTTGTCAGTTGTGCCTCGTTGTTTGACACACTATTGACTTCTTGAATAAGCGACGGAGGTGGAAAGAACTACTTGGAATAGGCAGGCTGGGACAATGGTTAATACGAAACCATCTGGGTATGGGACTGTGAGGGCTGCTTCGGGACCTACACATAGTATAGGTGCTTGATGGGCTGGGGCTGTAAGAGATTCGGCTGAGGAGGTTGTATCGGTCCTAGCTCCTTCTGCTCAGCGGAAGTCTAGGTAGTGATAGACACTGAGGTGCAAGCATTGGCATTCAAAGGGCGAATGAGCTGCTCCAGTTGCTGGGAAATCAAGTCAAGCTTTTCCAAGCCCTAGGTCCTCTTCTCAATGACAGAAAGTTTCTCAAGGTCATGTGTCCTTTTTTCGATGATATCTACCTTTGTTGACAAGCATCTTCATATATGCACGCGAAGATAATTGAGCACCCTCTCCTTCCGCCATCTCTAAAAATGTCCTAGACGACATCCTCGTCCTTGTTGAAATGCGAGCCACTACAAACATCGTCGACGAGCCTCTGGCTTTCCAATGTCAATCCACCAAAGAAATGTTGTACAAGACTGGTCTTTGGAATCTCGTGGCGGGATCACTTTTCCTGCAAGTATGTGAATCTCCCACGCTTCATGAATCATCTCGTGGCACTGCTGATAGAAACTGGAGATCCAGGCACGTATCTAGTTCAGATGACCGAGAGGGTATAACTAGTGAAGAAATCCTGATTTCAACTCCTCACACGTTGTCACTACATTTCCTAGATGATAAACCAAATACATGTCCTTGTCATGAAGGCTGAAAGGAAAGACAGTCATCTTGATCGCATCTAGAGGGATATCAGGGTAATGTGTAGTGGCACATATACGACCAAATTTTTGCAGGTGGATGTATGGCTCCTTAGTTGTATTCCCGTGGAAGACGGGAAGCAGCAAAAGGAACTACTGCTTTAGCTCGAAATGGGCATGTATTTGTGGAATCTGGACCAACTCGGTGACGCGACCTGCCCTAGGGTTGTAAGTTTCCTTCAAGGTTGGCTTCGGCAGCAGTGTTCATGCCCCTCTTCTGTAGTATTGGGTTCCTAATGAATATGCATTTTATCATCTTTATTCATTTATTTTATCTTAAAATCCCTTATAAAACACATGTATATAATACCAACTCCATATTCTTACAAACACTTATTATCATTTTAATCTAAAATAAATAAAGAAAGAAAGAAAGGAAAAATAAAAAAATAAAAAAAATAAAAAAAATAAAAAAAAATAAAAAAAAGAGAAGACTGTATATATGTAGTAGATACAGGCTGACCCGAACCCTGAGAGAAGGTCAACACTTGACCTGATCGACCAGGAATAAAGTAGGGTGAGATAGGGTCCTTAATCAAAAAAATCCAAACAAATGGGTGCTGTGTATATTTGTATACTACACTATTTTAACTATACATCAATTTACCTCAAATTATATAACTATCATGACAAAAGTTGTAAATAAAAATGTTTGCAAAATAAAATCATGTATAGAATAAAATTAACAACACTTGGAAAAAGCCACTAAGCGATAATTGAAAGACCAATTCCAGCTCCATATGAACTCAAATTAATCACTTCCATTGTATTCTAAATTAATTATCTTTAAAATGGCTGTGATTTCATAATTTTTGGACTTACGGTTGAAAAGTTGGTTTTCTGGCGTGGATTGTGTAATTTTACCATTTATTTGTACATATTGTATTTGTAAATATTTGTAAATATTTCTGCTAATTATTTTAAATAGAAATAAAAAAATAAAAATTTTGAAACAAGTCGGCCTTCATCGAGGCGATCACGGTCTTTTCCACTCCTAAGGTGAGATCCCACATTTTCTCTTATTTATATCTTAGGTTAATCTCAGTTTTATTTCTCGCATCCTTATTTCGTCGTCTTTTTTTAATCTCGATCTTAGAATCCACCACAATTTTCATCCCCCTTCGACTATGATTTTTCATCTCATTTTCTCGATCCCTCCACGTTCACGTTCTATCCCCACGATCTCTCAACTCTGGCCACGCACGGTGGCTGAAGAACCAGAGTCGATTGTTTCATTTCATTAGATCCCCATTCCCATCTTTTTCAATTTTTTATTTATTTAAATAATTAGAGATGATTCATCAAGCTTGAGTCATCTTGTAGTTCATAAAAAAGAAATAAAATTAAAAAAAATTAAAAAAATCACATATATAGTTATTTATCTAACATTTGTTTTGCAGGAAAAAATAAAAAAATTATTTATAGTTTCTGTTGTAGAAAAAAGAAAATAAAAAAATTTTATATTTTCATTTCTTTTTTTACATTTACAAATTAAAAAATTATAAAAAGGGAAGGTTGTGCCCTTGGCGCTCCTCCGCCAGACGTAGTCAGCGCCGCCGCCTTCCTTCATCACCAGCGCCCCCGCGCGAGGCCCACAACCGTGAGCTTCCTCTGCCAGCACCACCGACATCCTCCACCCACGTCATAGACGCCACCCACCGCCAGCCACAAGTCAGCCATCTGTGACACCGCTGATAACCGTGGACATCCGACTGCACCTTTGCTGAGCGTCGCGCCCCCGCGCGGTTCACCTTCCTCCATCGCTCCACTGCAGCCACCTACGGCCAGGCACGCCATCATCATCAACCACCACAAGCACCGACCTCATATCACTGTGAGCCCACTCCAATTGTCATCTCAGTCGCACCGTCGACGCCCCATGCTCCTCCTGGAACCGCCGCTTCGCGGCTCATATCTCTACCCTACAGTCGTCTACATCCTCCGCTATCTCCAAGGGCAGCGGCATCCCTCATTTTGCCTCTTGAGAATGAAGGCGACGCACCCTCCTTTTGTTTGAAGAGAAAGATCGAACAAAACAATTGAACCCAAGGTTTTTTTGGTTAAATTACTAAAAGGCCCCTAGAGTTCTTATGAAAGTACGCAAACATCCCTACAGGATCCTTATAGCATGTGCTATGCATGTTTCTTGGGTAAATTGCACATTTAACCCTCTGTTTTATTTTTATTATTTATTTAATGCACAAACAATAAATAATTTCAATTTACTCCTTCTTTTCCAGACTCTATTTTGCATATTTCTTTTCATTGGAATAAATAACATTTGTCCTCAATAAATTCTGCAAAAATTTTTTTTATCTCATGTTAGTAGGTCTATCTGTAGTAAGCTTTTCATTGCATTTTACCATCATTTGTTATTATTAAAAAAATAAAAAAAAGTCATTTTCCCTAATTGAAATTCAAAAATTCATAAAAATTTGAATATTGCTCCAAAAATTCTAAAAAAATTAAAGTAGTTTATTTTTTGTGTCTTCTATTTCTTATCCAAATTTCGTTTATTAATTATATATAAAACCCAAAAAATATTACAAATTACTAAAAATATTATAAAAAAGCATAAAAAATTATAGGAAAAAAAATCCAAAAATTGTGATTCTACTTCCTGTTTGTAGATATTTGTATATAGTTTAACATAAAAATAGTCTCCAGGAGTTTTGGGCACTTAACTTATTTTTAAGTTGCAAATTACTCTAAGATGTGCATTGTTTTCCTTTTTTTGCCATTGTTTGATTTTAAAAAAATACAAAAACATCTGAAAAATTTACAAACATTCCCAAAAATATTTCAAAGCCTTTAAAACCCATAAATATTTTTAAAGCCTTTAAAACCCAAACATATTTTCTCTGTAGTTTTCTGGATATTTATGACTATTTTGAAAAATACAAAAAGAGTGTGGTGTGTGTATTTCTTCACTTGTGTATATTGTTCTCATTTTTTAAAAAATTTGTAAAAATCAAAATCATTAAAAATTAAAATTCAGAAAACAAAAAACATAGAAACAAAAAAAATTTAAAAAGACAGAAAAATCTTGTAAAAAACGAAGAGTAGTGTACATTGAGATTCCTTCACTCTTTCATTGATTTATTTCATTGGATAAAATAATTCTCGGGAATTTTAACCTCCCTAAGTTCGATCATGTTGCTATACGGGTAAATAAGTAGCAAAAAAATTCTATTGCTTTATTATTTTTGTATGTATTTTTGTAGCATGAGAAGAAAAAAATTGTTTGTTTGTGCTAGGAATTTTGGGGATCACAACGACAACTTCATATCCATTAATAATTATCACTCCTCAGAAATTCTCGCCCAACAAAATGGCGCCGTTGCCGAGGAAGCATGATGAGGGTAGTTAGGTTTCTCTTTTGACCTACAATTCTTAGTTGTATATATTTGTGTATATTTTTCCACATTATTTCATTGTTTATATTCACTGCATTTATTTCATTTTTCTTGTTCATATTTGATAATTGTGTTTCTTACACATTATCTTTTTTCTTTTTCTTGCGAGGGCCCGTGGAGCAAAGGTGGCGATCCTAGGAGAGCCGAAACACCCAAGTGAAGCAGAGGCGGCTTGATTCTTCAGCGAGCCATAGGATAGTGTGAGTGAAAGAGAAGAAGAATTAAAGGAGAACAAAAAAGCAGACTTTATTTATTTATTATTTTTCTTTTTTCCTAGCATTTGAATCCTTGTAAACTGATATTTATTTGTTGCGGGGACTGTTTCGTCAAGTGTCGGTGCACTTGGGGACCTCATCGGTTTTGTTTTCATGGCCTTATTTTTCTTTGTTTCCCACAGATTTCGTGAGGGATCTATTGATTGCTTTAATTAATTATCTTGAGCCAGGTAATTAATTACGTCCAAACACCCTAAATAAGAATTTCTGTACCTATAGAATAGAGCGTAATTGGACTTAGTCAAATTAACTTGTTCTTGCCTGTTAATAAAAGCTATTTTTAGGATGGTTCACTTGCATTTGCATATAGGTTAGTTTACTCTTCTGTAATTAAATTATGCGTGGATCACCCTGCATGTAGAGTGCTGGCGGAAAGGTATGCATCTCTAATCCCTGCATGCATCACTATGTTTAATGGCGCATTAGCATTTCTGATCTCCTTCCTTGTTTTCTCTCACATAAGTTAAAAAGGAAATTCAAACCAAGCGAGAACTGCCTAAAAATCAATACTACGAAAGAAAACTCGACCCTAAAATAAACGTAAGGAAAAATAATTGTTTTTGGGAGAGTAACCCCCGTGTTGTTTGATTTATCTGCAGCGAGAGAGCGACCCGCACACTAGGATAGAACCATGCCCGAACTCTCTTTAGACTACTGTCTTATGATTAGTTGTTCTCCAGTGAGGACTTCACCGGGCAGCCGGTAATCGGTCCGGGATTTCCTTAGCCGACTGGGAAGATCGGGTAGCCCGTAAAGGGTCCGCACCTATACTTGTTGGGAAAAACTAGTTGTGAGATTAGGATAGTCTCCTAGGAGTATTGGGTTCCTAACAGCTCGCTTGAAACGCTATGATAGATTGTATTCTCACCAAACTCTGAAAATTGATAAGATAATTGATCGAACCTTCACGGTCTTCGCATTGCGTTGAGTTGGTGAACTGGGGGTTTGTATTGTGTTTGATTGCTTGTGTGCATACTCGATCCTTCTGTGCATTTGCACCTTTTTCTCCATATCTTTTGACTTGACCCTCGTGCTCTCCCAATCCCGTCTTTTGTTTCGGAGATGGCCGACTGGAGTTATTTTAATCCTCTCTAAGCGGACTTCTCGCACTCTCCAGCCGATCCACCTTTCTTTTTCCAAGAGGACTTTCCTACTAATTTTTGTGCATATCTGCCTAACCCATTATTTCAGGAAACGGACTCTGATTCTCACCCACCCTCATTCCACTCACCCGATACTGGGATTTTGGGGTCACCTTTCATGACATCTACACTTGAGACCATGAACCAGATTATGGAGCATATGAATTAGAGGATTAGAAATATATTTCATAGAAAAAGAGCTAGAACGCTGCTCCACTATTTGAGGATATGGATTCACTTGAGGATAATCATGAGAGCTTGCAATCGCCCAAAATACAAAAAAATGTGAAAAATAAAAGCCCAAAAAGATTTCGGGAGACACATTGTGGATTCATTTTGTGAGGAGAGGGCACCCATGCCAACCCATTTTCCTATACAGTCATCCACCACATGTCCCAATTTTGACCCCGTGGATTTCACTATACAGACTGCTCTTGTCAATCCTCGTGTACATGCTGATTTTAATCTCCTCCATTGTATGGAGGAGGTCCAACAATTCAAAAAAATGATGACTGAACTTGATGTGATGGCCACCATTCACGAGATCATTGAAGACCCGCTTCACTAGTCCATGACCCATTTATGTACTACTCAACACAAGAAGATAAAGCAGGGGAGCAGATCTGAGCGTCACATCCTGACCATGGCCACTGCCTACGCCATCTCTCACTATCCACATTTTAAGAAAGGGAACACTGCCACACCTCTTGTGAGTTGCTCCATATCTGACTATTCTTGTGATAACACTCTCCTTGACGGCGGTTCGTCAATCAATATAATACCCTTCTCTATGGTACAGTCTCTTCATCTTGGGCCTCTCAAAAAAACCAGGATGATAGTTCAATTTGCTAATGGAACTATTAAGAGGCCAAAGGGTATTCAAGAAAACGCTACCATTCTTATTCAATGCATGAAATTCACTTCTGATTTTGTCGTATTGCCCATGGAGACCTCCAACCATGTGGGATGCCGATCCCTAAAAATGCCCTGCTTAGTTTGTGTGGATTATCATGCATTTAAATTATGAATGTCATTTCATTATAGGCGAGCAATCAGAATCGGTCAAGAAATAATCACAATAATTTAATCAATTTTCAATTGCGTGGTTTTTTTTGTTTATTTTACTTGGGTAAGTACCAAGGTCAAACTCAAGGAGGCAAAGGAACAACCTAGAAATTTATTTATCAAAGTTAACGAATGGTTTTCGAGACATTATTTTTTGTATTTTTTTATGCATTTTGAGGTGCAAAATGCAATTTAGGCCAATTTTAAGGGCTAGAAAATGAATATCAATCAAAAGGTTTCTGAAAAATATAAAACTTGGCCAAGATGACAATTAGGATGAAATGAATGCACTGTAAGTTTTTTGGAATTTTTGGATTCAAGATAAATATTGTATGAATTGATGAATGCAAACAAAGTGTATTAATTATAAGAAATATTAAACCTAATTATTTTCAAGGGATAAAATTATCCAAGATCTATCACTAGGTGATGGGTCTCAAAAAAATCCTAAACCTAAAAAATACAAGACTTAATACATATTAAAAATTAAATATTGATATATGCAAAATGATTTTAGAGGGAAAACGTTTGCAATGAATGGGGGCCAACGGAGCACATGCAGGGCACGTGCGTAGGAGGCACGTGCTCCGCACGTGCGCAAATTTTTAACTATTTTTTTAAAAAATGAAATATAAAAATCTCCAAAATGGGTGACACGTGGCGGCTCCAGGAGCGGCCACGTGTCAACCCTAGAAAAATCGAGAAATAAATACAAAGAAAAATCTGGAAACAATAGCAAACTGCCTAGGATCGAAAAACTTTCTTCACAAAAGTTGCTCGTCTCAATGAGATCTATAACTTTTATGAAGAGACCAAAACCAAAATCGATCATTTGCATAAAGTGATATTTTGGGGTATCCCATGTACATAGATTACCATGATTTTTCGATTTTATAATTTTTTTTGTCGTTTTTAAACCAGATAAAAATCCAAAAAAATGATACAATTAAAGATAAATATTTAAACATTAATCTGTTTTTTGGATTTTTATTATGTAAGAAAAAGAAGAAATAAAATAAAATACGGAAAAGATATTTTTTGTATAGATTGTTAGTGAAGACTTCGACTTAGTTAGTTTCTTTAATTTCAAGCTTAGTTTGGATTTGGATTTTTATGCATTTTAAAAAATATTTTATCAAAGAAGACAAATGAAAAAGAAATAAAATAAAATGGATTAATTATGTACATAAAATAATAGGTCAAAAACCGCTAAAATACAAAATATACAAAAGAGATCCAAAACCCAACTTTTACATATGACTCTGATTCACTTGAACTTGGTCTTGTTTTGAAGGTACTTGAATGTACATTAGTTCAAAAGTGAGTAGGATCAAATCAGACACTGTATGAGGAAGATATCAAGATTTTAGTCCGAAAATCCTAGAACTAGTGTTTGGGTTTTTGGTCCACTTATTTAGGTTAGTGATTTTTTTAATTTTTCATTTATTCTTGTTAGTGATATGTGCACAATGGAGGTGGTTTCATGTCATTTGGAGTTAGCATGAATTAGATAAAAATTGGAGAAATTAAGCTATTTACAGGTCAATTTGACTGTGATTTTTGGCTTCTTATTTTGTGCAATAATAAGTGATAAAATGCCATTCTTATTAGAACATGCATGAATGCTAATTATGCAGAATAAATGAAGAAATGAAAATGATTTTTAGGGATTTTAGCTTAATTCATCATTTTTAGAGTGATGAATCTGAGATTCATCATGGGGCACCCTCCAATCATCCTAGGAAGACCTTTCCTCGCCTCTACGAGAGCCATTATTGATTATGGATCTGGAATGATTCACTTCCGTTATGATGTAGGGAGCGATGTGTTGATAACAACACTTACTACTGACCAGAGACCTGCATCCCATGAGAGTGTGGTTGTGTTAGCTAACCCTAAGGAATTTGACCTTGATGATAATATCATATATTTTTGTTATATATTGGATGACACTGAGACCCAAGGATTTCTCCTCAAGGAGGAAGACTCAAAAAGCATAGACCTTAGAGTTTCCCCTTATGGTACGTGGCGATGCATTGATGACATCCGCAAGATTTACATGATAGACACCCTAGAGAGGAAGGCAGACTCTGAGACTAGATAGGATGGACATGATATGATTACTTTCATTGATGTGTCTATTCCTAGTCACCTTGATTTAGATGAGACTGATAAGGCCAAATTTGATTTGATTGCTTTTACAAAGGAATTTGGGCCTTTTTATAAAGATGATGATCCAGTACGGGCTCGCCAGAAAGAAATTGATCCTACTTTTTCTGATAATGATTTTGAGCCTTTTTACTTTGATATTTGCGAGACTTCCAAGGCAAGTCATGACCACACTACTTCCACTAACCGATTCGTGCATGCACATTCTGACATTGATGAGGATACATTCTTGGTCGATCCTGATCAGTTCATGTCTAATGATGACCCCAATATCGTCCTACACCTTGTCTGATCCGTTCCTCAGCAGTCCTGTAAGAAGATTTGCTTTTGACCTTCTTGACCTTTGTACATCCACTCCTTTTGTATATCCTTTCATTTCATTCTTTCTTCTTCCGTTTTATCATTCACCCCTTTTCCGTGTGTGTATATATGCTATACTTAGGATGTGCTTTATCCTAAGTATAGGGGGGATGAATGATTTGTGTTGTTTATATTCGTCCTTTTCATCACTCTTGTTGTTACCTATACATAGGGATACTCTACCCTAAGTATAGGGGGGTGATGTTGTTCATATCATCTTTTCTATTTTTGAGTCCGTACATTCTCTGCATCGGTTTTCCCCTTTTGTACAGTCTTCTATACTTAGGATTACTTGATCCTAAGTATAGGGGGATCACCGACTTCTATTCTTTTCCTTTTCTCTTTGATTCATTGTAGCATAGGAGTCTTTTCACTTTCCAATACTTAGCATGAGTTATGTCTTCCTTTGCCGCTCTCTGATTACCTTGAGAACATAGTTTGAGCTACGTATACTGGGTGTCGATATATTGTATATATACTTTAGACATAACTCGTACTTTTAAATATGTTTATTTGTGGAGATATGCATATAAATTTGTAAAATCTACGTGTGTATGTATATAAACTTTGATCACCTTTCAAAATGAAACAACAAAAAAACAACAAAAAAATGCTTTTTACAAAATCAATAATCTATAAAAAGTAGCATAAAAACTCTTTTTGCATGTGCATCATTTTTCCTTTCTTTTCCAAAAGCTAATAAAAAGTTCAAAATTAGAAAACTGTTTCAAAAAAATTGCTTTTTGCATTGTACATATTTCTTGTTGTTGCATGTGCATTTTTAAGTATAATATTAATATTTAAACTAAGTCTGGAATAAAGTTGAAGAATGGAGCTTAATTGGGCCTTAATCTACTTAGTTTCAGAGGAACCTTATAAGAACTGGAGTTAAGACTTTTCAGGTCCAAGGAGCTTAGTTCTTTGAGTCCGTAAGACTATGTTCAAATGTAATCTTGATTAGTCTAAGTAGAATTTAACAACACATGCATGATTCTTTCAGACCGTGGCTTATCTTGGACAAGCACCCTACACATAGCTCTTCATGGAGGAGGTAGTAAGGAGCTAGAATCTTTTGGCATGGAGTAGCATACGAGGGTAGTACGTCTAGGCAGGACCTCTCATCTTCCTCTAGAGAGGGTTATGCATCTCAACCTGATCTGGTTGCATTGAGGTCTAAAAGATAGGATGCTGTGGGGTTGCAATAATGCTTCAAAAGAGGGATAGTCAACTAGCTCAAGAGGAAAACTCCTTATGTACATGATGCGCCTTGTATATATTTTCAAAAAATAAAAGTAAAAAATGCATAATCTCCAAAAGTGGACAGGCCTGATTATAAAGTAAAATCCCTGGCTGAGTGTATATACAAGGACAAAAAAATTCATAAGAGCTCAAAATCATATTTTTGTAAGCTTGTAGCTGGATGACTTGGCTACACTGGTCATGCATCCAAGGATAGGTAGCTACACTGGTTACCGTCCATTCTTTTCTCCATCTCCTCTTCTTGAGCTGGTTGTACTTGAACTTAGAAGGGAATATCCCCGCTCCTCGTGGAAAGAGTTGCTAGATGAGGGGACTAGAGTTACCTTGTTGAAGGAGGATGTTTCTTTGCTACTTTTGAGATGGGGAGCTATATATTTCACTTACACCGGACAAATAAAGATTCACAGTCATAAGAATTTGTGTATGTGATGAATCTACGTTTCATCAGCTTTATTCTATCATTTTGGCCTTAGAAACCCTAGTAAATGCGTGTAAATAACATTAATTCATGCATTTTAGCATTCATGCACATGTGTGTGAAAAGTGTAAAAAATACTGTTTTTAATGCCAAAATTATAAAATAAAGAAAAGAAAAGAAAAAGAATAAAATATTGTAAATATTTTATGACCTGAAACCCCGAGACCTAGGCATCTAGATGACTAGGTCGACAAGTAATAAAGTAGGGGGAGATAAGGGCCAAAATACAATACAAATCCCTTTTATTTTTTTCATTCTTTATTCATTTCGGGACCTATTTTTGGTTCCACTTTTTATACCTCAAATAAATAAACTTTGAACATGAAAGTTGTAGATAGGTAAATAAAGAAAAATACAAAATTGATTTCATTCAAAAATATTATACAGATAAAAAGTTATGGTTTGAATAAAAATCCAAAATCCCAACTTCCCAGACCTGTATCTCATAAATAAAAACTCCAAATGCATCAAACTCACTTTAATTGTATATAGTTCAAAATAAGCTATTTAATGGGTGTGGTTTCGCATTTGGCGGAGCTACGGTTTGAAAGTTGAGTTTTGGGCCCCTATTGTATACTTGTACAGATTAAAATATTCGTTTTATTATTTATTCATTATTTGTGTATTCTTATATTTTTATAATTTTGTAAATATTACTTATAATATATTTGTGTATTAAAATCAGAATAAAAACTCAAAGAAAACATAAAATAAAATACTTGTATATATTATACATAGGTATAATACATGTATACATACCTGCATAATTCACACTTTAAGAAAAATAAAATAAAAATATATTTAAATATATAAAAATATTCTATACATTTATAAAATAATAAACAAAAATAAATAAATTAAGTACATAAAATAAAAATAAAATAACTAAATATATAGATATAGATACCTATAAGGGGTATAAATGGTAACTTGTAATTACACACCGCATAAAAATAAATAAAAATCACTATAAAATAATTCATAAAATAATAAACATTTTTTATTCAATAACCAAAAAATAATAAATTGATTTGCTATTTTTAATTGATTTTAATAATGTTTTTCCCAGGGATTTTCCTGGTTGGTCCACGTGGACCAACCAGGTGGAAGTTGATCCGCTGGTCAACTCCCTGGTCAGCGCCTGCAGCCTATCAGCTGCGTTTTTTAGCCCTGTTCGCCCATTTTTCAAGGTCGCATCTTTCATTATTTGGCCTTGTGTCCTTCACGACTTTTTATCCCCATATATCCCTTATACGCGCCCATGCATAATATTGAGCATTGGATTAAGTGTGCGCCTTATTTTCTTCGTCCTTTGGGCCGGGTTGACCATCTCTCTGCCCAACGTTCTGAAAGTTGTCGACTGCGTTTTTTTTGGCATTTTCTCCAAATTTTGGAGAGCGCGTCTTTCACCATTTGGCATTGCAATCTTCACGACTTTTGTAGACCCACTATCAAGGATACACACCCAGGGTTATTGCGGCCGTTGGACCCACGATTCACCCGATAATCTTCGATCTTCGCGCCTCCAGAGCCACATCTGCAAAAACGACCCTTCTCCTCCATTTCAGTTTTGAACTCCTTTTCCCCCTTCTTCCTCCCTTCTTTCATGTGATGAGGTTAAAGGGAGGTGACAGCAACCTCACCTCGCCGTTAGGAGGAGAGGAGGAGCGACGCGGAGGCGTCTCCACCTATCTCCGGCCAAGCTTGGCCGTGAGGTCTTATCTCGCAGTTTCCCCACTGTTTGAGGTCGTTTTTCCATGTTTTCTTTGTCTGATTAATTAGCTGTAGCACTAGCGTTTATTTCATGCATTTAACTTGGCATTTCATCGAGTCTCTAGTTTAATCCCAATATCGAACACCCTCGCCGGAGCTTGCTCCGACGAGCTTTATTTCACGCCATTTACTGTTCCCTCAACCTTCGTTTGCTCCTGGAACCTTCTTCTCGCTGTGCGTGCATATTCTTTGCAGGTTCCCGTAGTCATTAGACTCCATCTAGGGTCGGATTTTGCAAAAGAACAAGGTACCTGGGCCGCCATTTCTCCTCGATACCGCGGTAGCCACCCAGTGGTCTTTCCACCATTTTGACACTGCCAGTCGTTCGAGGGACTCTCCAGGAAGCGTGGGGAGATTTTTGCTGAAGGTTTGGAGGTCTGGAGTGCACGCCATTGTCGATCGAAGCTCAGAGGGACCAAGCTTCGGCTCTGTTCTTGCTGAGCCCCCCAGCGCCGTCCGATCCGCCGTCTGCCAGAGCCTTTGAGAGGGAATTTTGCGCCTAAGATCCTCACGATTTTGTGTTTTTATTAATGAATGCAGAAACTTTCATCTGAGGTTATATCATTTTTGTAATAATTATAATAGGACCCAGGCACTTTTAAATCTTTGCAAGTAGGTCCCTACCAGGCGCGTGCACGTCATGCACGCCTTGGCATTTTTGCAAGGGGACCCCGGTCTCTTTTCTTATTTATTTTTCAGTCACAAAACTTTTATTTGCAGTTAAAATAGTTCAGGAGTTTTTGTAGATCAGCCCCTCAGATGTTTGTCTAATTACAATTATGCCCTTGCAAGTAGTGTAGTTTCTTGTTGTTGTCTCTATTTTTTGCATGCATCAATAAAACCCCCAAAAAATCTCCAAAAATCACATTAAGTTCCTGCTGCATTTTAGTATCTCTCCATATTTTTTTCATAATTATTGCATTTTAATATTTATAAAAAATCAAAAATACTCATTTTCAGCACTATTTGCGTCATAAAATCCATAAAAATAACAAAAACTATCTTGAAAATTCCCAAAAAAATATATTTTGCGTCTTTTATTATCATTTAGCTCCAGACCAAAAATCATAAAAAAATATTAAACCTAATTATTTTCAAGGGATAAAATTATCCAAGATCTATCACTAGGTGATGGGTCTCAAAAAAATCCTAAACCTAAAAAATACAAGATTTAATACATATTAAAAATTAAATATTGATATATGCAAAATGATTTTAGAGGGAAAACGTTTGCAATGAATGGGGGCCGACGGAGCACATGCAGGGCACGTGCGTAGGAGGCACGTGCTCCGCACGTGCGCAAATTTTTAACTATTTTTTTAAAAAATGAAATATAAAAATCTCCAAAATGGGTGACACGTGGCGGCTCCAGGAGCGGCCACGTGTCAACCCTAGAAAAATCGAGAAATAAATACAAAGAAAAATCTGGAAACAATAGCAAACTGCCTAGGATCGAAAAACTTTCTTCACAAAAGTTGCTCGTCTCAATGAGATCTATAACTTTTATGAAGAGACCAAAACCAAAATCGATCATTTGCATAAAGTGATATTTTGGGGTATCCCATGTACATAGATTACCATGATTTTTCGATTTTATAATTTTTTTTGTCGTCTTTAAACCAGATAAAAATCCAAAAAATGATACAATTAAAGATAAATATTTAAACATTAATCTGTTTTTTGGATTTTTATTATGTAAGAAAAAGAAGAAATAAAATAAAATACGGAAAAGATATTTTTTGTATAGACTGTTAGTGAAGACTTCGACTTAGTTAGTTTCTTTGATTTCAAGCTTAGTTTGGATTTGGATTTTTATGCATTTTAAAAAATATTTTATCAAAGAAGACAAATGAAAAAGAAATAAAATAAAATGGATTAATTATGTACATAAAATAATAGGTCAAAAACCGCTAAAATACAAAATATACAAAAGAGATCCAAAACCCAACTTTTACATATGACTCTGATTCACTTGAACTTGGTCTTGTTTTGAAGGTACTTGAATGTACATTAGTTCAAAAGTGAGTAGGATCAAATCAGACACTGTATGAGGAAGATATCAAGATTTTAGTCCGAAAATCCTAGAACTAGTGTTTGGGTTTTTGGTCCACTTATTTAGGTTAGTGATTTTTTTAATTTTTCATTTATTCTTGTTAGTGATATGTGCACAATGGAGGTGGTTTCATGTCATTTGGAGTTAGCATGAATTAGATAAAAATTGGAGAAATTAAGCTATTTACAGGTCAATTGGACTGTGATTTTTGGCTTCTTATTTTGTGCAATAATAAGTGATAAAATGCCATTCTTATTAGAACATGTATGAATGCTAATTATGCAGAATAAATGAAGAAATGAAAATGATTTTTAGGGATTTTAGTTTAATTCATCATTTTTAGAGTGATGAATCTGAGATTCATCATGGGGCACCCTCCAATCATCCTAGGACGACCTTTCCTCGCCTCTACGAGAGCCATTATTGATTATGGATCTGGAATGATTCACTTCCGTTATGATGTAGGGAGCGATGTGTTGATAACTACACTTACTACTGACCAGAAACCTGCATCCCATGAGAGTGTGGTTGTGTTAGCTAACCCTAAGGAATTTGACCTTGATGATAATATCATATATTTTTGTTATATATTGGATGACACTGAGACCCAAGGATTTCTCCTCAAGGAGGAAGACTCAAAAAGCATAGACCTTAGAGTTTCCCCTTATGGTACGTGGCGATGCATTGATGACATCCGCAAGATTTACATGATAGACACCCTAGAGAGGAAGGCAGACTCTGAGACTAGATAGGATGGACATGATATGATTACTTTCATTGATGTGTCTATTCCTAGTCACCTTGATTTAGATGAGACTGATAAGGCCAAATTTGATTTGATTGCTTTTACAAAGGAATTTGGGCCTTTTTATAAAGATGATGATCCAGTACGGGCTCGCCAGGAAGAAATTGATCCTACTTTTTCTGATAATGATTTTGAGCCTTTTTACTTTGATATTTGTGAGACTTCCAAGGCAAGTCATGACCACACTACTTCCACTAACCGATTCGTGCATGCACATTCTGACATTGATGAGGATACATTCTTGGTCGATCCTGATCAGTTCATGTCTAATGATGACCCCAATATCGTTCTACACCTTGTCTGATCCGTTCCTCAGCAGTCCTGCAAGAAGATTTGCTTTTGACCTTCTTGACCTTTGTACATCCACTCCTTTTGTATATCCTTTCATTTCATTCTTTCTTCTTCCGTTTTATCATTCACCCCTTTTCCGTGTGTGTATATATGCTATACTTAGGATGTGCTTTATCCTAAGTATAGGGGGGATGAATGATTTGTGTTGTTTATATTCGTCCTTTTCATCACTCTTGTTGTTACCTATACTTAGGGATACTCTACCCTAAGTATAGGGGGGTGATGTTGTTCATATCATCTTTTCTATTTTTGAGTCCGTACATTCTCTGCATCGGTTTTCCCCTTCTGTACAGTCTTCTATACTTAGGATTACTTGATCCTAAGTATAGGGGGATCACCGACTTCTATTCTTTTCCTTTTCTCTTTGATTCATTGTAGCATAGGAGTCTTTTCACTTTCCAATACTTAGCATGAGTTATGTCTTCCTTTGCCGCTCTCTGATTACCTTGAGAACATAGTTTGAGCTAAGTATACTGGGTGTCGATATATTGTATATATACTTTAGACATAACTCGTACTTTTAAATATGTTTATTTGTGGAGATATGTATATAAATTTATAAATTTGTAAAATCTACGTGTGTATGTATATAAACTTTGATCACCTTTCAAAATGAAACAACAAAAAAACAACAAAAAAATGCTTTTTACAAAATCAATAATCTATAAAAAGTAGCATAAAAACTCTTTTTGCATGTGCATCATTTTTCCTTTCTTTTCCAAAAGCTAATAAAAAGTTCAAAATTAGAAAACTGTTTCAAAAAAATTGCTTTTTGCATTGTACATATTTCTTGTTGTTGCATGTGCATTTTTAAGTATAATATTAATATTTAAACTAAGTCTGGAATAAAGTTGAAGAATGGAGCTTAATTGGGCCTTAATCCACTTAGTTTCAGAGGAACCTTATTAGAACTGGTGTTAAGACTTTTCAGGTCCAAGGAGCTTAGTTCTTTGAGTCCGTAAGACTATGTTCAAATGTAATCTTTATTAGTCTAAGTAGAATTTAACAACACATGCATGATTCTTTCAGACCGTGGCTTATCTTGGACAAGCACCCTACACATAGCTCTTCATGGAGGAGGTAGTAAGGAGGTAGAATCTTTTGGCATGGCATGGAGTAGCATACGAGGGTAGTACGTCTAGGCAGGACCTCTCATCTTCCTCTAGAGAGGGTTATGCATCTCAACCTGATCTGCTTGCATTGAGGTCTAAAAGATAGGATGCTGTGGGGTTGCAATAATGCTTCAAAAGAGGGATAGTCAACTAGCTCAAGAGGAAAACTCCTTATGTACATGATGCGCCTTGTATATATTTTCAAAAAATAAAAGTAAAAAATGCATAATCTCCAAAAGTGGACAGGCCTGATTATAAAGTAAAATACCTGGCTGAGTGTATATACAAGGACAAAAAAATTCATAAGAGCTCAAAATCATATTTTTGTAAGCTTGTAGCTGGATGACTTGGCTACACTGGTCATGCATCCAAGGATAGGTAGCTACACTAGTTACCGTCCATTCTTTTCTCCATCTCCTCTTCTTGAGCTGGTTGTACTTGAACTTAGAAGGGAATATCCCCGCTCCTCGTGGAAAGAGTTGCTAGATGAGGGGACTAGAGTTACCTTGTTGAGGGAGGATGTTTCTTTGCTACTTTTGAGATGGGGAGCTATATATTTCACTTACACCGGACAAATAAAGATTCACAGTCATAAGAATTTGTGTATGTGATGAATCTACGTTTCATCTGCTTTATTCTATCATTTTGGCCTTAAAAACCCTAGTAAATGCGTGTAAATAACATTAATTCATGCATTTTAGCATTCACGCACATGTGTGTGAAAAGTGTAAAAAATACTGTTTTTAATGCCAAAATTATAGAATAAAGAAAAGAAAAGAAAAAGAATAAAATATTGTAAATATTTTATGACCCGAAACCCCGAGACCTAGGCATCTAGATGACTAGGTCGACAAGTAATAAAGTAGGGGGAGATAAGGGCCAAAATACAATACAAATCCCTTTTATTTTATTCATTCTTTATTCATTTCGGGACCTATTTTTGGTTCCACTTTTTATACCTCAAATAAATAAACTTTGAACATGAAAGTTGTAGATAGGTAAATAAAGAAAAATTGAAAATTGATTTCATTCAAAAATATTACACAGATAAAAAGTTATGGTCTGAATAAAAATCCAAAATCCCAACTTCCCACAGACCTGTATCTCATAAATAAAAACTCCAAATGCATCAAACTCACTTTAATTGTATATAGTTCAAAATAAGCTATTTAATGGGTGTGGTTTCGCATTTGGCGGAGCTACGGTTTGAAAGTTGAGTTTTGGGCCCCTATTGTATACTTGTACAGATTAAAATATTCGTTTTATTATTTATTCATTATTTTTGTATTCTTATATTTTTATAATTTTGTAAATATTACTTATAATATATTTGTGTATTAAAATCAGAATAAAAACTCAAAGAAAACATAAAATAAAATACTTGTATATATTATACATAGGTATAATACATGTATACATACCTGCATAATTCACACTTTAAGAAAAATAAAATAAAAATATATTTAAATATATAAAAATATTCTATACATTTATAAAATAATAAACAAAAATAAATTAATTAAGTACATAAAATAAAAATAAAATACCTAAATATATAGATATAGATACCTATAAGGGGTATAAATGGTAACTTGTAATTAGACACCCCATAAAAATAAATAAAAATCACTATAAAATAATTCATAAAATAATAAACATTTTTTATTCAATAACCAAAAAATAATAAATTGATTTGTTATTTTTAATTGATTTTAATAATGTTTTTCCCAGGGATTTTCCTGGTTGGTCCACGTGGACCAACCCGGTGGAAGTTGATTCGCTGGTCAACTCCCTAATCTGCGCCTGCAGCCTATCAGCTGCGTTTTTTAGCCCTGTTCGCCCATTTTTCAAGGCCGCATCTTTCATTATTTGGCCTTGTGTCCTTCACGACTTTTTATCCCCATATATCCCCTATACGCGCCCATGCATAATATTGAGCATTGGATTAAGTGTGCGCCTTATTTTCTTCGTCCTTTGGGCCGGGTTGACCATCTCTCTGCCCAACGTTCTGAAAGTTGTCGACTGCGTTTTTTTTGGCATTTTCTCCAAATTTTGGAGAGCGCGTCTTTCACCATTTGGCATTGCAACCTTCGCGACTTTTGTAGACCCACTATCAAGGATACACGCCCAGGGTTATTGCGGCCGTTGGACCCACGATTCACCCGATAATCTTCGATCTTCGCGCCTCCAGAGCCACATCTGCAAAAACGACCCTTCTCCTCCATTTCAGTTTTGAACTCCTTTTCCCCCTTCTTCCTCCCTTCTTTCATGTGATGAGGTTAAAGGGAGGTGACAGCAACCTCACCTCGCCGTTAGGAGGAGAGGAGGAGCGGCGCGGAGGCGTCTCCACCTATCTCTGGCCAAGCTTGGCCGTGAGGTCTTATCTTGCAGTTTCCCCACTGTTTGAGGTCGTTTTTCCATGTTTTCTTTGTGTGATTAATTAGCTATAGCACTAGCGTTTATTTCATGCATTTAACTTGGCATTTCATCGAGTCTCTAGTTTAATCCCAATATCGAACACCCTCGCCGGAGCTTGCTCCGGCGAGCTTTATTTCACGCCATTTACTGTTCCCTCAACCTTCGTTTGCTCCTGGAACCTTCTTCTCGCTGTGCGTGCATATTCTTTGCAGGTTCCCGTAGTCATTAGACTCCATCTAGGGTCGGATTTTGCAAAAGAACAAGGTACCTGGGCCGCCATTTCTCCTCGATACCGCGGTAGCTACCCAGTGGTCTTTCCACCATTTTGACGCTGCCAGTCGTTCGAGGGACTCTTCAGGAAGCGTGGGGAGATTTTTGCTGAAGGTTTGGAGGTCTGGAGCGCACGCCATTGCCGATCGAAGCTCAGAGGGACCAAGCTTCGGCTCTGTTCTTGCTGAGCCCCCCAGTGCCGTCCGATCCGCAGTCTGCCAGAGCCTTTGAGAGGGAATTTTGCGCCTAAGACCCTCACGATTTTGTGTTTTTATTAATGAATGCAGAAACTTTCATCTGAGGTTATATCATTTTTGTAATAATTATAATAGGACCCAGGCACTTTTAAATCATTGCAAGTAGGTCCCTACCAGGCGCGTGCACGTCATGCACGCCTTGGCATTTTTGCAAGGGGACCCCGGTCTCTTTTGTAGATCAGCCCCTCAGATGTTTGTCTAATTACAATTATGCCCTTGCAAGTAGTGTAGTTTCTTGTTGTTGTCTCTATTTTTTGCATGCATCAATAAAACCCCCAAAAAATCTCCAAAAATCACATTAAGTTCCTGCTGCATTTTAGTATCTCTCCATATTTTTTTCATAATTATTGCATTTTAATATTTATAAAAAATCAAAAATACTCATTTTCAGCACTATTTGCGTCATAAAATCCCTAAAAATAACAAAAACTATCCTGAAAATTCCCAAAAAAATATATTTTGCGTCTTTTATTATCATTTAGCTCCAGACCAAAAATCATAAAAAAATATAAAAGAAAACTCCAAAAAATTATAAAACTCTAAAAACCTTCAAAAAAATATATAAAATTCATAAAAAATCTAAAAATTGTGTTTTCTTTTACTGAATTTTCTCTATTCTGTTATCTTTAATTAAAAATTAATTTGGGAAAATTTTGTTGCTGTTTAATATTTTTCATTCCCATTTTAATTTTAGCCAGCATTGATATTCATTGTTTTCTTGTATTTTAACATTTAAAAATAACAAAAATATTCTGAAAATTCCCTAAAAAACACAAAAATAGTAGAAAAGTATAAAAATACCAAAAACATTTCATTTCCTAATTTTTGAGCATTTTTTCCTTATTTTTGTAAATAGTTTATCACCTCTTTGCTTATATTACACATATATTCCATTATTAAAAAAAGGAATATATATATATAATATAAAAAGAAAATAAAAAATTCAGAAGATTAAAAAATCAAAATAGAAAAAGATAAAATTAAAATTAAATAAAAAAAATTAAAAAATTAAAAACCCACAAAAACTAGCATAGATAGACACTTGATCACACACATATTTTGAGCAATTTTGCCCCGATCTACCTGTCTACTCCCTGTGTTCGACCTCTACACATACTTGCACTTATACACATCTTGTTGTAGAGTTATAATAAGTTTTAACTACGCACATTTACTTTCATTGCTTGAATTACTTGTTGTGGGTTAATTGTTGTTTGAATTGCGGATTTCGCTGGAGGTCAAATCAGCGACTGTTGGTTCGCCTTGTGAACCGACACGACCTCCCGATTTTCGTGTTAACAAATGGCGTCATTGCTGGGGAGCAACAATGCGTAGATCATTTTTGCTTCGTGATTGTGATACTTGTCTACATTTTTGCTTTCTTTATTTGCTCACTTATTTGATCTTATTGCTTGACTTGTCTAATCACTCTTCCTTGTTGACTTTGTGCGAGGAACCACGGATCGAGGGAGACGCTCTACCTTGGGCGTCGATGCACCCACGTGAAGGCGGCAGGAGGCTTCTGACCTAGCATCAAAGAAGGCAGGGAGGACTTGAGAAGACAGTCGTATTTTTTTGAGCATTTTTGTGTTGTATCTATTTTTGTAATTTTAAGTAAGAGAGAGACTCTTTTATTGTAATAATACAGGTACCGCCGGACATTTAGACTTTTGAGCCTAATTTCCAGGTGTTTGTACACCTGGGGGCTCGCCGTGGCTTTCTCGCGTTTTCTTCGCATTTTTTTACTTTGTTTTCCGATTTTTGATTTTATTTATTTTATGTGATTGAGCCCCTAGCTTTAGGAGTTGCTTGCGATAGATTAGGTCCAAACACCGAAATCACCCTTGCATGCTCCAATAGTATCGTTTGGACTTAGTCAAATTTAAACAGTTGATTCATCATCTTCGATCCGTCACGCCACGAGCTCATCCCGCCAAGCGCTTCTCCTGAACTCGATTTGTCGAGAGGAGGAGGGGTGAGCCTAGACCGGACTCTATGATTGAGGATTTGTGATCAACTTGTGGTGCTTCCCGCTAATAGCAATTTCTGAAACGTAGGGCGATTTCATCGGCTTCGCATCTGCATATAGATAGGTTTCAATTCTGTTGAGCATCCTTGCATGTAGAGTGCTGGAGACAAGGTGAGCATTTCTCTTTAGCATACATCATTGATTTGCCGCTTGCATTGCTTTTTCGTCTCTCTACCCCTGATTTTGCCAACCTACGTGCTTAAAGGAATTGACTCCTCGATAGGATCGTGCATTTTTATTAAAAATCCAAAAAAAGTGACAATCAAATAATAATTGGGACCGCTAACACTACTTGACCCTAAAATCAACCAAAAAGAAAAATTCTTTTGGGGCGAGTAATCCCCTCATTGTCTTCGTTATACTTTGCTCGCGCACACACTAAGGTTAGTGTCCAAATCCCATTCTCAGCCCCCTAAGTGTTTGTGCATAATTTTTGACTTCTCACCTAACTCTAAAAAAGACAAGATAAAAGGACCGACATTCGGTCTCTACCGAGTTGAGTAGGTGAATTGAGGGTTGTATTCATTTTATTTTTGGTTGTGATTGTTTTGTGCGTGTGCTAGATCATCTCTACGCATTTGCGCCTTTCTTCTTCCCTCTCTTGACTTGATCGTCGTGCTCTCCCGATTATCATTTTCTTTTGTTTCGAGATGGCCGACTGGAGCGTATTTTATCCGGATTTTGCGGATCATTCGTTCACTCCAGCCGGTCCACCTCACTTTTTCCAGTAGGATTTTGCTCCTGATTTTTGTACATACCCGACCAACCCACTATTTCAGGATTCGGACCTTGACTTTCACCAATCATTTCCACCACCATTACCCTCACATTTCGACAACCTGCTCTTCCTTGAGTATCCTGATCCGGAATGTGATTTTTGTCCACACCCACCATCCACATTCGACACACCCGATCTTGAGATTTTGGAGTCACCTTTCATGATATCAACACTTGAGACCTTGAATCAGATGATGGAGCATATGAATTCGAGGATTGCCGACCTTACTAGTTTAAATAAGAACCAAAATGCCGCTCCAGTCTTTGAGGATATGGAATCATTTGAGAGCTTGCAATCGCCCAAAATACAAAAAAATGAGAAAAATTTAAAAATACAAAAGAGTTTGGGAGACACATGATCGAGTCAGACTGTGAGGAGAGGTACCACTTGCCAGATCCTTTGACCACACAGCCTCTCACACCTTGTCCCACCTTTGACCCCGAGGATGCCGCTGTACAGGATGATCTTGGCATACCTCGTGTATATGTTGATTCCGACTTCCTCCCTTGTATGGAGGAGGTCCAAAAATTCAAAAAAAATGTTGAATAAACCTGAAGTGGTGGATACTATTCATGAGATTATCCGTGCCCCACTTCAACAGGCCATGACCAATTTATCTGCTTCTCTTCCCAAGAAGAGAAAACGGAGGAACAGATCTGAGCGTCATATTCTGACAATGGCCACTGCCCACGCCATCACACACCGTCCCATTCCTCGGAAGAGGAACACTGCCACACCTTTCATTAGCTGCACCATCTCTGACCACACATGTGATCACACACTCCTCGACGGCGGTGCTTCGATTAGCATACTACCCTTCTCGCTGGTACAGTCTCTTCACTTAGGGCCTCTCAAGAAAACCAGGATGATCGTACATTTTGCTGATGGATAAATAAAGAGGCCGAAGGGTATCCTTGAAAACGCCGTCATATCGATTCAAGGCACGATCCACACAGTTGATTTTGTCGTGTTGCCCATGGAGACCTCCACAGGGGAGCACTCTCCAATCATCCTGGGATGACTATTCCTCACCTCTGCGAGGGTCGTTATTGATTATGGATCAGGAGAGATTCGCTTCTGTCCTGCTGACGAGAGCGAATCATTGATCACTGCACCCACAGTTGACCAGAGACCTGTAGCTGAAGTGACCACACCTGTTCTGGCCGACCTCGAGGACCATGACCTTGATGATACCATCAGAGAATTTTGTTGATTATTGGAATCCACTGAGACCCAAAAACTCCTCCCCATGGAGGAAGACTTGGAAAGCATGGACCTCGGAGTTCCTTCTTCTGCGACTTGGCGTTGTGTTGATGACATCCGTGAGATTTACACGATCGATACCATTGAGCGGAGGACACATTTAGAGACCAAATGGGACGGACATGTTTCGACTACTTTCACCGATGAGTCCGTGCCTGTCCATTTAGATTCAGATGAGCCAAAGGCCGAATTTGATCTGATTTCTTTTATTCGGGAAATTGGGCCTTTTGATTAGAAAGATGATCCAGTTGAGATTATAAAGGACGAATAGAGTTCGACTACTTCCACTGATGAGTTCGCTCCTTTTGGTTTTAACCTGTACGACACCTCGTAGGACGACACTGAGTACACTACTTCCGATGATGATGAGTTCGTCCCATTTCACTTCGATATCAGCGAGATACCCAAGGCCAGACGTGACCACACTTCTTCCACTCATCCGTCTGTGCCTTCACATCCTAGGGCCCCTGAGGATCTTCACTCGGTCGTCCCTGATCGGCTTCTGTCCACTGTGGACCCTGATGTCGACCTGCACCATGCCAGATCCATTCCTCAGCGGTCCCGCAAGAAGGTTCGCTTTCTACCTTCTTGATCCTGTATACATCCATCTATGTTGTATATCCTCTTATGTTTATCTCTGTCTACCTTCCATTTTGCTCATCCACCCATCCTCATGTTTGCCTTACTTAGTACGTACTTTTTCCTAAGTATAGGGGGTGGACGAGCCGAGTATTCATTCGTCGTTCTGTGTCATCACTCCTGTCGTTGCCTATACTTAGGGATTCTTTCACCCTAAGTATAGGGGGAGCGATGCGTACATCCTCACGATCTCTTCTTCCATTTGATCTCTTTTCTTCTTTTCTTCTTTTCTTCTTTTCCTTTTCTATCTTCTTTTTCTATCAGAAAGGTGCTGCCCCTTGTAGACAGACTTCTATACTTAGGGCGTACTTTGTCCTAAGTATAGGGGGGGTGTGCACCCTGAGTTTTTCTATTCATTTCGATCCTCTCCATTGTCTCCTCTTCTTGTCTATACTTAGGGATATCTTACCCTAAGTATAGGGGGAGACAACCTGAGTACGATCTATTCATTCCCACCCTTGACCCTCCCTGCTTCGTGTACAGTCTGCTATACTTAGGATTATTTGATCCTAAGTATAGGGGGGACGGTCAACTTCTCATTCCTTCATTCGTTTCTTCGTTTATTTATTCTTTTGACTTGCCTATACTTAGTACGAGTTATGTCTTCGCTTTTCTCTCTGATCTATGGGGACATAGCTCGAGCTAAGTATAGGGGGGTCGTATATACTGCGTATATACTTTAGCCATAACTCGTACTTTCGTATTTTCCTAATAATATGGCTAAAAATTCTTTAAAATTCATTAAAAACCCTTAATAAAAAGATGTTTTGTTCCTCAGATTCTTTCTGTATTTACTGATTAATAAATCAGGTGAAAATATTATTTGCAAAATGTTTGAAAAATAGTTTTAAAATCTTTGTGAAAGTCTATTGAAAACTATTTTGAAAATATCTTGTTACATGTTTTCAACCTGTGTAAAATGTGTGGTTTTGAAAAATCTATTTTCTTTGTGTGAAATAAAATGTTTGAAAAATGATTTGCAAATGGTTTGAAAAATGGTTGCAAAAATATTTTGAAAAATCTATCTCTACTGTTTGAAAACCTTTGCAAAATGATTTTCAAATGTGTGTACATGTTTGTAAAAATGTTTGCAAAAATTATTTTGGACTATAGTTTTCAAAATTGTTTGAAAAACCTGTGTCAAATAAGTTTGATGAATACATACATCACACCAAAATCCACCATATATATATATTTATAAAATTGACCACTTACCCTTGTAAATTCTAAAATCCACTTCTTGTATATATATAAGAAGCACTCTCGTGTACATATTTTAACCTAGCTTTTAGCCAAAAACTTTTTGTTTTCAAAAATCCCAAAAACATTTGCAAAATTAAAATCCAAAAACATTTGAAAAATCTTTTAAAAAATACAAAAAAATGCATATGCATCATCTTTTCAAAAATCCATAAAAAGTTCAAAACTCTTGAAAATTGCATCACAAAAATATTTTCTGCATCGCATTGCATAGCATGAGCATTTTTTCGGATTGAGTTTGATAGATGAACAAGTGTAATTAAAATCCGGAGATTGGAGCTTGATTGGACCTTAAAATCTACCTAATAACAGGAACCTTATAGTAACTGGGTTTGAGGTACTTCAGGTCTAGTTGACTTAATTCTTTGAGGATCACGAGACTTGGTTCAATGGATTCTTGACTGCCTAAGTAGAGTATTTCGGAGCACACGTACGACTCTTGTTGATAATGACCTAACTTGGACACCTGCACCTTTCACATGGCTCAACTCAGTTGGAGTGGTGAGGGGATTGGATTTGCCGGTATGAGATGCATACAAGTGGAAACATTTGTCCTTCTCTAGGGAGGGAACTGCACCCCAACCCGTCCAGTAATGAGGAAGTCTAAAGAAAGGAGGTTGTGGGTTGCAATAAAGCTTCAAAAGAGGGTAGTCTACTGGCTCAAGAGGAAAAACTCCTTATGTAAATGCTGCTTTATATAGTATTCAAAAAAAAAGTTCAAGCATGTACAAAAATAAAAAGCCTGCAAAGTATGTACAAATGTTGTAAAGACAATAAGCAAGCTTGAGTTCCAAAGTCAAATATGTGAGCCTGCAGCTGGATGACTTGACTACAGTGGTCTTGCATCCTAGGATAGGTAGCTACACTGGCTACCATCCATTCTTCTCTTCACCCCCTCCTCTTGAGCTGGTTGCCACTTGAACTTAGAAGGGAATACCTCGCTCCTCGAGGATGGAGTTGTTGGATTGGGGAATCATTGGGTTGTCATATTGGAGAAGTCAGTCTCTTGGTCATTCTAGTTGGGGAGAGACACTATCACTTACACTGTACGAGTCAGACTCATAGTCGTAAGGGTTTGCGTATGAGTTGAGATATTTCTGACCTGGCTATTGAGGAGACTTGAGCAGAGTTTTGGGATTCTCAGGGACTGTTAGATTTCAAATTCGGTTCTCAATAAGGTTCTGCCCGCACTAAAATTCCAAAGGTCCGACTTAAGCTCCAAACTTTTATTTTGTGAAGAAAAGTTTGATAATTACACTTAATCCACCTTCTTCTTTTTCTTTTCTTTATTTTTCTATTCTGCACTTATGCATAAGTGTTTGCTAGGGACTAGCAAAGGCTTGTATAGGGGGATGATGAATCTACGTTTCATCATCTTTATTCTATCATTTTGGCCTTAAAAACCCTAGTAAATGCGTGTAAATAACATTAATTCATGCATTTTAGCATTCATGCACATGTGTGTGAAAAGTGTAAAAAATACTGTTTTTAATGCCAAAATTATAGAATAAAGAAAAGAAAAGAAAAAGAATAAAATATTGTAAATATTTTATGACCCGAAACCCTGAGACCTAGGCATCTAGATGACTAGGTCGACAAGGAATAAAGTAGGGGGAGATAAGGGCCAAAATACAATACAAATCCCTTTTATTTTATTCATTCTTTATTCATTTTGGGACCTATTTTTGGTTCCACTTTTTATACCTCAAATAAATAAACTTCGAACATGAAAGTTGTAGATAAGTAAATAAAGAAAAATACAAAATTGATTTCATTCAAAAATATTATACAGATAAAAAGTTATGGTCTGAATAAAAATCCAAAATCCCAACTTCCCAGACCTGTATCTCATAAATAAAAACTCCAAATGCATCAAACTCACCTTTAATTGTATATAGTTCAAAATAAGCTATTTAATGGCGGTGGTTTCGCATTTGGCGGAGCTACAGTTTGAAAGTTGAGTTTTGGGCCCCTATTGTATACTTGTACAGATTAAAATATTCGTTTTATTATTTATTCATTATTTTGTATTTTTATATTTTTATAATTTTGTAAATATTATTTATAATATATTTATACATTAAAATCAGAATAAAAACTCAAAGAAAACATAAAATAAAATACTTGTATATATTATACATAGGTATAATACATGTATACATACCTGCAAAATTCACACTTTTATTTTATTAAGTGTATAAAACTCTTCAGAAAAATAAAATAAAAATATATTTAAATATATATAAATATTCTATAAATTTTAAAATAATAAACAAAAATAAATAAATTAAGTACATAAAATAAAAATAAAATACTTAAATATATAGATATAGATACCTATAAGGGGTATAAATGGTAACTTGTAATTACACACCCCATAAAAATAAATAAAAATCACTATAAAATAATTCATAAAATAATAAACATTTTTATTGAATAACTAAATAATAATAAATTGATTTGCTATTTTTAATTGGTTTTAGCAATGTTTTTCCCAGGGATTTTCCTGGTTGGTCCACGTGGACGAACCAGGTGGAAGTTGACCCGCTGGTCAACTCCTTGGTCTGCGCCTGCAGCCTGTCAGCTGCGTTTTTAGCCATTTTCTCCCATTTTTCAAGGTCGCATCTTTCATTATTTGGCCTTGTGTCCTTCACGACTTTTTATCCCCATAAATCCCTTATACACGCCCAGGCATAATATTGAGCATTTCATTAAGTGTGCATCGTATTTTCTTCGTCCTTTGGGCCGGGTTGACCATCTCTCTGCCCAACGTTCTGAAAGTTGTCAGACTGCGTTTTTTTGGCGTTTTCTCCAAATTTTGGAGAGCGGGTCTTTCACCATTTGGCATTGCAACCTTCACGACTTTTGTAGACCTACTATCAAGGATACACGCCCAGGGTTTATTGCGGCCGTTGGACCTGCGATTCACCCGATAATCTTCGATCTTCACGCCTCCATGGCCACATCTTCAAAAACGACCCTTCTCCTCCATTTCAATTTTGAACTCCTTTTCCCCCTTCTTCCTCCCTTCTTTCATGTGCTGAGGTTAGAGGGAGGTGACAGCAACCTCACCTCGCCGTTAGGAGGAGAGGAGGAGCGGCGCGGAGGCGTCTCCACCCATCTCCGGCCAAGCTTGGCCATGAGGTCTTATCTTGCAGTTTCCCCACAGTTTGAGGTCGTTTTTCCTTGTTTTCTTTGTGCGATTAATTAGCTGTAGCACTAGCGTTTATTTCATGCATTTAACTTGGCATTTCATCGAGTCTCTAGTTTAATCCCATTATCGAACACCCTCGCCGGAGCTTGCTCCGGCGAGCTTCATTTCACGCCATTTACTGTTCCCTCAACCTTCATTTGCTCCTGGAAACTTCTTCTCGCTATGTGTGCATCTTCTTTGCAGGTTTCTGGAGTCATTAGACTCCATCTAGGGTCGGATTTTGCCTAAGAACAAGGTACCTGGGCCGCCATTTCTCATCGACACCGCGGTAGCCACCCGGTGGTCTTCCCACCATTTTGATGCTGCCAGCCGTTCGAGGGACTCTCCAGGAAGCATGGGAAGATTTTTGCTGAAGGGTTGGTGGTTTAGAGCGCACGCCATTGCCGATCGAAGCTCGGAGGGACCAAGCTTCGGCCCTGTTCTTCCTGATCCCCCCAACGTCGTCCGATCCGCCGTCTGCCAGAGCCTTTGCGAGGGTATTTTGCGCCTAAGACCCTCACGATTTTGTTTTTTTATTAATGAATGCCGAAACTTTCATCTGAGGTTATATCATTTTTGTAATAATTACAATAGGACCCCGGCACTTTTAAATCTTTTCAAGTAGGTCCCTGCCAGGCGCATGCACGTCACGCACGCCTTGGCATTTTTGCCAGGGGACCCCGGTCTCTTTTCTTATTTATTTTCAGTCACAAAACTTTCATTTGCAGTTAAAATAGTTCTGGTGTTTTTTCAGATAAGCCCCTCAGATGTTTGTCTAATTACATATATGCCCTTGCAAGTAGTGTAGTTTCTTGTTGTTGTCTCTAATTTTTGCATGCATCTATAAAACCCCAAAAAAATATCCAAAAATCACATTAAGTTCCTGCTGCATTGTAGTATCTCGCTATATTTTTATTTTTCATAATTATTGCATTTTAATATTTATAAAAAATAAAAAATACTCATTTTCAGCACTGTTTGCGTCCTAAATCCCTAAAATTATAAAAACTATCCAGAAAATTCCCAAAAAAATATATTTTGTGTCTTTTAGTATCATTTAGCTCCAGATCAAAAATCATAAAAAAATATAAAATAAAACTCCAAAAAATTATAAAACTCTAAAAACCTTCAAAAAAAATAAAATTCATAAAAAATCTAAAAATTGTGTTTTCTTTTACTGAATTTTCTCTATTCCGTTATCTTTATTTTAAAATTAATTTGGGAAAATTTTGTTGCTGTTTGATATTTTTTATTCCCATTTTAGTTTCGACCAGCATTGATATTCAGTGTTTTCTTGTATTTTGACATTTCAAAATACCAAAAATATTCTGAAAATTTCCTAAAAATCACAAAAATAGTAGAAAAGTATAAAAATACCAAAAACATTTCATTTCCTAATTTTTGAGCATTTTTTCTTTTTTTTATAAATAGTTTATCACCTCTTTGCTTATATTACACATATATTCCATTATTAAAAAAAGGAAATATATATATAAAATAAAAAAATCATAAGATTAAAAAATCAAAATACAAAAAGATAAAATTAAAAATTAAATAAAAAACATAAAAATTAAAAACCCACAAAAAATAGTATAGATAGACACTTGATCACACACATATTTTGAGCAATTTTACCCCGATCCACCTGTCTGCTCCCTGTGTTCGACCTCTACACATATTTGCACCTATACACATCTTTTTGTAGAGTTATAATAAATTTTAACTCCACACATTTACTTTCAACGCTTGAATTACTTGTTGTGGGTTAATTGTTGTTTGAATTGCGGATTTCGCTGGAGGTCAAATCAGCGACTGTTGGTTCACCTTGTGAACCGACACGACCTCCCGATTTTCGTGTTCAACAGTATGTAGACTTGTTTTGACCTGACTATTGAGGAGACCTAAATAGGAGTCTTATGGAACTTAGAGGTTGTTAGGTTTTAAATCCATTTCCCATTAAGGTTCCGCCACACTAATAATCTAAAGGTCAATCCATTTCCCATTAAGGTTCCGCCACACTAATAATCCAAAGGTCTGACATATGTCCATACTACAATTTTATGAAGATAATTTTAATACTCAATATTGTCCCAATTTCTTTATTTTTCCTTTCTTTTTCTTTTTATTCACTTATTCTTTCAAATAAGTGTTTTTTAAGGGACTAGCAAAGGTAAAGCATAGGGGGATGATGACTCTACATTTCATCATCTTTATTCATTTATTTTAGCTTAAAATCTCTTATAAACACATGTATATAATATTAGCTCCATATTCTTTCTGACTTGCATCTGTGTGCAAATATTGTACACTTATTACCATTATAACCTAAAATAAAAAATAAAGAGAGAAAGGAAAAATAAGGAAAAGAAAAAAATTAAGAAAAGAAAAAATAAAAAAAATAAAAAAATGAGAAGATTGTATATATGTAATAGATACAGGGTGTCCCGAACCCTAAGAGAAGGTCAAGACATGACCTGATCGACCAGGAATAATGTAGGGGGAGATAGGGTCCTTAATCAAAATAATCCAAAAAAGGTGTTGTGTATATTTGTATACTAGATTATTTTATTTATACGTCAATTGACCTCAAATTAAATAATTTTCAAAACAAAAGTTGTATGTAAAAATGTTTCCTAATTAATAAAAATGTTTGCAAAATAAAATCATGTACAGAATAAAAGCAACCATAATTGGAAAAAGCCAATAAGCGATAATTCAAAGACCAATTCGAGCTCCATATGAACTCAAATTGATCCAAACTCACTTCCATTGTATTCTAATATAAATTATCTTTAAAATGGATGTGATTTCATTATTTTTGGAGTTATAGTTGAAATGTCGATTTTATGGGGTGGCTTGTGCAATTTTACCATTTATTTTTATATATTGTATTTGTAAATATTTTACTTGTTATTTAAAATAAAAATAAAAAAATAAAAATTTTAAAGAAAAAAAAAACTAGTTTCCTTATTTGACTATGTATATAATGTGCCATATGTATATAGTATATGTATATAGTTGCTATTCTTAAATAACCACCACAAAATATAAAAAATTTACATTTTTAATTCAATTTAATTAAGTGACGAAAATAAAAAAAATTGTAAATAATTTTAACTTCATCTCATTTCAAATTTCTTCTCTTATCTCCTATCTTCATTCATAATTTCAAAAAAAAATCAAACTCCATTCTCCATCTATTAATAAGGCTCTCTCTCCCTCATTTTCTCTTGATCATTCTTTGGTGAGAGGAGCCTTTTCTCCGAGAGCCATCTTGTTGTTTTAGAGGTGTCTAGCCTTCGAGCCGTTCGGTGATAGCGAGTCGGCCTTTGTTGAGGCGATCACGGTCTTATTCTGCTCAAAGGTGAGATCCCACATTTTCTCTTATTTTTATCTTAGGTTAATCTTAGTTTTATTTCTCGCATCTTTATTTCGTCGTCATTTATTTTATCTAGATCTTATAATCCATCACGACTTTCATCCACCTTCGACTCCGATTTTTCATCTCATTTTCTTGATCCCTCCACATTCACGTTCTATCCCCCACTATCTCTCAACTCTGGCCACGCACGGTGGCTGGAGAACCGGATTCGATTCTTCTATTTCTTTCGATCCCCATTCACATCTTTTTCATTTTTTTATTTATTTAAATAAGTAGAGATGATGCGCCATGCTTGAGTCATCTTGTAGTTCAAAAAAAAAGAAATAAATTTAAAAAATTTTAAAAAATACATATATAGTTATTTGTTTAACATTTGTTTTGCAGGATAAAATACAAAAAAATCTATAAAAACAATTTTGCATTTCTGTTTAAAAAAATAAAAGTAAAAGTTTTTTCTCTCTTCTTCAAATTTTATTTTACCAAAAAAAGAAGCACCGCGGCAGGCGACGCGCCTCCAACCCCTAGGCGGCACCCGCCGTCCTTCGCCACCAGCATCTCGATGCAACCACGTAACTGCAATCCAACTCCAGCTGCCAACACCCGAACAGAGGGGAGGACGATCTCCAGACCGCATACCCCAGTGCCACCCCGTGCAAGGCCGCGAGCCACCAGCACGCGCATCCTCAGACCATCGTACACTCATGCGAGGCAAACTGCCCCGCCTTGCCGTCAAAGCCGTTGCGGCACCTCCCTTCGCAGTGCATCAATGATGTTCACCTCGCCGCCCTCCTCCACCTGGAGGCCCACCTGTGCGAAGGAGCCATTCACCACCATCACCGCTCTATACGTCTCGCTCCACCAACCTGTTTCCAGAGCCCTCCAGCTAGTCGCCGCCCTCCAGCGTGGCAGCCTCGCTCTGCTAGTCCCAGTGCTCCACCAGCTTGGTGGCGATGTACCCCTACTTGCAAAGGAAGAAAGAAGGCGGCGACCCCCTTATTTGCTTGAGAACGAAGAAATCCCATGAAATACACTAGGGGTTTATCAATTAAAATCTTTGAGCAAATTGCTTAAGAATAAAGAAAGCCCAAGAATGATCGGGGAACTAGAGGACCTTGTTGAGGGGGGTTGTTTCTTTGCTACTTTTGAGATGGGGAGATATATTTCACTTACATCGTACAAGTAAAGATTCATAGTCATAAGAATTTGTGTATGCAGACTTGTTCTGACATGACTGTTGAGGAGGCCTTAATAGGAGTCTTATGGAACTTAGAGGCTATTAGGTTTTAAATCCATTTTCCATTATGGTTCCGCCACACTAATATTCCAAAGGTCTGACAGAGCTCCATACTATAATTTTATGAAGATAAGTTTAACACTCAATATTGTCTCAATTTTTTTATTTTCCCTTTCTTTCTCTTTATATTCACTTATTATTTCAAATAAGTGTTTGCTAAGGGACTAGCAATGGTAAAGCATAGGGGGATGATGAATCTGCATTTCGTCATCTTTATTCATTTATTTTAGCTCGAAATCCCTTATAAAACACCAGTATATTAATTTTATGAAGATAAGTTTAATACTCAATATTGTCTTAATTTCTTTATTTTCCCTTTCTTTCTCTTTATATTCACTTATTCTTTCAAATAAGTGTTTGCTAAGGGACTAGCAATGGTAAAGCATAGGGGGATGATGAATCTGCATTTCGTCATCTTTATTCATTTATTTTAGCTTGAAATCCCTTATAAAACACCAGTATATAATACTAACTCCATATTCTTACTAACATGCATCTGTGTGTAAATATTGTACACTTATTACCATTTTAACCTAAAATAAATAAAGAAAGAAATGAAAAATAAAGAAACGAAAAAAGTAGAAGAAGACTGTATATATGTAATAGATACAGGCTGACATGAACCCCGAGAGAAGATCAAGACTTGACCAGATCGACCAGGAATAAAGTAGGGGGAGATAGGGTCCTTAATCGAAAAATCCAAAAAAATTGTGTGTCGTGTATATTTGTATTTTACACTATTTTATTTGTACATAAATTGACCTTAAAAAAATGTTCAAACCAAAAGTTGTAAATAAAAATATGTGCTAAATAATAAAAATAATTGCACAATCAAATCATTATAGAATAAAAGCAACCGTACTTGGAAAAAGCCACTAAGCGATAATTGAAAAATCAATTCCAACTCCATATGAACTCAAATTGAATCAAACACATTCTATTGTATTTAAATTAAATTATCTTTAAAATGGTTGTGATTTCATAATTTTTGGAGTTACGACTGAAAAGTCGGGTTTCTATGGTGGTTTGTGCAATTTTACCATTTATTTGTACATATTGTATTTGTAAATATTTTTACTAATTATTGAAAACAAAAATAAAAAAATAAATTTTAAAACAAAAAAACTAATTTCCTTATCTGACCATGTATATAATGTACCATATGTATATAATATATGCATATAGTTGTTATTGTTAAATAACCACTGCAAAAAATATTTTTTATTCAATTTAATTAAGTGACGAAAATACAAAAAAAATTGAAAATATTCTTAACTTTATCTCATTTCAAATTTTCTTTCTTATCTCTTATCTTCATTCAAAAATTCAAAAAAAAATGAAACACTATTTTTTTATCTAGTAATATGGCTCCCTCACCCTTATTTCAACTTGATCAACCTTAGGTAAGAGGAGCCTTTTCTCCGAGAACTATCTTGTCGTAGAGAGATGCCTAGCCTCCTAGTCGTCCGGTGACAGCGAGTCGACCTTCATCGAGGTGATCACGGTCTTTTCCGCTCCTAAGGTGAGATCCATTTTCTCTTGTTTTATCCTAGATTAATCGTAGGTTTATTTTTTTCTTTCTCATTTTTATTTCGTTGTCAAATTTTTAAGATCTTAGAATCCATCATGAATTTGATCCACCTTCGATTCCGATTTTTCATCTCATTTTCTCTATCTCTCCACGTTCACTTTCTATGTCGCATGATCTCGCAACTCCAACCACACACAGTGGCCAGAGACTCAGATCCATTCCTCATTTTTCATCGGATCCCCGCGCACACATTCTATTTTGATTTTGGGACCAGCCGTAATGCTCGCAACCTCATTTGTTTATAAAAAAATATAATAAAAATTGCAAAGTTTTTCTGTCTAACATTTGTTTTACAGGATAAAATAGAAACTAACAAAAAAATTAAAAAAATTGAAAAGTTATTTACAGTTTCAATTTTTACAACTAAAAAAACAATAAATGCAACTATTGTTCTAAAAAATTAAAAAAAATAAAAAAAACTCAGCAGCATGCGCTGCCCTCCCTAATGCATGCGGCAGTTGCTGCCCTCCCCTCTCCGCCAACAACTACCGTCACCGCCTTCTGCTACACGTGACTACTGTCGTGCCAGCCACCTGAGAAGATTATCACCGACCTCCGCCTCGAAACGCACCCCCGTGCGTGGACGTATTCTTCATCCCGACACCACCGTTGCGCTCCTCCTAGAACCGCCACCTCACGGCTCACATCTCGCCCTTCAACCATCGCGTACCACCGCATATCGCCGACCCGTACGAGGCAGCGCCACCATCGCTTCCATCGTCGGCTCCCGTGGATCCACCGCAGGAGCGCGTACACCATCTGTTGCCGACCGCCTACGCACGGGTCTACTGTAGAGCGCCCCAACCACGCCATTGACATCACACCTTCACACCATCTTCTCACCAGCCTTGTAGTCCCTCGCGCTCGCCATCGCTGTCGCTTTAAGCGGCCATCCGCTAGTAGCCCACCGTGACTGCCCCTCATTTTGCTTTTGGAGAACGAAAAGAAATGAGTAGGAGCAAAATACCTAGGGATTTTAAAAACAATATTGGAAAAATTACAATTGGTCCCTTTTCATATTCTGAATATTGCAACGAAGCCCAGTCTCAGCCAGTTGCACGCGTTTTCCTCGGTAAATTACACATTTCGCCCTATATTTTATTTCTTTTCTTTGTTTAATGCTTAAACATTTAACTACTTACATTTTAGACACTGAATTTCCAGACTTTGTTTTCCATGTTCTTTTTATTGAAATAAATGTTTTCATTGATCTAAAATTTCTACAAAAATTTGCGTATATTCCTACTGTATTCTTCTTCATTTTATATAAATTTCATTGCATTTTATTTTAATTTGTTGTTATTAAAAAAATAAAAATCAATATCATTTTCTCTTCCTAAAATTCAAAAATTCATAAAAATTTAAATATTGATCTAAAAATTCCAAAAAGGTTAGATTAATTTCCTTTCATTGTCTTTTAATTCCAAAAATTTAAATATTGATCTAAAAATTCTTTTCAAAACCCAAGAAAAGGAAAAAAATATCAAAAATCATCGAAAAATCATAGCATATCCTAAAAAAATCTAAAAATTGTGATTACACTTCATGTTTGTAGATATTTGTCTATATTTTAGCATAGAAATAGTCTCCAAGAGTTTTCGGCATTAAAATATTTTTAAGTTGCAAATTACTCCATGTTGTACACTGTTTATCATTTTTGCCACTGTTTGATTTTTAGAAAAATAGAAAATCATCTGAAAATTCTACAAAAATTTCCAAAAACATTTCAAATACTATAAAACCCAAAAATTTCTCTAGATTTTTCTGACCATTTCTGACTATTTTAAAAATACAAAAAGAGTATGGTGTGTGTATTTCTTCCCTTGTGCATATCGTTCCGTATTTTCAAAAATTAAAAAAAATGCCAAAATCAAAATCATTAAAATTTTGAAAATAAAAAAAATGGAAATAAAAAAATTATAAAAAATATAAAAAAAGAGAAAAATCAACAAAAACCAAGGATATTTTGCATTTGAGCCTTTTTCTTTTAATTGATTTTTCATTGACTATTTAAATAACCCTCGGGAACTGTAGCCTCCCTGAGTTCGATCCTGTCTGCTATAGAGGTACATAAGTAGCAAAAAAAATTCTCGCGCTTCATTATTCTCTTGTAATTGATTTTGTAGCTTGCGAAAAAAATTGTTTGTTTGTTGCGGGATATTTGGGTTGCAACGACCATTGCGCATTGATTTTCACATCATTCTGATTAAAACCTCAAAAATCTTGCTCAACAGGTCCACCCACTGAAAAGTTATCTCCTCTACCTCCTTGGTTGAACTCATTCTCACTGTTTAGTTCTTCATCAATCCTGGCATCCCTCTCATCGGCCCTCCTCCTTAATTTGTTTAGCATTTCAAGAAAGGTGGTCTAGGCTAGGGATTTATTAGTAAGCTTCTGGTGGATTTCTTGAATGGATGCGAGCAGGTGGCTGTTAACTTCATTTTGTGTAGTGTACTGCTCTTCCCCCTGATTGGCTTCTTCTTCTGACTGGGGTGGTTGTCCCTTTCCTCTTCCACAAGCCATTTCAGATTCTGCTTGTATCTCTGGCTCGCGATCAGATTCTTGGTCTGCACATGGAAGAATACCCCGATCAGTGTGATTTACACCACCAGATGTAGAGAATTTCTCTGTATTCAGGTTAATACAAAACTTTGTTAAGGATGACGATGAATAAGGAGTGAAATAAATGGCCATCCAAAATGGGCAAAGTTCAGGACAAGAGTGATCTTGTATTATTGGAGAAGATGGGGATTCGGGAGATTACTTTGCAGAGTTAGAACCAGGTTCTAGGGAATCAACCTGAATTATTGGAGTAGATGAGCATATGGAGTCGATGGTGGTTATCGATGGAATCTTGTCTAAGCCGTCCATGCATCATCATCTTGAAAAGCAAGAGCAAGATCGATGTGGATGAAGGATATGGAGATCAACAAGAAACAAAAGGAATATAAAATAGTAGAATGGCTCAAGGTGACCAAGGGTCAAAAAAAGAAAGAAGAAAAATGAACGAAATACACAATATTTTTGATCTTAACCTTAATATAGCTAATCAATCAAACACAATGCAATGGATTCACCGACTCGACCCATGAAGTTGTGAGGGTTTGGCAATTATCTTTGTAAATTTTAAATTTGATATTCGGCAATTTATCTTTGAACGAGACCTTAGAGTACTGACGGAGAAGTATCCCTAACTAGTCCTCCTCCTTTGTAACCAATAGTCTGCACATTTTAAGGTCCTTGTAACCTATCCTGGATACCTACTCATCTAAAGAAATAAAGGGAGGAAGCCGATAGGCAACACCACTACATCGATCCTTTCTCGAAATGGAATCACTTGTGAGCATGCAAGGACCTACTCGAATGCAAGATGTTGAGCCTACACCTCCTTGAAGGTGTGGCCTAATCTCAATAGTTCGGACATGACCGATGCTCTACACAGTAGAGAACATCATCGCTGACCAAGCCCTACTCGTCTACGTACGATAGAAGTGCCAATACTTCGAAAATCTAGGCGAAACACAAGGCAACCGCATACTGGGTTTCGGGCTCTATTCCTTACGATAACGCTATCTCACAGGGAAGGAGACCTTCCAATGTAACCTGAAAACAAATGAGGGCTTTGCTTACCCAAGCAATGCGTCCAAATAGTCAATTTTATTTAGATCAAGTGTTTTTGGCAGTGCCTTTTTTATTTTTTTGTGTTATCACTCACTTTAAGTAGATTCAATACAATCACTTAACATTTTTATATTTTCTTTGATTCCAATGTGATTCAAAAATAGAGTGAGATAGAAGAAAAGCAATGCAAGGTGACACTAAGATGGAAATCTCGCCTTAGTGTCTAAATGATGAATGCTAAGTTAAAAGACTTACAGTGCTTCTCAGCTCTCTCCTTGCGGGATGAAAAACATTAATTTTTAAACCTATTCTATATGTCGATATGCACATAGAAATCTTCCTAAGCAGGCAATTTCTACACTTGCAGAACCAAATGCCAAATACTCCGAATGAAACCTAAGTCCGGTCTTCGATGCTGATCAATGCCCGCCACAATGGGTATTGTAAGCGTTGTATACGACCTCTCTAGGTACACGGTTTCAAAGTTGAGTATTCAACAATTAATTAGTCTAAGTCCAAAAATGAAAACTATAGGTGCATGCAAAATTATTAGGTGTTTTGCCTTTGGTAACACAATCAAGCACGTCTAAAGACTAAGGGTTCATTCCACAAAATAAATAAAAATAAATAGAAAAATACAAATCATGAGAAACAAAATAAAATATGGCAATGGAAAACACGGAAAATGCGGTGAGCCCCCAAGTGAACAAACACTTGGAAATTGGGCCTGATTGTCCATGTCCAAAGTACATATATTATTATAAATTAATAATTCAAATAAATCTATCTCACAAAAGGGGAAAAATGCCTAAGCTATTGTCCTCTCTCTCTAGAGCCTCCCGCTCTCTCCTGCTAGCTAGGTCAGAATAGCCAGCTCCTCATCCCAAGGATGCGTAGAATCACCTAGGCGATCCTCCTCGGTCCGCGATCCCTCGTAATAAAACAAAAGAAGAAATGTTAGACTATTCAAAAATAGGTAATCGAATAAAAAGAAAAAATCTAAAAAATAACTAAGCAAGTAAAAAGACAAACACTATACAAGCCGATGCTCCCCGACAATGGCGCCATTTAAAAAGAGGATAAATCGGAGTCGCTAAAATGAGCTGACAAATCAGCTTCACTTTTCATTGAGGTGACTGTTCAAATTTCTCAGCTATTTCAACAATTAACCCATACAATGAATAAATCAAGCATAGTATTGTGAATCAAAACTTATTATACCCTACTAAAGATGTATAGTGACAAGCAAGTAGGAGTTGAACTCAGGAAGCACTGGTGTAGATCACTACAAGATGGTACAATATTTCTCTCAAACACTTAGCCAAAATATAGTTTTGGTGGGTTTTCCATTTTGAATTTTTTAATTTTATATTTTGTTTTTGATTTTATATTTTTGTATTTTCTTTTTATAATGTTATAATTTTATATTCTTTTACTTTAAATATATAATATAAGATATATAAGAATATATATACAATAAAAGATAATATAAATATAAATATAACGTAAAATTATTGAATTAAATGTTTTCTTGTTTTAAATTTTTTTACTACTTTTATGATTTTTTAGCGAATTTTGCTAATTTTTATATATTTCTAAAATCAATAATATCCTAAAATCAGGGATTTAACATATAACTGAAATTGAAAAGAAGATTAAAAATAGAAAATGATGTCCAAAATTCTTCAAATCATTTTTAAAACATAGATAAAAGCAAAGAAAAATAAGATACAGAAAAATATATTTTGGGTATGTTCTAGAATTTTTAGTCTTTTTAAACTGTATCTTGGAGATTTTTAATTTTTATTATTTTCATTTACTATTTGTAGAGTTTTTAGTTTTTGGAATTAACATAAACAGATATAAAATATTTTTTTTGAATTTTTTGAAAAAGATTTATATTTTTTGGTATTTTGTTAGTCAAACAGGGGCTTTTTGTACTCTTTTTAATTTTTAATAAATATTAAAAGGTCCTAAAATGATAAAGTAATTATAAGGAAACAAGCATTCATGAACCTAACTTTTTTTTGGGATTTTTCTAATCATAATAACTTATTTAATTAGTTAGGACAAAGACACAAAAAAAATAATTGCAGGTTGGGGCATAAATGTAATTAAAATAAAGTGCACGCTCCTTTATGCAATTTTTCTAAAAATATGTAACGAAGATAAATAAATACTGGGTCACAATGAAATACAAAAAGATCTAAGAGCCCACATGCAAAATACCCACCTCACATGGGACGACACATGAGATGAGCCGGCGAGGACTGAAATACAAATAAAGAAAGTTCAGGGATCTTTTTATAAATATTATAAAAATAATATAAAGCGGATGAAAGTTTCTGTCTTAATTATTAAATACAGAAAATTAGTTGGGCCAAAGTGTAAAATACTAAACTTAAGGCACAATTGGACGGTTGATTCCCTCCCTCTTATATACGTGTCGCAACAGGGATAATCGATGATGCTTCCTTGTCCATAGTTGGTATTAGATCATCCGGAGACGATCGACAGCTCTGGCTTGATGTGAACCGATAATGGATACCTAAATTGGGGCGATTGAAGAGATTGGACGACAGAGAGGGGTGCAGGAAGAAGTGGCCAAGAACACGTCGGTGACGAGCTTCGATCGACCTTTCTGTGCTCCTCCGTTATTCTGGACGGCTCGGACAAGGGGCAAAATGGAGCTTTGGCTCCTCCTCTCCTTATGGTGTCTTCAAAAGGTTCCCTAGAGCAGCTATGGCGTGAAACAAGCTAAAGGAGGAATGGAGCTCCAGGTACCTAGTGCTAGATAAAAATCGACCCCCAAGGGGTCCTCTGGCCCGCTAGCACCTACAGGAAGATTCAACAAAGAAAACCAAGGGCGCTGAAGGGCTTGATGGGTGTAATGGGCGAAAGGGGGTGTCGGGAAGAGCTCTCCGATGTAAGACAAAGGGTGGAGAGCATGTCCCCATATCTGCGCAAGATCCGGGTGAATGAAGGTGTGTCGAGCAATGAGCATATGAAGGGGGAGCTTGAGGAGATGATAGTCAGAGCGAAGGAGTATCAGGGTAGACAAAGGTAGGCTGTCGAGCAGGAGCTCCTCCATGCAGTGAAATGTGATTTTACGCGTCCATTAATAGAATAGAGAAAAATATAGAGTGGATCTATGCTATTTCTTAGCTAAGGAATGGAAAGCATGAAGAAAATAGAATCTCACCTGCGCTACAAAACCAGGAGCAAGAGCCCCGGCGAGGATAGCGGCGGAGAAGTGGACCGACCTCGATTCAACACTATATGATGCGCCATGGCGCTGGATCGGCTCAAGCTGTCCCCAGGATGTCGACTCCAGGCCAAGAAGTAGGGCAAATAGGCGAAGAGGGATCAAATCACAACTTTGGACAGAGGTGATTCTTTATACATGTGGTGGAGTGGGGTCAAATAACGAGGACATCTGCTTGGTACAATGATCCAAAGCTCGAGGAATCGAGCTGGCATGAATCACCAATGATCGAGGTGGAAAAGTCGTGAAGAAATCTAACCAATTCGATGCTCGCATCGACTTGGAAAAAAGAGCCAAAATGGGTCAAAAGCCATTCCGATAAAAACTCAGACGTTGATCTGACAGTTGACCAGGGTCAGCTAAGGACGCAACCTGGTTGGTCCACGTGGACCAACCAGGAAAAACCAACCCTAATATTATTTGAAAATTAAATAAAAAATAGCATTCGATTTTATTAAATTAAAGTTATACAAAACTATTTATTATTTTCTATATTTTCTTATTATGATTTTAAATTTTTTGAGCTATTAATTACAAGTTAGTTTTTAGGGTTTTATTTCTAGGTATATTTATTTTTATTTTGTAACTTTTTTATTATTTTATTGTATTATTTTATATATTTATAACTTATTTATATATATTTAAATATAAATATTTTTGTTTTATTTTTCTGATATAATTTTCACACTTAAGTTAATAGGTATACAAATATATCAGTCTAAGAATATGTATTTCATCTATGTGTTTTATATACCTATTTGATTTTAATGTTTCCTTTATAGTTCTGTTTTAGTCTCAATATGTACATATACTATAAGTAATATTTACAACATTATAAAAATATAAATTAGAAAAATAATAACGACTAAATGAAATGAAATTTTTAATCGGGTATATTGTACAATAGGGGTCCAAAACCTAATTTTCACACCTTAACTCCAAGAAATATGAAACCACATTCATTAAATAGCCTATAAAAAGTTATAAACAATAAAAGACGATTTTGATATATTTTGAGTTTTATTTGAATGATATGGGTCTGGGAAGTTGGGATTTTAGCTTTTTATTTGGAGTATTTTGTATTTTTTCTATATACTATTATATACAACTTTCATGTACAAATTTTATTTATTCTTGTTGGTGTGTTTCACTGACTTGGACTTAACTACATTAGGTGACTACACATGTAAGCATGCATAACATTGTTTTGAATCACTAAATTAAAATAGGCAAGATAATAAGGCCACCATCCTCAGCCTTTAGTGCTTAGTTTGTGAATCAATTCAAAGGGGTTTGTATTGATTATTTTGTGTGAGTAACTCCGCACATTCACATGCCCAATAGTACTTTAATCTTTTTATATTGAGTGTTCTCAAATTCTTGTATCTTTTGAAACTAGAAGATGGATAATTGGTCGGATATTTGCTCGGACATTGCGAGTTTGTCGATGAACCACCCAAATATTACGTCTTCAAAGGTCCAGTCCCGTTCTTCTTCTTTAACTGGACCATTACGATTTAGAAATAACCCTTTTTTCGAAGCGATGCATCATGATTCACTCCTTGGGGATGGTAACATCCCAACCAACCATTTTTCTCTTTACTTACTAAGGAAGATCACTACCTCGATAAGGTCAATTTAATTTCATTATCTTCAGCTAGATCTTACTATAGTCCTTTGTTTGGTGAAGTTGACGAAGATATAGTTAAGATGCCTCCTAAGAGACAAAATGGGGAGGAGGAAGAATGAGAGGACCCAAATGCAAGCACTACTGGCTAGGCTAGCAGAATCTGAGCAAAACCAAGCACTTATGAGAGCACAATTTGGCTAGCTACAATTGGGGAGAGATGCACCTATGGACGTGGCATACAACCTTAGGCAATATGAGATGGTAAATTGGTTGAGCCCAATTGGACCTGAACAAATCGCTTAGGGACTTTGAGTTGGTATGTGATGAATCCATGATTCATTAACATTTTGTCTGCATTTTGTCTTAAAACCCTTAACAAATAAATGTAAATATTCATTAATTTTCATCTTTTAACGAAACCATCCTCATGAATAAAAATGCAATTTTAAGCACTAAAATCATGTAAATAAATAAGAGAATAAAAATAAAGAAAATAAAAAGAAGGCAAAATTGTAGATATGTATATATGTACAATATGACTTATAAAATAAATATAGCTGAAAGATATATTTATAACCTAACCCACGAGACCAAGTCATCATGGATTGGTCGATAAATAAATAAGTAGGGGGAGATAAGGAAAGAAAACAAATAAAATAATTAATCTTTCAACTTTACACACTCTTCATTATTTATCCAATAAATATCAAAACTTCGATGATTTTTATTTAATTCATATGAAATATATTTTCACCAAATTCTTTTCCTAATTATTTCTAACAATATATAGAAAAATGTAAAAATAAGTTAAAAATATTATCTTCTATATATGCCAATAAATCCAACTTGTAGTTTGTCAAAATTTGAACTTCCGAACATCATAACTTTCTCATAGGAACTCCAATTTTACTCTACTCATCTTTAAAGTTCATAAAATATTATTCTCTAAATAATGAAGGTGATTACATTAAAATCAGAGTCCGTTTAGAAATAGTCTGTTTTGTGACCTAACCACAATTGGGTTACTGGGCTATTTATTTTATTTAGAACATATTTTTTATTGCTGTAATGATTTTATAATCTTTAATTATTTTCTTGATCTTGTATTTTAACTTAATTTATTCATAATTTTTGGAGCTTATTTATTATTTTAAATAAATCAAAAACCCTAATTTATAGGTAAATTTGAACTACATCACTTATATCCATATTTATTAATATACTTAAATTAATTTATTAAAAACTATAAAAATTCGTACATACTTTATATATTATCCTAATAATTAATAAAATATAAAAATGTTACATTATTTATTAATTTATTAAATTATAAAATCAATTATCTATTTACGAAGTAGTAACTATACCTAGTTATTAATATAACTTTATATTTCATAAATTATTTAATATTTATATAAACTAACTATTACATAATTTAGATAAATTATTTATTTCATTATTCATTTTTATTCCCATTTAAAATAATGTTATTTACTATTTAATATCTATTTATTAATGTATTGATACAAATTAGCCAACGAGGTGCTGACACATCTCAGCATATGGGTCTTCTTCTTCAAAGAACCTAGGTTGTTCATATGTTCTAACAACCCGACCTTCAACGATTTTGCCCGCATCTCTCCTTACTCCTTCGTTTGATCCAAACCCTCCATCACCTTCTCCTAACCACCTAGATTCACGCCCACCATAGATCTTCAACATACCCTCCATGGATTCATATATAAAAACCCCTCAAAGTCTACCATTCACAACAAACATCATGAGCTACCAACTTCGAAAAACCAAATGGTCGTCGACCCACTTTCCCTACGTATTCTCTGCCCTAATTCAGAGGTGATGGCTCCATCTGAGGCCCCAGCATGGAATAAGGTTATCAGAGGATAGTTCCAAGGCCCCAGCTCGCCTTGCAATTCCACTACCATACGTGTCTAGCTTTGAGAAGACCGCCTCGTCGTGCGAAGACAACAGCGGTCCATACACCCTGCACCCACAGGTCAACCTCCATTCTTTTACATTTTAATTCTCGATTTTCGTGCCATAATTAGACCACAAAATAGTGTAATTAGGACATTGTAATCACTATCTTAATCGCGTTCCGCAAATCACTTTTCGAATCTCATCCGATTCACTTAAATTCATCTCTGTTTATCTGCCATTTTCACTCTATTCATATTTCCTGGAAACTTTATTTGATTTGCAAATTATATATCTTCTTAGCCGATTCAAACAAGAATCGAGCATTCATGTTCACTTACAGGCCACGATCATTATCTGGAGTATCAGTACTCATGTGGAGCTCTTCTTCGTCAACCAATTACGCAGCAATCCAGGAATCTAGGGTTTCAAACCCTAGCCGTATTATTTTCTAGCAGTGGTCATCATCTCCGATTCCTTCTCGTTGCAGGAGATCTCAGAGGGAGAAGGAGACTCCCTCCTGGCCCTGTTGGAGGTCGTGTGAAGCTTCAAATCGCTGGAGGCTGACCAGAGAAGGGAGAATTACTGTTGTCGCGCTCCGGGATTGGGGAAGAACCTGAAGAATAGAGGGCGTACAAAATCCCAACACGTGGTGCATACTATGGTTGAGATCACACCTCGCCAATCTAATCTTAATCGTCGATCATTGAACCAGTGGAGAATTTATATCATAAGCCCCTATGACTTCCAGAAATGAATTCTTGCTTTAGAAGATCCAAGTATTTGAAATTAGGTCCTCATGCAGGGACCTAAATGCAACACTCTTAGTTTTTATTGCATTTTCATCCCTGAACAGGGATCTTCTTGTAATAGGCATTTGTCTTTCTGCATTTGTACCCCTAAACTGTCGAGTACTTTTCGACCTTATTTCGACTTTATTTTTCATCAAATTTTCTAGGGTAGTTACGCAAATACCCTAGTGAAGTTTCTTGATAGTTTTTGTAGAATTTTATTGTGTAATTTTCTTGACTTGATTTTTAGAAAATCATGTTTGTTAGAAGTCTTTTGTTTCATTTTCAAGAAGAAATAAAATCCCGAAATCATTTCTTTTCTCAAAAGCCGCAATATAGATATTTTGCCTCCTCGAGTTCGACCCAGGGGAACATACATGGTTAATAATTAGTTTAAGGATCAAATAGGAGAAAAGCCTATTCTTTTACTTCATCTTTCTATCTCTATCTCTTGTTTTATCTGATCTTTGTTTGATCAATTAGGGTTTTGAATCTCGAGTGATTTTCTTTCTACAACTGACAACTTATCGCTCGCCAAAACCCTGGTTATCAGTATGCACTAACCTTAGGCATCCTAGGGTTAGACAAAACTATAATAGGCTCAACGCCCTTCCCTTTTCCTTAAATTCAAGGCAGATTATTGGATGAAGAACCTGGGTTTAGTTATAACTACCTTTGTATAATTCAAGGACCTCATTTTAAAGATGTTCTATGCTTTCAGTAGAACTAACTTGATGCGCTCATGCATCAAGAGTTTCTCCCACCTTCCCAATGAAGCTTTTTGTGATACATGTGAGAGATTCAAAGATCTCTTAAATAAGTGTCCTCGTCATGTCTTAGAGCCTACCATCCTAGTTCAATCTATTTATTGCTGTTTACACCTTGAGGTACAGGGTTTAGTTAGTGCTGCTTGTTGATGCAGTTATACTTCACGAGGTGCAGACACTGTCTGGAAGGTATTCAAGTGGATGACCAAGACAAGCAAAGCACATACCATGAGTAGATCTCAAATAGAGACCCCCATGCCATTCATGTAAAGCAGGGGAGTGAAGGCTACAGTAGATCCTTTTTACATGGGCATTATGGAAGACAAACTTACACTAGTTGAGAGGATTGATAGGCAGATGGATGAGTTGGACAACAACATATCCAAACTGCCTATGCATATGGCGAAGCGTTCTGAGAAGGTATCCAAGACGGGGGTACCTACCGTGACTGCATTTGTGGCACCCGTATACCGTGTTTACCATATTCAGAAGCAACAAGTGTTAGGGTAGCAACAACCTTGGACAGAGGACCGGTCTTTAACCCATTCTTGCTAGTAGGATCCACCTTCTGTGGATATAGTTTCCAAGGAGCCTTCGTAGGTGTGGGAGGTAAATGGTGTGGTACACCAATGACCCAGCAGGCAGGGGAGTATTGGCAACTGATTCTCCTACCAGCATCCTCATACCTTTTACAATACATCATTTACTCCTACACCTCTTCCAACACCACAAAGCTCGGGAGCCATTCCTTCTTAGGCATAGAGGCAACAGTTGTCGTAGTATGTCCATCAACAGAAACTGGCTAATAGGGCCCACATGAATAACATCATATCCAATGATGAATCTACATTTCAGCATCTTTATTCATTTATTTTAGTTTAAAATCCTTTATAAAACACTTGTATATATTAATAAATTCATATTTTTACTAACATGCATCTGTGTGTAAATATTCTACATTTATTACTTTTTTTAATCTAAAATAAATAAACAAAGAAATAAAGGAAAAATAAAGAAAATAAAAGACTATATATATGTAATAGATACATGCTCACCCGAACCCCGAGAGAAGGTCAAGAATCGACCTGATCGACCAGGAATAAAGTAGGGGGAGTTTGGGTCTTTAATCAAAAAAATCCAAAACAAAATGTTTTGTAAATACTTTTCATTCTTTAATTATTCTGTGTATATTTGTAAAAAACTTACTTTTTTTATTTGTCCATAAATTGACACCAAATTAATCAATTTTCTTAACATAAATATTAAATAAAAATGTTGTCTATATAATAAAAATAATTGTAAAATAAAATCATGTACAACATAAAAGTAACCACACTCGAAAAACACCGTAAAACGATAATTTAAAGACCAATTCCGACTCCATGTGAACTCAAATTGAATCAAACTTACTTTCATTATATTATAATTAAATTATCTTTATAATGACAGTGGTTTCATAATTTATGGAGTTACGATTTGAAAGACGATTTTCTGGGGTAGTTTTTGTAATTTTACCATTTCATTATTGTATATATTTATCCATATTTATTTTTATATATAATGTATTTTGTATATATTTGTAAATATTTTTTAAATTATTATTTAAATAAAAATAAAAGTAAAAAAAATTAAAACATAAAATAACATAATTTCCTTATTTAACTATGTGTATAATGTACCATATGTATATATTATATGTATATAATTAATTTCCTTAAATATCCACTACTAAAAAAATAATTAATTAACATTTATTATTTAAAGCTAATAAAGTGACGAAAATATTTTATTCATTTATTTAATTATGTAAATAATATATGATATGTATATAATTTAATAAAGGGTTTTTATCAGTTGTGCCCCTCCGAGATATCGCAATATCAGTTATGCCCCTATCTTTTTGGTAATATCAGTTGTGCCCCCGACTACTTGCCAATATTTCACTTGTGCCCCTCAGAGGGGCATAACTGATAAAAATCTTTTATCAGTTATGCCCCTCTGAGGGGCACAAGTGAAATATTGGCAAGAAGTCGGGGGCACAACTGATATTACCAAAAAGATAGGGGCATAACTGATATTGCGATATCTCGGAGGGGCACAACTGATAAAATCCCTTTAATAAATTCCTTAATTAACCCACAATTGAGGTGGCTCGTTTAATTGTTGATAATTATTATTATTTCTTTAATTAATTTAATTCCCAAAATTTGTTTATTTATTAATTAATTAATTTATTTCCACCATTAACATCCTTCCTTTTTTCCCTCAATTGAAATTTTGAAATTCAAATTTTTTTACTCTTATTTATTTGGCACCTCTTCCATCATTCACATTTGATCAATCTTAGGTGAGAGGAGCCTAATCTCCAAGAGCATTCTTGTCGTAGAAAGCTGTCCAGCCTTCGAGCAGTCCGGTGACAGCCTATCGATCCTCGCTGAGGCAATTATGGCTTCAATCCGCTCCCATGGTGAGATCCATTTTTATTTCTCGATTTTTTGTGTAGGTTAATTGTAGTCTAATTTTGCATTTTTAATTTCATTATCAATTTTAATTTCATGGTTATTTTTTATCTCGTAACCATAGTCAATCATTTTTAATCAGCCATCATGATTCCATCTGCCATCGATTTAAATTTCATACTCATCCTCTCGATCTACACATTCACGTTCTATATCACAAGATCTTTCAACTCTGGTCACACACGGTGGTTAGAGACATGATTTTGATCTCCCATTTCACCAATCCAAAATCATTCAAATTCCTATTTTTATTTTATATTTTTTGACCAAGCAGTTGTGCTCGAGTTGAGTTATCATTATTTTGTTGCATTTTCACAGGAATTGAAACAATATATAGTAATACAAAAAAAATTGCAGTTTTCTGTTTACAAAAAAAATATCTTGGGGGGGGGGGGGGTGGGCTCTGCCGTCGCCGCGCACGAGCATCACCCTCTGACAGCCGATTGGGGCAAACCAACTTCTCGCACCCGTCGCTCATTTGAATCGTCCTGCTTGCTTGCCTAGAGCGACACCACCGTTCACCGTGAAGAGAAGCACCACCTCATATTCTCCCCTTTGTGCTAATGACCACCTCTGCCGATCTCCATTTATGCCAACCCCCTCGCTCATCACCACAGACTCTGTCTCCCACTATCATTGTGTCAGTGATGAAGATCTAGGGGTGTGTGTCTCCCCTGGGTATTTCCCTCCCTCCTTCACCTTAACCTCCTTCGTGAACCGACGTCCACCACCTCGTCGTGAGCATGCATCCACCGCCCATGCCCAGCAGTCCCCATTCTTCGTCTGGGGAGTTTCACCTTCGAGGACAGCTAACGTCCACCTCTACCTGTTTGACCGAGGCGTAGTTCCTCCACCGGCAAAATGTTTAGTCGCCACCCTAGCACGAGCCCCATCCTCGCAACCTCCTCCGCATGATCAGCCCGCACGAAGGATCCCTGACTTCGACGTCTACCTCCGCTTGGAGCAAATCTGCCCCGATCACCGTTGCCACCACTTTTGCTATGGATGAAGAAAAGCAGGGGCGACGCCCCCTTGCCTTTATCGTGGAACGGAAGAAAGGAAGAATGCTCAAACTGAAAGTACCCTATTTTTTGGGGAAATTTGCTCTGAACCCCTCAAACATTTCTTGATATCGCAAAGAAGCCCCTACCATAGCATCCAACACATGCGTCGCACGTTTTCGTGAGTAAATTACGTCTTTTACCTCTATATTATGTTTGTTATATTTTAATGCAAAAAACATTAAATAATTTCAATTCAGTCCTGAGATTCCATAAATTTATTTTGCATGTTTTTTTGTTAAAATAAAAAATTTTATTACTCAATAAATTCTGGAAAATTCATGTTATACTGTTGTGTCTCTTCATTCTATAATTTTTTATTGCACTTTATTTTCATTTTATATTATTAAAAAAAATTAGCATTTTTACCTATTCAAAATTTAAAAAATCTTAAAAAATATGAATAATATGTCAAAAATTAAAAAAAAAAAGATTAGATTCCTTTTTTTGCTTTTCTAATTTTCTATCAAATTTTCGTGCATTAAATATTTTTAAACTAAAAAAATTGCAAAATATAAAAAATATTAGAAAAAAACATCAAAAAATAATAGGAAAATCCAATAATTGTGATTTCACTATCTGTTTGTAGATAATTTGTCATAGTATTTAGGAAAAATAAATCCTGTAATTTTTAGTTCATTTTTTATTTTTAAATTGTAAAATAGTACTGTATATTCACTATTTCATTTTCCTCCTATTTTTATTCTTTAAGAAAAATCTTAAAAATACGGAAAACTATCTAAAAATCACTAAAAATAGTAAAAATACAGTAAAACATAATAAGATTTTATTTGGACATTTTTTAGAATTTTTTATATATTTGAAAAAACCAAAAAATAGCCATTCCCTATTTTTGTGCTTAGCTTATTTGAAAATTATTTTCATGAAAATTAACATTTTACAAAATTAAATACCACTAAAAATAAAAAATCAAGAAAATATAAAAATAACAAAATAAAAAATACCACAACCTAGAATAGTGTTCATAGGATTCCTTTATTTATTTCATTTGTTTCTCATCGATATAATAACCCTTGAGATTGTATCCTCCCTAAGTTCGATCCTCTTGCTATACAGGTTAACTAAATAGTAATTTTCTCTAGCTACATTTTTGTAATTAATTTAGTTTGAGAAAAAATAAATTTTTTTGTTGAGGGATTCTTTGGGTTGCAACGACAAAGCGCATTTGTATTCATCTAATTAAAAACCCACTGAAAATCTTACACAACAAAATGACATCATTGTCGGGGAGGCACGATGAGGGTAGTTAGGTTTCGCTTTTGACCTACTATTCTTGGTTGCAAATTTTTGTTTATATTTTACACATATAATCCATTGTCAATATTCAATGTATTTATTACATTCATTTTGTGCTCATATTTTTATAATTGTGTTTCGTAGACATTCTTTATCTTCTCTTTCTTGCGAGGGACCGACGAGCGAGGGCGACTTTCTTAGGATAGCCGGCGCACCCAAGCGAAGCGGATGTGGCTTTATTCTTCATCGAGCCACAGGAGAGGGTAAGAGGTGGAGAAGAAGATTTGAAGGAGACCAAGCACTTGAAAAAATTGCATAGACTTTCATTTATTTATTTCTATCATTTGAACTCTTGTAAAAGGATACTATATACCTTGTTTGCGGTGTTTGTTTCGCTAAATGCTGGTGCACTTGGGGGACCTCACCAGTTTTGTTTTTCATCGCTTTATTTTTATTTGTTTCAAGTGGATTTCATAAGATACCCTATTGATTGCTTCAATTAATTTGCTTGTGCCAGGTAATTAATTAGGTCCAAAAACCCTAAACAAGAATTTAGGTATCTATAGAATAGAGTGTAGTTGGACTTAGTCAAATTTAACTGGTTTTTGCCATTAATAGAAGCTATTGTAGGGCGGTTCACTTGCATCATATAGGTTAGTTTATTTTTCTGTATTTAAATTCTGTGCGGATCACCCTGCATGAAGAGTGATGGTGACAAGGTACGTATCTCGAACCCCTGCATGCAACATTGTGTTTAATCGCGCATTGTCTTTTCCGATCTCCTTCCTTGTTTTCAATCACATAATATAAATAGGAAATTGGACACTCGATAGGCGCTTCATTAAAAATATTCAAATCAAGTGATAACTTCCTAAACTTGGGAATGCTAAAATTACATGACCCTAAAAAAATCAAAAAGAAAAAAACATTGTCTTGGGGAGAGTAATCCCCTCATTGTATTTGCATTTACTTGCTCACGTACACACTAAGGTTAATGCCCGAATCCCATATGCCAACCTAAGTGTTTGTACATCTTTTGACTTTTTACCTAACTTAAATAAACAAGATAATTGACCAAATCTTTACGATCTTCACATTGTGTTGAGTAGGTGAATTGAGGGGTCTGTGTTGTTCATACTTTTTGTTTGTGATTGTTTTTGGGTATACTAGATCTTATTCGTTAATTTGTGCCTTGTTTCTCACACTTTTTACTTGATCTTCTGTTCTCCCTATCATTTTCCATTTGTTTCAAAGATGGACCCATGGAGTGATTTTTATCCGGTGCGAATCCCTCGTACCATCCAGCTGGTACACCTCCCCTTTTCCAAGAGGATTCTCCTCTTGATTTTACCTTTTGTAATATCCACCTAACCAACAGTTTCAGAACTCAAACTTTGACTCGCCACCACCCCATCACATGCCTCTCCCTTCACTTGAGACTGAGCTTTGGGAGTCACCTCCTATGACGTCGACACTTGAGACCTTGAACCAGATAATGGAGCATATGAATTGAAGAAATCATGATCTTGTCATCTTAAATAAGAACCCCAATGTTGCTTCACTATTTGAGGATATCGATTCACTTGAGGATTTTCATGAGAGCATGCAATCCCCGAAAACACAAAAAATGAGAAGAATTTAAAAACACAAAAAGAATTTGTGACACACTTGATTGTGCCAACATGTGAGGAAAGGGCACACCTGACACATCTTATGCCCACACAAACCTTCATTACAGTTCCCACCTCCTTTGACCCCAAGGATGCCACTGTACAGATTGCTCTTGGTCATCCTTGTGTATATGATGATTCTAATCTTCTCTATTACATGGAGGAGATCCAAAAATTCAAAAAAAAATGTTGACTGAACCTGATGTGGTGGCATGCATTCATGAGATCATTGAAGCCCCACTTCGCCAGGTCATAACCCAACTATCTGCTCCTACACCTACAAAGAGAAAGCAAAGGAGCAGATCAGAGTTACACATCTTAACCATGGCCACTGCCCACGCCATCTCTCACCGTCGACATTCTAGGAAAGGGAACACTGCTAAACCTCTTGTAAGTTTCTCTCTGTCTGACTATTCTTGTGACAACACCCTCCTTGAGGATGGTGCTTCAATCATTATAATACCATTCTCTATGGTACAGTCTCTTCATCTTGGGCCTCTCAAGAAAATCAAGATGATAGTTCAATTTGCAGATGAATCTATCAAGAGGTCGAAGGGTATTCTAGAAAACATTGTCATTCTTATTCAGGGCATGAACTTCATTTCTGATTTTGTCGTATAACCCATGGAGACCTCCACCCCTGTGGAGCACCCTTCAATTGTCCTAGGACGTCCTTTCCTCGCCTCTACGAGAGCCGTTATTGATTATGGATCAGGAGAGATTTGCTTCCGTTTTGATGTAGGGAGCGATGTGTTGATCGGTAGACCCATTACTGACTAGAGAGCTGCATCCCATGAGAGAGTGCTCGTGTTAACCAACCACAAGGACTTTAACCTTCATGATACTATTAGAGATTTTTGTTGTATGTTGGACGATAATGAGACCCAAGAAATCCTCTTCATGGAGGAAGACTAGGAAAGCATAGATCTTGGAGTTCCCCCATCTGGTATGTGGCGATGCATTGATGACATCCATCGGATTTACACAATAAACATCCTAGAGTGGAAGGCAGACTCTGAGACTAGACAAGATGGACATGATTTAACTACTTTCACTGATGAGTCTATTCCTTTTCACCTCGATTTAGATGAGACTGATAAGGCTGAATTTGATTTGATTACTTTTATAAAGGAATTCGGGCCTTTCGATGACGATGATGATCTAGTTGAGACTCAACAGGCTGGACTTGACTATACTTCTTCCGATGATGAGTTCGAGCCTTTTCACTTTGATATACATAAGACTTCACGGGCTGGACCTATTCATCCTTCTTCCACTGACCCATATGTGCCTTCTCACCTTAGGATTACTGAGGATCTTCACTAGGTCAATCTTGATCGATTTGCGTTATCTAATGAAGCTGATATCGACCTACGCCTTGTCAGATCCATGTCTCAACGGTGCTGCAAGAAGCTTCACTTTCTACCATCTTGATCCTTTGTATATCAATCTTCTTGTGTATCCTTTTGTTACATTCTTTCTTTTTCAGTTTTATCATTTGCCCCTTTCCATGTGTATATATGATATATTTAGGATGTGCTTTATACTAAGTATGGCGGGAGGGGGGTGAATGATTTGTGTTGTTCATACCATCTCTTCTATTTTTCTATTCTTTTGATCTCTCGCTTGTCCCCCAACTTGTTGATATTCTATACTTAGGGCTATTCTATCCTAGGTATGGGGGGGGGCAAGTAGAGTCACTGATGCGTACATTCATCCCTCCTTTTTTCTTGTTTTTTTATTCATTTTAGTGATCCTCTCCAATGTCCTCCCTCCTGTTCACATCTTTGTCTGTACTAAGGGATATCTTACCCTCAGTATAGGGGGAGACAGACCGAGTTGTGATTTGTTCATTCCCACCCCAGACCCTCCCTGCTTTATGTATTGTCTGCTATACTTAGGATTAGTTGATCCTAAGTATGGGGGGGAAGTCGACTTCTCTTTCACTCATTCAATCCTTCGTTCATTATTCTTTTTACTTTTCTATACTTAGTACGAGTTATGTCTTCCTTTGCAGCTCTTTGATCACTATGAGGACATAGTTCGAACTAAGTATAGGGAGTGTTGTATATATTGTATATATACTTTAGACATAACTCATACTTTAAAAAATGTGATTATTTTTGGGATATGTATATAAATGCGTAAAATCCATGTATATAGACTTTGGTCGCCTTCCATCTTATTATAAAAACAAAAAAAAACAAACAAAACACAAAAAAATTATAATCCATGTATATACTTGTATATATTTCTAACCCTTTTTCTCTTAAAAAAATTTAAACATAAAAAAATTCCTTATAACATAATTGTATAATCCGTGTGCATACTAGTATATATTACCAACCATTTTATCTTAAAAAACTTTATATTTTTTTGCTTTGTATATATTTCTTGACTTTGCATGTACATTTTTTAGGATAATATTGACATTTAAATAAGTCTAGAATAAAATAAAAGAATGGAGCTTAATTGGATCTTAATCCACTTAATTTTAGAGGAACTTTATAAGAAATGGAATTAAGACTTTCCAGGTCCTACCGACTTAATTCTTTGAGCCCATAAGACTATGTTCACATGTCATATTAAGTAGTCTAAGTAGAATATTTAACAGCACACACGATTCTTGTAGACCATTGCTTATCTTGGACAAGCACTCTACACGTACATGTTCTTGGAGGAGGTAGTGAGGAGGCAGAATCTTTTGGCTTGTGGTAGCACACGGGTATGTAACAAATAATGGGAAAAACAGTCTTCCTCTAGGGAGGGTCATGCATCTCAACCTGATCTATTAGCATTGAGTTCTAAAGATAGGATGTTGTGAGGTTGCAATAATGCTTCAAAAGAGGGATAGTCTACTAGCTTAAGAGGAAAACTCCTTATGTACACGCTGCACCTTGTATATATTTTCAAAAAAAATAAAAAAATGCACAATCGACAAAAGTGGACAGGTCTGATTGAAAAGTAAAATATCTGTCGGAGTGTATATACAAGTATAGAAAAAAAATAAGAAGAGCTTCAAAATCAATTTTTTGTAAGATTGCAGCTGGATGACTTGACTACACTAGTCATGTTTACAAAGATAAGTAGCTACACTTGTTACCATCCTTTCTTTTCTCCATCTTCTCTTCTTGAGTTGGTTGTACTTGAACTTAGAAATGAATATCTCTGCTCCTCGAGGAAAGAGTTGCTAGATTGAGGGAATAGAGTTACATTGTGGAAAGAGTTGTTTCTTTGCTACTTTTGAGATGGGAGTTATATTTCACTTACATCGTACAAGTAAAGATTCATAGTCATAAGAATTTGTGTATGTAGACTTGTTCGGACCTGACTATTGAGGAGACATGAACATGAGTCTTGTGGAACTTAAAGGCTGTTAGGTTTTAAATCCATTTCCCATTAAGGTTCTACCACACTAATAATCCAAAGATCTGATAGAGCTCCATACTACAATTTTATGAAGATAAGTTTAATACTCAGTATTGTCCAAATTTCTTTATTTTTCCATTCCTTTCATTTATTGACTTATTCTTTCAAAAAAGTGTTTGATAAGGGACTAGCAAAGGTAAAGCATAAGGGGATGATGAATCTGCATTTCATCATCTTTTTTCATTTATTTGAGCTTCAAAATCCTTTATAAAACACATGTATATATTAATAAATCCATACTTTTACTAAACTGCATCTTTATGTAAAAATTATACACTTATTACCTTTTTTAACCTAAAATAAATAAATAAATAAATAAAGGAAAAATAAATAAAATAAAAGACTAAATAGATAATAAATACATGCTAACCCAAACCATGAGAGAAGATCAAGACTTGACCTGATCGACCAGGAATAAAGTACAGTAAGTTAGGGTCTTCAATACAAAAAAATGTTTTGTAAATACTTTTCGTTCTTTATTTATTCTGCGTATATTTGTATAAAACTTACATTTTTTTATTTCTCCATGAATTGACCTCAAATTAAATATTTTTCTTAACAGAAATTGTAAATAAAAATGTTTTCTAAATAATAAAAATATCAACAGAATAAAATTATGTACAACATAAAAGTAACCACACTCGGAAAAAATCGTAAAGCGATAATTGAAATACCAATTCTGGCTCCATATGAACTCAAATTACATAAAACTTGCCTCCATTGAATTCTAAATTAAATTATCTTTAAAATGAAAGTGGTTTCATAATTTCTGGAGTTACGGTTTGAAAAATGATTTTGCAATTTTACCATTTATTTAGTGTATATATTTGTCCATATTTATTTTTGCACATAATGTATTTGTAAATATTTGTAAATACTTTTTAATAATTGTTTAAAATAAAAATAAAATTAAAATTAAAATTAAAGCATAAAATAACATAATTTCCTTATTTAACTATGTGTATAATGTACCATATGTATATATTATATATAATTAATTTCCTTAAATATTAACTATTCAGAAATTAATTAATTAACATTTATTATTTAAATTAATAATGTGAGGAAAATAATTTAGTTATTTATTTAATATTGTAAATAATATACCATATGTACATAATTTAATATGTTCCTTAATTAACCCACCATTAAGGTGGCTCATTAAGTTGTTGTAATTATTATTATTTTATCTAATTTAATTATGAGAATTATTTAATTTATTAATTTATTTTATTAGTTCAACCAATAACAACCTCCCTTTTTTCTCTCAATTCAAATTTTGAAATTCAAAATTTTTTATTCTTAGTTATTTGGCTCCTCTTCGCTAGAGGAGCCTAATTTCCAAGAGCATTCTTGTCATAGAAAGGTGCCCAATGTTTGAGCCGTCCGTGGCAGCGGGTCGGTCCCCATCGAGTTCATTACGACTTCCATCCGATCCAACAGTGAGATCCAATTTATTTCTCATTTTTCATCTAGGTTAATCGTAGTTTAAATTTTGCGTTTTTTTCTTCGTTATCATTTTTCAGTTTTAATTTCACGATTATTTTTTTATCTGGTAACTGTAGTCAATCCTTTTTAATAAACCATCACGATTTGATCCACCCTCGATTTCAATTTCATAAATATCCTCCAGATCTACATATTCGCATTTTATCTCACACAATCATGCAACTCCGGTCACGTACGGTGGCTGGAGATACGGTTCTGATCTCCCATTTTGCCGGATCCAAAACCATTCACATTCCTATCTTTATTTTATTTTATATTTTTTTGATCGAGCTGCCGTTCTCGAGTCAAGTTATCATTATTTTGTTTCAAGTTTACATGAATTAAAAAATATATAATAAAAAAACATTACAGTTCTATTTACAAAAAAAATTATCTTGGGCGGGAAGCACTGTCATCGTCGCCCACAAGCATCACCCTTTGCTCAGCCGCATGGAGCCAACTGATGTCTCACGCCCGCCTCTCATTCGAACCGCCCCACTCGCCTGCTTGGAGCGATGCAACCATCTGCCGTAAAGAGAAGCACCACCACAAATTCTCCCCTTCGCGTCGTTGGCCACCTCCGTTAATCTCTGTTTCTACCAAGCCCCACCACTCATCACCGCAGACTCCGTCTCCCACCATCATCGCGTCGCTGAGGAAGATCCAGGGTAATGTGTCGCCCCTTCACAGTTCCCTCCATCCGTCGCCGCAACCTCCTTCATGTATTGATGTTCACCGCCTCGCCATGAGCACGCAGCCACCACCCACACCCAGCAGTTGACGTCCTCCGTCTGGGGAGTTTTACCTTTATGGACAGTCGACATCCACCTCCACATGCTCGACTGAGGTGCAGTTCCTCCTCCTGCAAATTCTTCAGTCGCCGCCCTCGTCCAAGCCCTATCCCCCTAGCCTCCTCCGCCTGATCTACCCATGCGAAGGAGCCACGACACTAACATCGACCTCCGCTTGGAGCGGATCGACACCGATCGTCGCCACCGCTGCTTTTGCTCTAGACGAAGAAACGTGGCGATGATGCCCCCTTGACTTTAGCATGAAATGAAAGAAAGGAAGAACACTCTAATTGAAAGTACCCTTATTTTTTAGGAAATTTATCATGAACCCCCTATACATTTCTTGATATCGCAAAGAAGCCCCTGCCAGAGCATCTAATGCGTACTTCACATGTTTTGTGGGTAAATTATGACTTTTACCTTGTCTTTTATTTTTGTTATATTTTAATGCAAAAACATTGAATAGTTTCATTTTAGTCTTGTTATTCCAAATTTTTATTTTGCCATTTTTTCTTGTTATAATAAATATATTGATTGCTCAATAAATTTTGGAAAATTCATGATATACTCATGTTGCTTGTCTCTTCATTTTATAATTTTTTATTGCATTTTATTTTCATTTGATATAATTTTAAAAACATAGCATTTTCCATGTTTGAAATTTGAAAAATCATGATAAAATTTAATATTGCACTAAAAGTTCTAAAAAATAGATTAGCTTCCTTTTTGTGTTTTAAATTTTCTGTGCAAGTTTCATGCATTAAATAATTTTGAAACTCTGAATAATTGTAAAATATAAAATATTTAGAAAAATCATAAAAAATGGTAGAAAAATACAAAATTGTGATTTCACTTCCTATTTGTAGATAATTTATCATAGTTTTTAGGAAAAATAAATCCAGTAATTTTTTAGATTTTTTTATTTTTAAATTGCAAAATAGTCTTGTATATTCACTATTTCATTTCCTCCCTTTTTATCTAAAAATCGAAAAATCATCTAAAAATCACTAAAAACAATAAAAATATAGTAAAATATAAAAATATTTTATTTGGACATTTTTGAACATTTTTGATATATTTGAAAAAAAATAGCCATTCTCAATTTTTGTAATTAGCTTGTTTGAAAATTATTTTCGTGAAAATTAAAAACTTAAAAAAATAAAAACCACTAAAAATTAAAAAAATCAAGAAAATATAAAAATAACAAATCAAAAAAATAAAATAATAAAATAAAAAATACCACAACCTAGAATAGTGTTCATAAGATTCCTTTATTTATTTCATAGAAATCTTATAGATATAATAACCCTCGGGATTGTTAACTCCCCGAGTTCGATCATGTTGTTATACAGGTTAATTAAATAGCAATCTTCCTACATTTTTGTAATTATTTAGTTTGAGAATAAATAAAATTTTTGTTGTAGGATTCTTTGGGTTGCAACGACAAAGTGCATTTGTATAAATCTAATTAAAAACCCATTGAAAATCTTGCACAACACCCAACAACAACACTACCATGGCCATCAGGGCCAATCTTCACATTCTTCATTACCTTCTTCACAGCGATATCATTCGTCTTCAGGTCCCATTAATTATCAGAGATCGATTCTTAAGGAGTTGCATTCCTATAGGAAAAGGTGCATGATTTGTGAGTTGATCTCAACTGTCATTCCACTTTACATGATGAGCGCACTTTACCATCTACATTGATTCCCGCTCAGGTTGAGGCTAATCCAACAGTCTGAACAAGCCTCAATAGCAACAACATCATTCTTTTGATCATGTATACTACTCAGATTCTCACATTTCCAAGAAGGGGATCTTTCCGTTTGATTGTGTCAATCATATGTCTCTTAGGAGCGGACTGACCATGGTCGTACTTGATCGGGAAAGGGATATGGAGAGGACCGACTCTGAAGCTCGGCCAGAGGAGACTTCAAATGACGATGAATCTAGGCTCCTTGACAGTGATGATCACCAACGAGTAGAGACTTCTAGGAGGAGAATGAGGAGGAGTACAAGAGTGGCATAACACGCATCATATTAAGAGTCTACGGAGGACCTTGCACCTTTGGTTGATGAGAATGCACATTCATCACGCATTCCCCAACCTGTAGTAGATGATTCAATTTTACAATCCAAATTAAATGTAAAAGATTCTGTTGTGAAAAACTCAGTTTCTAAGAATAATAAATTGCATGTTTCTATTTATGATTCTGAGTCTTCGTATTCTTCTTTAGCTATCCCTTTCCCCCATGCTCCTACGGTAGGAAAGCACATCGTAATTAAGATTCAAAAAGTTGATCTTGAAATGGCATGATTTTTTATAGATAACATAATGGTAAGGGCCATTTGATGAGTATATGGCCAATCATCCTGCATTCAGAAATATTTGAAGGTTAGATGCACACCTACCAGAGTCAGCAAGAAGAAACTGAACAACTATGTCAAGATACTTGTTTTATCGGTTACCGCTACATTTTTTCTCAAGAACCATTGTTGCCACAGAAGAAGAGAGATTTAGATGCACATTATGTGGTGAGTCATATCGATGTTATAGCATTTGCACGCACTCTCTTAGACAATGGAACTTCGATCAACTTGTTACCCTATGCCTTGTATGAGAAACTATTGTTGGGTCCTTTACGCAAATCTAGCGGTTTACTTCATTTTGCAGATAAGTCGAGGAAAAACCTAAGGGTGAGATAGGGGATGTCATTATCTTGATTGATGGACAAAAATACAGGGTGGACTTCATTATCCTTGACATGGACTTCCCCAATCATTGGAGAGAGTCATAGATTATCCTTGGGTGGCCTTTTTATTAGCATCACTGGAGCTTCATTCGATTATCAAACAGGGATGATGATGTTCTATTCTCCAGGAGGAGATGTTGAACTACAGATGAAGAAGATGAAATGTCAGCGACCTGATTCAGAGTTGAGCACATATTTCTCTTCATGTTCAATGGCAGACTGCAAAGTAGTAAGCACAGTTGGGATTTAAAGTCAGAACCTGACAATAAAGAGCGAGGCCCACTCATCTTGAGAGGACAGTATATGCGGAGCAGTTTACAAGACGTTGCCATAGTCCCTGAGATTTGCATCTCCTTTTTCCTTTGATGACTTAAAAGTCCCGTTGGACTTGTCAGTTCCTTTTTCTTCGAAACAATTAAGGGAATTAGATTATGGGTCGAACATGGATTTGGTCAAATTATCGTGTTCTTTGGAGATCTAACTCCTTATTCGTCAATTCAGTTGGTGGACAACTATTACAGATGATTCATCTTCACTATGCAACACATATCTAGATTCAGTGGCAGTTCAACCCTATGTTCTTGGAGATTATTCTTTGCCAGAGTTGAAGCCACGACCTCCTACACTGAAGTATTCCTTTCTTGCGGGACCAAAGAACACGTTTCCTGTCATTATGAGCTCTAGGTAGACTGTAGAGCAGGAGACTAGGTTGTAATAAGTATTAGAAAAGAACTGCAAGGCTTTAGGATGGAGAGTGTCAGATCTTGTGGGTATAAACCTCACAGTTTGTTCACATCATATATATGTTGAGGATAATGCTAGATCTTCCTGTGAATTTCAGAGGAGACTTAATAAAAATATTTGGGAAGTGGTTAAGAAAGCGATTGATAAGTAGTGTGTAGGTGGGTTTATTTACCCCATTTCAGATTCCAAGTGGATGACCCCTCTTCATGTACTCCTGACGATGTCAGGAATACATATGGTCACCAATGCGGAAGCTTTTGAGATCACGACACAAGTACCCATGTCGTGGTGTGTTTTTGTTGATTCCAGATGCCTGAATGTTGCAACAAGAAAGATCATTTACACTTTCCATTCATTTATCAAAATTTGGAGAAATTATCGAGGAAAGTGTTCTTCTCTTTTCTTGATGGGTACACATGCTATAATGAAGTAGCCATCGTCCATGAAGACCAGGAAAATACAACTTTTACATGTCCTATTGGCACATACACATTTAGACGCATGATGTTTGGGCTATGCAATTCCCCAAGTACTTTTCAGCGGTGCATGATTACTGTGTTTGCCGAGATGGTAGGGGATTTCTTGGAGGTCTTCATGGATGACAACTCAGTCCATGGTGATTGATTCGATTCTTGTTTAGCACTGTTGGAGCGAGTCCTTTAGAGGTGCAATGAGGTGAATCTGGTACACTCCTGGGAGGGAAGTCATTTTATAGTTAAGGAGGGTATCATGTTGCGACACTTCATCTCCAAAAAGGGAATAGAGGTTGGCCCTGCCTGTTGGAAATGCGAGCCCACGGCGAGCCATTATGCAATAAATGTTGTTGCAATTCACTCCTTGATCTGAAATGAAGAATACATAATTTGCATAATAGGTCCCTTAGTGCAATTAGGGTTATGTACCATGGCCATATTAATGATCATACAGCTGTTGATTCAATTATTGAATCATAGAGGCTGGTGCTTAGATGAATATCTAATGAGTTAGATTGAGGACTCATCAAGCACCGTAAAATGATTATTAAGAGATGATCTCCAGCCTGAGTAGGAGATGGCAATCCTATCTCATTTAGGTTGATATCTGACCGACCTCTTGATGCAGGTTCTCTGCATAGGAATAGAGATTCGGAGGTGTCGGATGAGTTAGGTCAAAGAGTTGACTTAACGAGATCGAGATAACCAAAGTCTTATATCATATGTTGTCATGATATAGGCACACATCCTCTGACCAGAGACAGATGTGTTACTATATGTCTGAGTATGTACATTTGGCAGACCAATAGGTTGATGACCTAATCAAGGTCTATACACCGGCGCGCTGGTGTGCATATAAGGGCATATGAGTAATATGATCTCTCAAAGGGATCATACAGGTTCACTACTGAACCGGAAGACATGAGCTCACTCATGAGATATTGGGAAGAATCAAATTCCGTGCGCACGGTCGTCTCGCTTTGGAAGCTTGACTGAATTTGTAGGTTTGATATATACTTTTGGAAAGTATATGATCAAGACCTAGGTATGATATATGCTTTTGGAAAGTATATGATCAATACCGACTCCCAATGATCGAATGAGAAACTTACTGATAAAACCCTGAAGTAGACAGTATAAAGTTGATCTAATACTTCGGGTTTATTTTGAGTCTTCCAATATGCAGGATGTACAAGTATTAGGAATACCTGAGGGTGATGTGATCATAAACGATTGTATAACCATGACGCTTCCATTCCTAGGGAGTGATGAAACGGGTTTGGATTTTAGTGACTCCTCTCAGTAGAGAAGTAATCTGATCTTAGTCCAAATGTTGGACATTAATCTGAATGTTATTCAGATTCAATGAGAAGATTAGATTTCAGGTCTTGATTTAATCAAGCATCTATGGGAGGCCCGAGATCTGGATTTGAGATGTGATCTCAATATCCATGTCACTATACGTGGAACAATACAATCGCCCTGTCCTTATCTCCAAGTATTCGCGGAGAAAGCGCATTATCCTTGAAAGAGTTCATGGATAATTCTATTGTTGATATATGTATCCGAGCATTGAGAAAATGGATAATTAAATGCGATTTAATTATCATGAATAATATGAATTAGATTCATATTATAAGGAGAGTTGTCTTTGATAATTAAATGTGATTTGATTGTCAAAGATGTAAATAATGTGAATGTGATTCATATTATTTGAAGCACAAGAGAATAAGTTATCCAATATAATTAAATATGATTTAATTATTATGGATAAGAATAACGTGGATAGCAATATCCAATTATTCATAATATATTATAAATGTGATTTATAATGTATTAGAGAGAGCTAATTATAATTTATATGTGTTGATTAATTATTATGTGTATTGGATACACATTGTGTAATTAATTGACAATGTAAATTATATATTGTTTTGGGTTGTGAATTTGATTCACAATTTTTCCATGGCAAGATTGCAATATTCTCAAATATAATTGTGAATTATTTTTGAAGAATAAAACCCAACAAAAGTTGTTGGAAATAAATAAAGAGAGAATTTCCATGGAGATATGCAATCTCATGAATTATCATGAGATTGCCCTCCATTAGGAAAAGGGGTGGGCGGCACCCATGCCCTATTTGGAATGGGTGGCCGTCCACCATGTTATACATGGAATTGAAATCTCCATGTATGTATTCTCTCCTTATTTATTGGTTTGATTTAGGACTAATTTATATTTGATTTTGTCAAATATATTTTAACCTAAATTTGTTGGTTTTACCAACAACAATCTTGACCATTGGATTGACATAAATCAATCTCATCCATTGATTTTATATGTCCCATGGATTGAGATCCATGGATCCCAAAATCCTATAAATAGAGAGGCATACCCATGCTCTCTCTTTACACATAATGCTTGAGAAGCATCTCTCTCTCTCTCTCTCTCTCTCTCTCTCTCTCTTTCTCTAGAGGTCAGCCCTCTCTCTCCCTCTCATGGCCGTCCACCATGGATGCCATGGAGAGGTTCTCCATCGCCGCGGCATCGTCGTTATGCTGCCCGTTCGTCTGCTCGTGGATCTCCGTCTCCTTCGGTGCGCCTCGCTCGTGAAGAAGACGTCGGATTTCGTGTGTCGAGATCAGGAGATCCGCCGCTTGGATCATCAACATGGATTGCGAGAAGCACGCGGTTCATCCCCGCGCTCGCAAGCGTCTCCTCCGTCGAATCGGACTTGAGACAGGAGGTCTCTTCGTTTAGAGACTCGATCGCAACCACGCTTCAAGAGGTAATCCTATTACTTGTTTGTGGTTTAGACGAAATGATCCGAGAAGTGTTCTTGGATCATGTGGTTTCGTCGTATAAAATTTTTTAAATTCCGCTGCATCGAGCAACTAGTCCGACTAGTCGCTCCTCGTCGTATTCAATACGACGCTCATGCTTCCGTGATGCGCTTGAGAATCTAGCCATATCCTTCAAGTGGTATCAGAGCCAGGTTGACGGATTCGAATAGTGATTCGTTAACCGAGGACGACTTGGGTTCGCTAAGGTCGCGAAAGTTTTCATCGCATTTGATTTCGCATATCTGTTTAGTAAATAAATTCGGCACTGTTTAAATTATTTAAACACGAATTTTATACTTGGATTATGTTCCCCATTAAATAAGGAAACCATAGGATCTGAGTTTGCGTAAATCGGATTTCGTATGCTCGAGATATGGTCGTTTTAATGGACATGTATGCACTGTTGCGGGAACTGTGAATCTGAACGTGATTAAAATGTTAATTACTGTTTAGACTTGCCTCGAAATGCGTGAAACATCACTTAGGTTATGTCCTAAATCAAATTAGCAAATTTTATAAATTGACTTTGCTTAATTTGGATTTAATATGATTGAGATATGCCAATTTTAGTAAGTAGGGGTCACTGCTGAAATTGCTTTCCTAATCTAGAACCAAGTGATTGTCAATTAGTGAAATTAATTGTTAATTTCGTGAAATAATCTTGAAAAATATTTGTGAAATATTGAAACATGATTATTTGCCTAATTGACTTGGCCCCAACCAATTAGTTGATTAGATATGATCTAAACCTAATTGGAATTACAATCATCAAACTTCTTGCTTGAATAGGACTTGGGAATTTGCCTAGCGAATTTCCTTAAAATCAAAATTGTTTTGATTACTATATGGTATAATTTCGGTTGAAGAACCGATGATCATCTCAAGTACAAAATAATCAATTTGGCATTATCCTTTCCCGAGGTGGATATGGTGTCTAGTCGGGGATCGCTGGTCAGTGGGTTGCAACGTATGTGGTCCGCCCCACTCCCATCGGTACTGGCCATGACAGCGGGTAGGGCCGGGATAATGTCCGAGGGATTATGATGTATTTTTCTAATTATTAAAATTCGAATTAATACGTACTTTGAGATTAATATCATATATGTATATTCAAGCATAAAATTAAGTTTGATTGATTAAATTGGATTGATAATTAATTTAATATGATTAAGTTAATTATATCCAATTAAGAATACTCTAATATGATTAGAGTTGATAATTCCCTTGGAAGAATTAATTATATGAATGTGATTCATAGTAAATAATTAAATTTGAATAAGAGGTGGAGGATCACATAAGTGACATCCATGGTCTCCCGTCAAGGCGAAGGGTTTCCGTCGCCAAGGATTGTATATAGGAGACGCCTGTACGAAGTGACAGCTCCTATATACAAGCGCATCTGGATCGGACTCTTTGCTTCTCGAAAGAGTAAGGTCGTATGCGTAGTGACCCCAATATCGGATCCTCATATTATTGGGGCGATATTGGATTGCGCATAGCGAGTTCTATTCCTGTTGACGGTTGGTTCAATTAACGACGGGTCAACATCACCTTAGGGGTGGTGGGCCCGGGTGTTAAAGACCGAATTGGGAAATGAAAGTTGGACTTGCAAGGCGGAATGTGTTCCCGCTTCTCTTTATTGGAGTTGCAGTTTCTCATATTATTGGGATGTAACAAAGATAAAGAGGAGATCCCAGATCTTGCTGAGATATAAAGGTAAGTATATCTCTTACATTGAAAGTGATTAAGGGAATGAACTTTCATTGTTGACATGGCAAGACAACTTTGATATAAAAACTTCTAAATCAAAGTATAATATGTGTATATATATAAATATATACCCTTATGCAAATCACTTATTTCAGATAATCCTTCATTAAACCCACTCAATGTTATACTCATTAATAACCAGTAAAATATCCTGGATTGGACCCTTGATCCAGATATTGTAATTGCAGTTGGACACATAATGTATGTGGTTGCAATATGCAAGTTTCCTCATAATAATGAGAAGTGATAATTAAATAGACAATAGGACTAAAACCCTAGGGTTTGTATGTCTCTACAAGTCTTGATCTTATCGAATGTACTTTTGAAGTGACATGTCGATGATGATCGTAATTATCAAATTAATCCTTATAAAATCAATAAAGATATTCTGGCATACGTATGTGCTCTCGGCATTTAATCATGAATGATGTGGTTCTCTACATCATGCAGAATGGTAGCTCTTTAAGAGATGATGTATTCAAATTATTTGAATACCTACCTGAACCTATGTTTTAAGAGTTTAGATGGATGTAGATGATGAGTGTCATCATTCTACTGTCTATACTCTAGTCATTCATGAAGCTTCATAATATTCATATTGTATGAATTGGGTGAAGCTTGTATAAATGTTGAAATACTCTTATATTGAAATTTTTGATTTTAACATAAGAGACCCTTATTCTTAAGCAATGGTTGTTTATAGATAAAGGGAGCGCAGTGGAAGCATGGGTTGGACTCAAGCAAGAAGTATGATCAAATAGTTGACTGTACTTCTGTGACTTCCATATGACATCCAAAGAGTTGGATGAATGCCAATGCTGCAATAAGTTGATGTGTTGATAGTATGACTATCAAGTTTGTCTAGAATCCTCAGAAAAGGACTCGGATGGAGCATCAGTATAATCTACATATAATCATTGAAATTGACTTACTTATTTAATAAGGTAAAGTCTAATAATTGTATCTCAATCTTCTAATAACACTTGCAATTGGTTGCATATGTATTAGAATATTAGAAATTTGATCTTAAGGTTTATTGACCATCCATGTTGAAAGTGATGCAAGTGTTGCAACAGTTTCCATGAGATCAATAGACTTCATATTTTCAGTGGGAGCCCTTAGTCTTAGAGAATGTCTCTATGACCTAGATATTAGAATACACTCATTGTTTATTTCTAATTGTTGGATATAAACATGAATTCTGTAATAAATCTATCATAAAGAGTTATGATGGAAATATTTCAGATACTAATCTAAAATCTAGTGTACTCTATTAAATTAGAAAATTATTGAATGGTTCATTAAGATTTCTAATACTGAAAATTAAACCTTTAAAGATCAATAGGAGGATGAAGATCATTTGATAATGATCTGGCATCATGTTTTGGACATATGTCTATTGATGTGATCAATAGACTGATAAGAGATGAACCTTTAGATTGTCTAAATGTTCAAATCTTACATACTTATGAATATTGCATTCAAAAGTATAAAAATGTCCAATACACCCTTCCTTGGGAATGGTGTAAGATGTTAAGGTATTGAAGATCTCATACATATTGATGTATGTGAATCATCTATATCAGAATAAACATTATGGATATGTGATATCTATTAGTGATTATTTGTGATATGAGATTTCTTCTCTTCACCTAAGAAACCTTTGAAATGTTCAAAGATTTCGTAATTTTGGTTTAGAACCAAAGTTTGAAGGAAGATGAAATGAATTTGATCTAACCAAGGTAGCCCGTACCTATTAGATGAATTTAAGAAATACCTTATGGAGATATGAATATCATTCCTATGTCAATCCTCCTAATGAACCTTAACTCAAAGGAGTTGTAGGGAGATACAATTGATCATGTGTGACATGATTTAATCAATGATTAATCCTAGCATAATTATCTCTTAAGTTTCCAAGATATATATGTAGTAGAGACTGCATTATATATTTAATAAGGTTCCATGCAAGTAAGCTGGAATCTAGCACTAGAGAGTGCTACTTCATTAGGAAAATAAAGGATGGTATTGGATACCTACTTTATGACCTTGAGATTCTTAAAAAAAAATCTCATCTTTGAGAATATGATTCTTATAGGATGACTCTCTTGAGAATCAAGATGAAAATGAAGTAAAGGAACTCATTTAATCTTGAAAAGATAATGAGGCTCCTGAAATCGGAAACTAAAGTAGATAATTAAAGATGAAACATTAATACCTTTTCAAATAAGATTGAGGATGGATTCCATGTGTCAGTTAAATCTGAAAATGATCGGACTTCATGTGATGAAGCTCCTGAGGATCACGACATGGAAAGATGGATGTTAGCAATAAAAGTCTAATGTAGACTTCATATACAAGTGTTGTATATGGACCCTTGAGGATCCACCTATATGGGTCAGACCCATTAAGGTGTAAATGGATCTTCAAGAGAAAGAGGGAACCTGATGAGAAGGTATAGACCTTCAAAGCACGGTTCATAGCCATGAGCTACACACCGAAGAGAAGACATCGCTTGCGATCAGACTTGCTCTCCAGTGACCTTGCTTTAACCCATCAGAATATTGCTAACTATAGCTACACAACTTGCCTATGACATCTTCATGGTGTGAGACAAGATTGCATTCCTCTATGAATACCTCTCTGAGGATATTCATATGAAGTAGCCCCAGGGCTTCAAGATTGAGGAAAGCAAGATGTGCTAGCTGAAGAACTCGATCTTTGGACTCCAATAAGTTTCTTGTAGTTGGAACATAAGATTTGATGAAATTATAAATGTTGTGATTTCAGATAAAATCTTGATGAACCATGTGAAGCTTAGTGGGAGTACCATTGTGTTCATCGTGCTAAATGTAGATATTATTCTAATCATTTAGAATGATATAAGAATAAATAATAAGTGTTTTATAATTTGGTTGTTCTATACCTTGAGATACGATCTCAAGGATACCTCTTAGATCTTAATTCTGAAGTCGTTCAGAAGCAAAGAGATGAGGGTATTGGGACCGTCACATTAATAATAAACCTTGGACTTATTCCATTTTCTGGAAAATTCCAAGAAAGGCTTCCTTCCCTTAAGATGTGGTAGTGACCTGTCTAAAGGAATAGCACCTCAAAGAGTTGAGGAAGTGAATGCTAGAACTGCTTGCACTTGTGCATCAGTTATGAGAAGCTGAATGTATTCTAGATGTGTACAAGAACCAGATGTCTACCATGCAGTGGGAGTAGTAAACTGTTACTAATCCTGCTATGGAGATAAAACACTTGATTGCAGTAATAATAATATCTTCAAAGATGATAAAACTTGGAGATAGTGATCTCAAAGTCTTATCTTCAAAAGTTTAAAGATCTTGTAGATAGTGATCTATAAGGGTCTTGACTGCAGTTACCTTAGGAGATAGAGATCTCCAGGAATGAAGGTATTCTAATAAGGATTATGGGAATACTGGTTATGATAATTAATAAGATGTAGTGTCAAGGACACTATAACCAACAAAATTGAGTATCGGTTGCATGAGATGCAACATTCGCATTGGATGCAAACACTGTTACTAGGAGATATGCAATTGCCGTAAAAGGACTTGGCGTAGTCTCTTGGGAACCGAGTGACTGATCAGCTTACCTAGCTATTTTCTAAATAGCCTATGATTGTCACATGAGTGTGGGTTTAAATGATTAGCCCATTAATGGCTCTTTGGGCTAGTGGGAGATTGTTGGAAATGCGAGCCCACGACGAGCCATTATGCAATAAATGTTGTTGCAATTCACTCCTTGATCTGAAATGAAGAATACATAATTTGCATAACAGGTCCCTTAGTGCAATTAGGGTTATGTACCATGGCCATCTTAATGATCATACAGCTGTTGATTCAATTATTGAATCATAGAGGCTGGTGCTTAGATGAATATCTAATGAGTTAGATTGAGGACACATCAAGCACCGTAAAATGATTATTAAGAGATGATCTCCAGCCTGAGTAGGAGATGGCAATCCTATCTCATTTAGGTTGATATCTGACCGACCTCTTGATGCAGGTTCTCTGCATAGGAATAGAGATTCGGAGGTGTCGGATGAGTTAGGTCAAAGAGTTGACTTAACGAGATCGAGATAACCAAAGTCTTATATCATATGCTGTCATGATATAGGCACACATCCTCTGACCGGAGACAGATGTGTTACTATATGTCTGAGTATGTACATTTGGCATACCAATAGGTTGATGACCTAATCAAGGTCTATACACCGGCGCGCTGGTGTGCATATAAGGGCATATGAGTAATACGATCTCTCAAAGGGATCATACAGGTTCACTACTGAACCGGAAGACATGAGCTCACTCATGAGATATTGGGAAGAATCAAATTCCGTGCGCACGGTCGTCTCGCTTTGGAAGCTTGACTGAATTTGTAGGTTTGATATATACTTTTGGAAAGTATATGATCAAGACCTAGGTATGATATATGCTTTTGGAAAGTATATGATCAATACCGACTCCCAATGATCGAATGAGAAACTTACTGATAAAACCCTGAAGTAGAGAGTATAAAGTTGATCTAATACTTCGGGTTTATTTTGAGTCTTCCAGTATGCAGGATGTACAGGTATTAGGAATACCTGAGGGTGATGTGATCATAAACGATTGTATAACCATGACGCTTCCATTCCTAGGGAGTGATGAAACGGGTTTGGATTTTAGTGACTCCTCTCAATAGAGAAGTAATCTGATCTTAGTCCAAATGTTGGACATTAATCTGAATGTGATTCAGATTCAATGAGAAGATTAGATTTGAGGTCTTGATTTAATCAAGCATCTATGGGAGGCCCGAGATCTGGATTTGAGATGTGATCTCAATATCCATGTCACTATACGTGGAACAATACAATCGCCCTGTCCTTATCTCCAAGTATTCGCGGAGAAAGCGCATTATCCTTGAAAGAGTTCATGGGTAATTCTATTGTTGATATATGTATCCGAGCATTGAGAAAATGGATAATTAAATGCGATTTAATTATCATGAATAATATGAATTAGATTCATATTATAAGGAGAGTTGTCTTTGATAATTAAATGTGATCTGATTGTCAAAGATGTAAATAATGTGAATGTGATTCATATTATTTGAAGCACAAGAGAATAAGTTATCCAATATAATTAAATATGATTTAATTATTATGGATAAGAATAACGTGGATAGCAATATCCAATTATTCATAATATATTATAAATGTGATTTATAATGTATTAGAGAGAGCTAATTATAATTTATATGTGTTGATTAATTATTATGTGTATTGGATACACATTGTGTAATTAATTGACAATGTAAATTATATATTGTTTTGGGTTGTGAATTTGATTCACAATTTTTCCATGGCAAGATTGCAATATTCTCAAATATAATTGTGAATTATTTTTGAAGAATAAAACCCAACAAAAGTTGTTGGAAATAAATAAAGAGAGAGTTTCCATGGAGATATGCAATCTCATGAATTATCATGAGATTGCCCTCCATTAGGAAAGGGGTGGGCGGCACCCATGCCCTATTTGGAATGGGTGGCCGTCCACCATGTTATACATGGAATTGAAATCTCCATGTATGTATTCTCTCCTTATTTATTGGTTTGATTTAGGACTAATTTATATTTGATTTTGTCAAATATATTTTAACCTAAATTTGTTGGTTTTACCAACAACAATCTTGACCATTGGATTGACATAAATCAATCTCATCCATTGATTTTATATGTCCCATGGATTGAGATCCATGGATCCCAAAACCCTATAAATAGAGAGGCACACCCATGCTCTCTCTTTACACATAATGCTTGAGAAGCATCTCTCTCTCTCTCTCATTTTCTCTAGAGGTCAGCCCTCTCTCTCCCTCTCATGGCCGTCCACCATGGATGCCATGGAGAGGTTCTCCATCACCGCGGCATCGTCGTTATACTGCCCGTTCGTCTGCTCGTGGATCTCCGTCTCCTTCGGTGCGCCTCGCTCGTGAAGAAGACGTCGGATCTCGTGTGTCGAGATCAGGAGATCCGCCGCTTGGATCATCAACATGGATTGCGAGAAGCACGCGGTTCATCCCCGCGCTCGCAAGCGTCTCCTCCGTCGGATCAGACTTGAGACAGGAGGTCTCTTCGTTTAGAGACTCGATCGCAACCACACTTCAAGAGGTAATCCTATTACTTGTTTGTGGTTTAGACGAAACGATCCGAGAAGTGTTCTTGGATCATGTGGTTTCGTAATATAAAATTTTTTAAATTCCGTTGCATCGAGCAACTAGTCCGACTAGTCGATGAACGTAAAATTCGCCTCGATAATAAATATAACTTAAGTCGTAGCATAGGAGGCGAATTTTGTTCAGCAAAAACCACAGTCTTTGAATGCTGTGGAATATTTATGCTTGGCAAGTCTACCAAGGTCGAACACAGGGACACAGCTGCCTAATTAGCTATTGAATATTGATTCTTGAAGTTCACTGTCAATTAATCTCATTTTCAGGTCCATGTGCAATTTATGACGCACTATGATATTTACAAGGCGATGCCATGATGCATGCATTTTTTATTTGTTTTTATGCAAGTTAAAACGATGCTTGGGCAAACAATGCAAGAAAATATGCCTGATGAATAAAAGGCTACAATTATACTCTAAAATATGAGCAACACAATATAGAATGAAGTTAGAGCCATTTTGAACACATCATTAAAAATCGGTCATGAAATCAAGCAAAACAAGTAGAGCTAGGTCCCATTTTTGACATAAAAATTCACTTAATTTAAAACATTGTCAAATGAGACAAATAAGTATGCTAGATTGTAGAGGACAAAACAAGGATCAAAATGACACTAAAATCATGCAATTTGGACCTACGATGCTCAAGTTATGCTAAAAACAGTGCGAGGGCATAAATGTAATAAAAAATGCAAGAAAAATAAAGGATAAATATTGCATTTAGGTCCCTGGAGGGACCTAATTGCAAATAGTAAAAACCGTCTGGGCCTGGATGAAATTTTCCCATATGCGCGGGGGCCTTTTTGTAATTTTGGAAAACTTCGAGGGCGTCCCTGTAAATAACCCCAGGCGCGCACGTGAGGCACGCGCCTGGAGGACCAAAATGTAAATATATAATCTTGCGGGGTCTTCTCTGCAATTTTCCCAGGCCCCCACGTGCCTCGCACGTGAGGCTCCTAGGTTCGGGCGCCACCTCAGGTTCGGGACACGTGGCCTCTTCTGGAGATGTGTCTGGAGGCTCGGATGACCCGAGCCTATAGGTCGGGGAAGAGGCTCGGGTCGACCACGTGGTTCCATCTTGGCCGTCCGATCATGGTAATCGGACGGTAACTGTGCATTCCTCTTCCCCAGCGGGCCACCGGAGAAGGCTGGGCTCCGGCGGACCTGCTGGAGCTCCTCCGTGGGCCATACGCCCACGTGAAGGTCGGCGAAGATATCTGGGCACCTGGCGAAGGCCCTGGAAGTACGGCGAGGCTCCGGGGAAGATCGGAGGTGGAGGTCGGTGAAGACTCGTCGGAGGAGAGAAGCTCGAAGGAGAGCCGATGCCCACTCCGGCCATTGAAGCTTGGACACCTGCAAGTGTTAGATAACCGAAGTGTGCAGTGAATGGTGAGTGAAGTGAGATGAGTGAGGGTCGTGTGGGGCGACGGGAGTGAAGGCCAAAGCTCCTCCTCCGGCGAGGTGGAGGAGGAGGTGGGTCGGAGCGGCTGGGGGTCTGGAGAAGGGAATGGGTGGTCGGCGAGGGTCGAGGTGGTTGGGCGAAGCTGGTGGAGTGTTTAGTGGAGGGGGACGGTGATGGTAGGAGGCTTAATAAATTGAAGAAAAATAAAGAAAAACAAAGAAGAAGATCTCCTCGCCGGAGCGAGGAGTCGGCGGAGGATAGTCGATCTGGGCTGAGCTCCGAGGAGCTCGGGGTCTTCGCCTCGGCCTGGTCGATCATTCCAGGGAACTCGATGGTGGCGGAGCCACCAGAACACGGCGGAGGATGCCGTGGGTCGACACCAGACCTCCACTGTCGTTGCTTCACCAATTCCACCCCTCCGCTGTCACCGGAGGGGCGGAGGAAGCTAGGTGGAGGCCCCACAATGGTGGACGAGGGCTTCCGGTGGTGGAGGAGGGGGTTAAATAGGCGGAGGAGAACTGCGGTTACGTGGCGGAGCAAGGGGTTTCGAGGGGAGTTTTATGGCGATGGGTTTAATGTCCGGGATCTCTGGAGATGGCGCGAGGATGATGGAGGAGCGGGCTATGCAGGGGAGGCGTTACGAGTTTAAGGGAGTGGTCGGAGCGACGGCTAGAATTGGAAGGGGGTGATGGGCTCGGTTATCGTAACGTCTGGAGAGGGACTCGGTCGGAGGTAGGAGACGATGGAGAGCCGTTGGATCTTGCGATCCAACGGCTGGGATTGAGGCGCGAACGGAGGGAAGAGATTAGATCCTACGATCTAATCCAACGGAGGGAAAAAGGGCGCTAGGGAACGGTCAGGATCGATTGAAGGGATCGATCTAACGGTGGAAGGTGAAGAGGTGACGTGGCAGGTGGAGGATCGTTAGATGGTAAGACGATCTGACGGTTGCGGTGAGGGGATGACGTGGCGAGCTGAGGGGTGTTGGATGGTTGGCAGGATCGGAGGGCTGAGAAGAGGGGCGACGTGGCAGGTGGAGGACCGTGGATGAGGGGGTTGATCCTGTGGCTGTGGATGAGGCGCGAGCTGAGAGGATCCAGCGGCTCAGGAGCTGCCGGGTGGCGGAATGGGAAGCGGGCCACGTGGGCGGCCCAGAGGGCGCCACGTGGCCCAATTAGAATAATGCAAACAAAAAATACAAAGAAAAATATAAAAGAAATAGCTAGAGGCCGAATTTGGAAAAAGTCAAAACATGAAAGTTGTTCGTCTCGATGAGATCTACAACTTTCATGTTGGGTAAAAAGCCAAAAGAAGTCATCTGTACAAAAGCTATTTTTGGGGGTATTTTTAAGGGGATAAAAACACCGGTTTTGTGGTTTTGAGTTGTTTTTGTATTTTTTATCTTTTTAAGGGTCAGTGAAATATAGACAACTTATCTACCTAATTTTTAGGGGTTTTTGAGTGATAAAATAATTACAGAAAAATAAGGGCAATTAAATACAAATAATTAAAGGCTAATTATACACAATATTGTACATGATAAAAATAGAGAATTAGAGGATAAATTTATTGGCTTGTTTAAGCAGGGATTTTAATAAGGAGTTTTTAGCATGATGAATACGAGATTCATCATCGTCGTATTCAATACGACGCTCACGCTTCCGTGATGCGCTTGAGGATCTAGCCATATCCTTCACTGCCAAGGTGGATGCGATCAAGAAACTTGATCCGCCAACCAACATCAAGTTAGGGCGGTCATTTCTGGGGCACGTTGGATTTCATAGATGATTTATTCATGATTTTTCTAATATTGCCCGACCACTAACTGAGGTCTTAGGAAAGGACATTGAGTTCTTTGTAGATCACATGTGTCTTGAGGCCTTTGAGCTTCTACAGAAAAAGATCTGTGACTCACCAATTTTCCAAGATCTTGATTGGTCTCTTCCCTTTGAGATCACGATGACACTTCGGATTTTTCTAAGGAGCCTATTGGGGCAGCGACGAGATCGGATTCTGTTCGTGATTCACTATGCAAGAAAAGTTTTGGACCCATCATAGAAGAATTATACATCAACCAAAAAAGAAATGCTTGTTATAGTGTATGCTTTGGAGAAATTTACGTATGTGATTCTAGGTTCTAAAGTGATAGTATATACATATCATTCGACCATTCAGTATCCCATGGAAAAGAAGGATGCGAAAACACGTCTTCTTAGGCGGGCATTTGATAACAAAGAAAAATGGAGGGCTGTACGGTCTCACAAGGCGAGACCGCGGTTGATGAGTAGACCACTCAACCGTTCCCGGTTAGTCAACAATTAACCCACAATAGACATAATTCAATTAATAGCAAAAATGTGGAATTAAAATTTATTTTTTCTACCGTAAGATGCATAGCAGGCAAGTATGTAGAGGTCGAACCACAGAGAGCAATACATGTAGCCTATGGTTTTCTTTTATGTACAAACCAAGTCATTCCTTATATATAGATCCTTTTTGTGGGTTTTTAATTTTTATATATTTTTATATTTTTATTTTTTTTGTTTTCTAATTTTCTTTTTGATTTTTATAATTCCAAATTTTTATATTTTCTTTTTATATATATATTTTTCATTTCTTAAACTATATAGTGTATATAAGGCTTTTAGATATACAATGTGTAGTACTATATTTATAAATATCATTAAATATAGAAAAAATGCAGCAAATAAATTGTTTTTGGGTTTTTAATATTTTTTGATGTTTTTAAATTTTTCCAGAATTTTTTTCTATTTTTCATGTATTTTTAAAGTAAAAAATATCCCACATATGGGATTAATAAATTCCCAAAAATTGTAATGAATAATTCCCAAAAATACCCAAACCAATTTTAAAATGTAAATATTTAAATAAATGAAATTATAAAATAGAAAAGATATATTTTTGGATTTTTAAAGGATTTTTTAGATTTTCATAGGAGATTTTGGTGGTTTTCAAATTTTAGGCTTTTTATTTTTCCATTATTATTGATTTTTGGTCTGTAATAAAAATATGATAAAATATACTACATACATTATTTTTGAATTTTTAAAGATGTTTTTATATTTTTGAAATTTTCTAAGTTAAACAAGGAAGAATTAAGCTCCTTTATATTTTTAATAAAAAGAAAAATGCAAAAAAAATGCCAAATAAAATAAGGACGTGAATAGTACATGACATGGAGTATCTAACTCTATTTTTATGGATTTTTAGGAGCACATTAGCTATATTTAATAAATAGATAAAAAGTACAAAAATACATGTCCTAGCAGGGGCATTCTTGCAATAAAAATAAAGTCAAGGGGGCTTTGTGTGAAAGTGCCTGAAGAAAACCATATTTATTTATTTTTTAAATACATTTTAATAATTACAAAATCTGTTAGGGCATCTATGCAATTTATCCATCACATAGGACTACACGTGATGTAGCTTGGAAGGGACCTAAACGCAAATATAATAAAATTCAAGGGCCTTCCAGTAATTTTCACTAAAATATAAAACATTAATTTCATTTTATTGGACTTTTTAGAAATACAAAAAATAGTAGGGGTAACCTGCAATTTCGCCACCTCATGTGGACTGGACCCAAATGCAATTTAAATCAATACATGGGGTCAAATGCAAAATGTTCACTTTATTGTATACAGCTAACTTTATTTATAAGACTAAATAATAAATACAAAAATAATGGGGTTGGATGTGCAATTTACCCCACATATATACAGGCTGACTGTGGCAATTTAGCCACTTATCCACGTGTCACCATCTTAGCGGCTGGTACCGCTTTGCATGTGAATTGCCCGAATTAGATTTAGATCGCTTGATGTGATCAGATGATGAAGGTGGGGCAGCATCCAACGGCTCGGATCTGACCTGGGCCGCCCTTCTTGATCTAACGGCGGAGCAACTATCATGAAGAACAAGGAGGAAAATCCACCTGGGGTGAACTTCCTCCGGTGAAATCTTGCTCCTCCGCAGTCTTTACTGCTCCAAGGGGCCTAGATAGGTCCACGGTGAAGTCCCCTACTGGCTGATGTCCTCAGAATGGTTGGAGGGTCACCGGAGCACCCGTACGAGGTTGGGGAAGATGAGGTGCTCCAGGTGCCTCCGGCGAAGTTTGATTTCGCCTCCAGGTGCTTATTTGGCTCTTTGGACCTGCAGAAATGAACTCACATGTCAAGGGCAAAGTGCCTCGACCCGGTTAGGTGTGGAATGGGGCAAAGGATGAAGCGGGCGATGCTCTCCGGTGAATGGCGGAGCTTGGAGAGCGGATCTTCAGATCCGCTAGGGATATGGGACATAGAGGTGTGTGGAGCGATCAAAAGGTGACGAGGAATGGAATGGAGCAAAAGGTACGATGGAGATGGGACGAAGGTGCGTAGAGGAGCTCATCAATACTTGACTGCGACAATCTACAGGTCGAACGATTAACACTAATTTAACTGACTAAACCATAAACTAACAGCATGGAATTAAACCTATGATTAAAAGAAGCAAAAAGCATGATAAATTAGCAGCTCTTATACCTGGAGTAGCCCATGGAGCAGGATCGCCGGCGGTGGCCGGTCGTGGGGTGCACTCCTTGCTCTTGAAGCTCGGGCTGAGCTCGAGAGGACTCCTTCTATAATAAGGATCTCTCCTAGATGTTGACCCTAAGCTTCTAGACCCTCAATGGTGACCAAATTTGAAGAGGAGACGAAGGGGGTTTATTTATAGAACATTTCAGGCACCCTTATTGACTAGGCAATTGAAGGAATGTCGGGCTATGTACATATTATACAATAATCTGGCGTGAGTCATGCATGATCTATGATTATTTTTACTAAAGAAATCTTAGGCGGTGGATGGACGAATCGAGCACAAATTATGGATGAAATCGCGGGAATGGATAGCTCTGACATGCTAGGAGGTCTGAAGGGACAGTTGACCAGAGGTTAACCGTCAAAGCCCTATTAGTGGTCCACGTAGGCGCGCTACAGGACAAAATAGCAGGTTTATTCGAAAATAATTATTTAAAAATATATTTTGATTTAATTAATTTTTGTATATTAAATAAAAAGTGTTTATTCTTTTACGCAGTATTTTATTGTGATTTTTAATTATTTTTTTGATGTATTTTATTAATAGTTAGTTTTTAATAGTGTATCTATAGGTATATTTACCTATATTTTATACATTTTTATTTTTATTTTGTATATTTTATTTTAATCTTTTAATCTTTTATTTTATATATTTATAACTTATTTTTTGAGTATAAATTTATTTTTATTTTATTTTTATGATGTTATTTTTATACTTAAATAAATAAATAGGTATATTTGATAGGTATATTTATAGGTATATTGCCAATGTTTTATTCACACCTTTTTATTTGAAAGTATTTTATTGGGGTTTTTTGGTTTTATATTTTTAATAGAATATGAAGAATATTTATAATATTTTAAAAATATAAAGAATAAGGAAATAAAAGAATAAAATCCACTTTTATTTATATACATATATAACATAGGTATTTTGTCAATGTATTCTCATAGACTTATTTTATTTTACATTTTCCTTTTGGTTTTATTTTGATTTTAATATGGACACGTGTTATGAATAATATTTAGAACATTATAAAAATACTAATTTGTAAAAATAATAAATAATGAATAAATTGAATATTTTAATCGGTATAATATATATTGAGGGTCAAAAACCTAACTTTCACACAGTGACTCCAAAAAATATAAAACCACCACCATTAAATAACTTTTGAAAAGTTATATACAATTAGAGGTGATTTTGATATGTTTTCAATTTTTTTTGAAAGATATGGGTCTGTGAATTTGGGCTTCTGGCTTTTTATTTTGTGCATAAAATGCACACTATATATTATTTTTGTATAAACTCAATTTTGTATTTTTATTTACATTATTATATACAACTTTTATGTTCCAAGTTTCTTCATTTGATGAATAAATAATAAAGAATAAAATAGTTGTCAAAATGCATTAATAATGAATAAAATAATTGGGTTTTTATTCTATTTTGGCCCTTATCTCCCCCTACTTTATTCCTTGTCGACCAACTAAATTCTTCACTTGGTCTCGGGGTTTAGGGTCATAAAATATTTTCAATATTTTATTCCATTTTCTTTTCTTCTCTTTATTATATAATTTTGGCGTCAAAAACCTTATTTTATACACAATAAATGCAATAAATTGTGAATGCTATTAAGCACAAATTAATGCTATTTACATGCATTAACTAGGGTTTTTAAGGCCAAAATGATAGAATAAAGGTGATGAAATGGAGATTAATCACCCCCTATACTTGCCTTTGGTAGTCCATAACAAACACTTATGCAATAAGTATGAAAAGAATAAAGAAGAAAAGAAAAAGAAAGAATAAATGAATTGATTTCAATAATTAAACTTATCACCACAAAATCAAAGTTTGGAGCTCAGGTTAGACCTTGATGAGAAAATGTGTGTGGAACCTGGTCGGGAACCAAATTTAAAATACAACAGCCTTCGAGAGTCACAGAACTCGATTCAAACCACCTCAATAGCAAGGTCAGAACTAGCCTTAATCATACGCAAACACTTATGACTATGAAGCTAACATATACAGTGTAAGTGATAGTGTCTCCCCCAACTGATATGACAAAGGAACTGACTTCTCCAGAATGACAAACCAATTATTCCCCAATCCAACACTCTGTCTTCGAGGAGAGGGGTATTCCCTTCTATGTTCAAGTGGCATCCAACTCAAGAGGAGGAGGTAAAGAAAAGAATGGATGGTAGCCAGTGTAGCTACCTATCCTTGGATGCATGACCAATATAGTCAAGTCATCTAGCTGCAGGCTCACATGGTATAACTTTGATGCTCAAGATTGCTTATTTTCTATACAACATATATACATACTTCGGCAGGCATTTTATTTTTATTTGCAGGCATGTCCACTTTTTTGAAGTTTTTTTTCAACATACTATTTACAACAACATTTACATAAGGAGTTTTCCTCTTGAGCCAGAAGACTATCCCTCTTTTGAAGCTTTATTGCAACCCACACTCTCTTGTCTTTAGACTTCATGGTAACTGGACTAGGTTGGGGTGCACTTCCCTCCCTAGATGAGGATGAATGTTTCCACCTGTGTGCATCTCAGATCGGCAAATCCAACCCCCTCACCACTTCAACTGAATTGAGCCAAGTGAAAGGTGCAAGTGTCAAAGTTAGGTCACGACCGATAAGAGTCATGCGCACGTTAGGTGACTCGAACCCAGCCCCGAGTCTCAAAGGATTAAGCCCCAATGGACTTGAAGTACCTTAAACCTAGATCCCATAAGGTTCCAGTGCGGTTAGGTGCAGTAAGGTCCAACCAAGCTCCAATCTTCAACTTTATTGGACTAGTTCAATCATCAAGCTCAATTGAAAAGAATACGAATGCTATGCAAATGCTATGTAAGCTGATGCAAGAAATGATGCATTTTTTTTAAAGAATTAAATACGAAAAGAATTTTTACAAAGAATTTTGCAAATAAAGAGATTTTTTGCACAAGAAGTATAAAATATATACAGCTATTTACACGGGCGTGCCGCTTTTTATTTATTTGCAAGGATTAAGAATTTTAAAGAATTTATACGTTTAAAAGTTATATTTATAGGTATATATATACAATAGATAACTAATATTATTTTTATATACATGTATATATAAATATTAATCTTATTTAAGGATGCATTTATTCCTCAAATTCATTTGCAAACAATTTTGAAAACTATAGTACAAGATAATTTTTACAAATATTTACAAACATTTGTAAGCCATTTTGCAATGATTTTTCACACTATACACACACACACACACACACATTTTTCACAATCTTTTTACAACCATTTTCAAAATCATTTGCAAATAGGTTTTCAAAGCTTTTATTTCACAAAAGAAAAGATTTTTTACAAATCCAAACATTTTTACAAAGGTTTGAAACATTTCACAAAAAGTTTTCCAAACGGGTCACACCATTTTTCAAATCATTCTACAAAAATTTTTTTCCTGATTTATTAATCAGTATATAAAAAAGGATATGTTCATGCAAAATATTTTTGGTATTTTTAGTTTTGCGTATGCTTTTGTGATTTTTTAAAATAGGTACATATCTTTACATGGGGATATATCTTATATATACAAGAGTTTTGGTTCTTAAAGGATTAGAAGGGTTGATTGAGCACTTTTATACATTTATACAGATTTTTGAATAAGATGTGTATACTCCTCAAACTTATATGAAAATTATTTTTCAATATTTTCGAAAATTGTTGTCCAACATAATTTTCACAAACGATTTTGTACAAACATTTACACGTATTTGAAAATCATTTTGCAAAAATTTTTCAAACAGTATATATAGATTTTTCAAAATATTTTGCAACCATTTTTACAACCATTTGCAATTCATTTTTCAAACATTTTTATTTCAAAGAAAGAAAATATATTTTTGCAAACAAAATCATTTACCAAGGTTGAACACATTTTGTAAATTATTTTCCAAACAGCCTTTTCAAAAGATTTTTCAAATAGATTTTCAAGCTATTTTTCAAACATTTTTGCAAAAGTATTTTTGCCTGACTCATTAATCAGTATCTACAAAGAATGTTTGAGGAGCTATAACAATCTTTTTATTTTAACAATGTAATGAATTTGACAGTATTTTTATCCAAAAATATTATACAAAAGTACGAGTTATGACTTTAAAGTATATACATAGTATATACAACCCCCCTATACTTAGCTCGAGCTATGTCCTAATAGATCAAGGAGAAAAATAAAAGACATAACTCTGACTAGGTATAAAAGAGTCTAAAAAATAAAGAAATGTGGGTATGAATTAATGAATGGGAAGTTGACCGTCCCCCCATACTTAGGATCAAATAATCCTAAGTATAGCAGTTTGTACACATGGCAGGGAGGGTCAAGGGTGAGGATGAACAGATCGTACTCATACTATCTCCGCCCTATATTTAGGGTAAGAGAGCCCTAAGTATAGGCGAGAAGAGGAGATAATTGAGAGGATCAAAGAATAAAAGTAATCGGGGTATACACCCCCGTATACTTAGGGCAAGGCGTGCCCTAAGTATAGAAGACTGACAAAAAGGAGTGATACACCTTATAAATATATACACACACTTTCTTTTTCTGTTGAGAATGAAAGCGGAAAATGAGAAGAAGAAAAGAAGAAAAGATAAACGATCAATGAAAAAGTTTTTGAGGAATATTATCTGAATCTTTTGATGCTGCCAGTGTTGTGGATGTATCATCCGAGCGCAGCACTTGAATTGAGTCGAAAATGGTCAAGAAGGTATTGTGTTCAAGGTAAGGCTTCCGTAACTGACCATTTATGACCAATGGTTGTGCATCAGAAGACAATTCGGATATTGCAATATTGCCATTGTCATACACTTATCGTATTTGAATAGGATTGTCCATTTTCTTTTCAATTTGCCCGAGAAGATCATCAACTTTACATCAAATAGCCTTACTTTCTGTCCAACTTCGAAGGTCTTTCGTCTGATGTGTCGGACATGCCAGCATTTCACCTTCTCCTGTACATCAATGTGTTATCGTATGCATAGTCTTGAAATTCCAAGAGCCTGTTCAGATCAACTTTTATCTTCTGACCACTTCTCTGTGAGTCCAAATTGCACATATTGAATGCCCATAAGGATTCGTGAATTAGTTCCACGGGCAGATGACATGGTTTTTCGTACACAAGACGATAGGGCGACATGCCCAGACGAGACTTATAAGTTATTGTGTAGGACCACAGGATGGAGTCCAAGAGTTGGGACCAATTCTTTCTATCCATCTTCACAAGCTTCTGAAGAATCGTCTTGATTTCTCTATTTGATTGTTCTGCCATGCCATTGGTTTGGTGAAGGTAATGATATGCAACTCAATGCTAAATGTCATACTCCCTCATTAATTTCATGGCCTCATTGTTAATGAAGTGGCTACCCCCGTCTGATATGAGAATCTTCGGAATCCTGAATTGTAAAATGATGTTTTCATTTAGAAAGTGACATACTGTTCGGCTGTCAAAGGCTCAAGCAGGGATAACATTAACCCAGCGACTCACGTAGTCAATGGAAAGAAGGATGTGCTCATATCCCTAGCTGCTAGGGATAGGTCCTATGATATTAATACCCCAAGCATTGAAAACATCTGTTATCTGAATGATCTTCAGGGGCATTGAGTCTTTCGCTATGAGTGTGCCTTTCAATCTCTGACAGTCAGTGCATTATTTGACGAAGGCTGCTGCATCCTTGAATAGTGTGGGCCACCAAAAGCCACACTGAAGTACTTTTGCCGTCATTAGATCTCTAGAGTGGTGTCAACCAGATTCAAGCGAGTGACAATGCTCGAGGACACTATGATGCTCCTCTTGAGGGATACACCTGCGCCAAATGCAATCTGCTCCTTCCCTGAATAAGAGAGGGTCTTCCCATTGGTAGAGATGGATTGTTACTAAGAATTTGTCTTTTCGAAAATTCATCCAATCCTGCCGTACTACCCTCGAGATGAGGTAGTTAACAATCTCATCACACCAAGGAAGCGAATCCACAGCCAGAATCGACTCGTTAGGAAATGTATCTATGATGGGTGGACTGCTAAGCAGACGCTCTTGCTGCTCTATTCTGGAGAGGTGATCTGCTACCACATTCTAAACTCCAGGTTTGTCCTTGATTTCCAAATCGAACTCCCGGAGGAGAAGGATCCATCTGATCAGTCTAGGCTTGGCATCCTTCTTTTCCTGCAAATATCGAATTGTAGAGTGGTCGGTGAAGATGGTGACTTTTGATCCAAGCATATATGATATGAACTTCTCGAGGGTGAATACCATAGCCAGCAACTCTTTCTCTGTTACTGTATAGTTTCTCTGAGCTTCATCCAATGTTTTGCTGGCGTACTGAATGGCATAGGGTGCCTTATCTTTTCTTTATCCTAGAACAACTCCAACTACAAAATCTGACGCATCTGTCATGATCTCAAAGGGGATAGACCAGTCTAGTGGTTATAGAACTGGAGCTTGAGTGATGACCTCCTTCAGCTGATTAAATGAAAGGAGAACCTGTTGATCAACATTAAACTCTATCTTTTGCATAGAAGTTCTGTAAGAGGTCGGGAAATGCGACTGAAATCTAGGATGAATCTTCTGTAGAATCCCACATGCCATAGGAATGACCTCACATTCTTCAGTGTATGAGGTGGCTCAAGATTGGCAATCACATCCACCTTTGTTGGGTCGACTTCCATGCCACGTTTGGAAACGGCATGGCCCAGTACAATCCCTTCGATGACCATGAAGTGACTCTTTTCCCATAATAGCACTAGATTGTCTTCACGGCATTTTTAAAGTACTCTATCCATATGCTTAAGGCACGGATCGAAGTTATCACCATAGACGGAGAAGTCTTCCATAAACACCTTGAGTAAACTTCCTACCATCTTGGCGAAGACTACAAGCATGCATTTCTGGAAGGTCGCCGGTGCGTTACACAATCCAAAAGGCATTATTCTGAAAGCATATGTGCCGAACGGGCAAGTGAATGTGGTCTTCTCTTGGTCTTCGGGGGCTATTTCCACTTGGTTGTACCCGGAGTACCCATCCAAAAAGCATAAGAACTCCTTGCCAGCTAGTCTTTCAAGAACTTGATCAATAAATGGCAAAGGAAAGTGGTCCTTCTTCGTTGCTGCATTAAGATGGTGGTAGTCAACACATACACGCCATGATGTTGGTACTTGATTAGATATCTCCTCTCCTTTGTCATTTGTGACCACAGTAAGTCTTGACTTCTTCCGAACTACGTGTAAGGGGCTTACCCATTTTGAATCGGAGATGGGATAAATGAAATCTGCATCACACCATTTCGTGATTTCTTTCATGACGATGTCCCTCAGATTAGGGTTCAATCTTCTTTGAAATTCATAGGACGGTTTGGCAACTTCTTCCAGGTAAATATGGTGTGAACACAATGTAGGATTTATCCCGTGGAGATCTGATACATGCCAACTAAGTGCCCTGCGGTTTTTTTTTCTAGAACCTCAAGTAGTCAAGATTATTGCTCTGGGGTCAGCCTGCTGCTGATGATGATCGGATACATGTTTTCAGCACCTGCAAAGAATGCATATTTCAAGCCTGTTGGAAGTGGCTTGAGTTCTGGTTCTGGTATGCCCAACTTGTTAGTCAGTTCGGAAACTGTACTATTGGTCGGATGCACTGCTTGAACTTTGGCAAAGCTGCTGACCTCAGTATTATGTTGATATTCTGAAAATGTGATGAACGGATCTGTGATGAGATCATTGTGTTCAGGCTAGAGTGCATCATTTGAGTCAAACAGATTTATCAGCAAGTTGGGACTCTGTCTTCCAAGTATCACCGGAGCTGGTATCGACTGTGATTTCCAGGTCCTCCTCTAAAGAGGGGATTTATCAAGTCTAAGGATCATTCAAAGAGAGTTGGGAGTCTAAGATTTCAGCAATGAAGTCACAGTTTGTTGTTGCATGTCCCTTATCAGTTATAACTCTGGGCTCATTGATCATGTCTATGGTGATTCTTTGATTGCCCGAGCCAAATGTAATCTTGCTAGACCCATAGTCTACCACGGCTTCTGAGGTGCGCAGGAATGGCCAGCCAAGGATGATAGGAGTCTGAAGAAAGGGTGAGGGAGAGTCCATATCAAGGACTACAAAGTCTGCAGGGAACTGCATTTCCCGCACCTTTACTACAACCTCTTCCAAAAGACCTTTAGGTCACTTGATAGAGAGTCAGCGAACTGAAGGATCATATGTGTCTGCTTGAGAGAACCTAGCCCAAACTCTTGCAATAACGACGAGGGTAGAAGGTTGATGGAAGAACCATTATCAAGTAGGGTGTGCTTGAAGACTTGATCAAAAATTTCGCAACTAATAAGCGGTGCTCCCTTATCCTGCTTCTTTTGTGGGAGGTTGCTGATGGCTTCTACAGTGGCCATGGTGAGAACGTGCTTCTCAACCTGTCGACGTCTGTTATTTCATGTTGGGCGACACTTGCTCGTACATGCCTCTTTCAAACCTTTCTTCAAAGCTGGCATGTGCGCCATGACCTTTATTAGAGGAATCTCAATAGTCAAGTTACTAATAATATCCACAACTCCAATATAAGACAATGTACTTCTTCTTTTTACATTTTATTGGATTTTGCTATTGCATCAGAAAAAGGAATATCTACAGTACTGAAATCATAAACAGAGTTCTTATTTACAAAAAAAATCTTGTCCACAATATCATGTACATCGGGTTACAAAAATGTGTACAATATAGGAATGAAGATTCATATGCAGGTGGACAAGCCAAAAGTGGTGCCTCCGCTCCGTCAATTGGCGTAGCATCGACTGCTGCTGGCGGCTCCTCCATGGCTAGCACGACTTCGCTTTGGCAACGACCTTATTTTTGTTCTTTTTACTTTTTCTATTTTTTTGTTCTTTTTGATGTTGGCGATGGTGGTGGTTGGCAGCTGGAATGACTCCTTCTTCTTCTTCCTCACCCGCCCCTGTAGCTAACACGGTTGATGCATAAGATGACGATTCACCTAAAGCTTTATTCTTCCCCTGTTGGTTGTAGGAGGAGGTAAAGCCCCACTGCTCCTGAGAGTGACAGCATTAGATAAAACTATAACACAGTCACTTGACTCGACATGAATAGACATGACATCACATTCTACCTGCTCCTTTCTCTTGAAGTTGTTGGAGTTGGCTTCAACCTGTGGCAGGATTGTAGTCTTTGTGGCAGTCATCTCATCTAATTTCTTCATCATATCTGCAAGGCCTTTGATGAGTTGGGCCAGGCAGTCAAGTGTGGGGTTCACAGGATTTGCATCTGAAGGTTCATCGTGCATACCACGATGTTGATGCATGTCTGGAAATGGAGGCGATGACTGCTGGTAGTGTTGATGTGGTGAAGGAAGCTAATACTGATTATAGTAGGGAGGAGTATACTGTTGATACAGTAGATATGGGGCAACCACATACTGGTGATAGGATTGCTGCTGACGGTACTGCAGTTGATAGTAGGACTGATTCTCCCTCCAGTGGTTTTTATATTGTGGAGGTTGATGAATCTGAGGAAGTGGCTGTGAGATCTATCCAAAACGACCACCCTATGGTTTGTGGAATGACCTATTGGCTTGTGGCTAGCCCTGGGGGTGTCCGGTAGGAGGGCCAGCTATGCATCGTTGCTCCACACACCATTAACTTTCTGAATCAAGGGTGGTGGTGGAAAGTTTGGATATGATGTATGAAGGAAATCTGGCTGATAGACAACCATCTACTTCTACGGCTGCCCTTGATCGGGTGTCTGCACGTAGTATACGTGCTTAATGGCCAGTGGCTGCTGGCTCGGCTGAGGCTGTTGTGGCGGTGATGGATCATCCTTATTCTCAATTGGAGCTTTTGTCAATGGTGTTGCCTACTGGACAGAGCTGATGGTGCCCACCAGCAGTTCCAACTGCTTGGTGATCTGGTCCAGTTTATCGAGATTATGCATCCACTTCTTAATCGCGTGTTTCTCGAGATCCTGTGATCGTTTCTCTATGATATCAACTTTCTAGAGTTGGCCCCCGATGATGCTAAGGTTGGAGCTCTCATCTCTCTACACCTCACGAGATGCTGCCATGTGCACTTTCTTCTAGAGGATCTGGGGATGATTCTGATATGCCTCGGATGAAGAGAGGGCGGCATCTCCTTCGGCCATTTCCTCAAAGATCTGGCATACGACATCTTCATGCTTGTTAAAGTGTGATCCCCCACATGCTGCGTCAACGAGCCTTTGACTCTCTACGTTCAGGCCCTCGAAGAAGTGTTGGACCAAGCTGGTCCTTGGGATATCGTGATGAGGGAATTTCTCCTGCAGATATGTAAATCTCTCCCAGGCTTCATGAATAGATTTGTGGGCTCCCTAAGAGAAATTGTTAATTCTGTCTCAAAATGACGGAGTTTAGCTCCTCCCAAATCGTCACGATCTTCCCTAGATGGTTGATCAAGTAAAGGGCCTTATCTTGTAGACTAAAGGGGAACGCCATCATCTTCACTACGTATAACGGTACATTGGGATAGTGAGTCGTATGACAGATACGTGAAACCTGCTGGAGATGAATGTAAGGCTCTTCATTGGTGTTCCCGTGGAAAGAAGGGAAAAGTGCAAGGAACTGAGACTTTAGCTCAAAATGAGTGTGTATAGGTGGGATGCAGATCCACATGGTCATCTAGCTGTCTGCAAGGTTGTATGTCTCTTTCAGTGTAGGTTTCAACCTTCCTTGTTCAGACTCTTCCTCGTTTGGATTATCACGGGGTCCACCACCTCCTCCACCTGGTCTGCCTCCTCCTCCTTCTGGTCTACCTCCTCCTCCTTCTGGTATATTCATAACATCATTCAGCATTTCATGGAATGCATTCTGTGCTAGCGCTTGCTCTGTCAGCTCCTGCTAGATGGCTTGGATATATGCTAACAATTGTGCATTGACCTGATTCTGATCAGGCATCTGTTTTTGCTCTGGCCAAGGGGCTACTGACCCTTACCCTTTCCTTAAGGAGCCATCTCAGTGTATGAATCTGAGGAGATGAATTTTGGATTGGGATCCAGGGCTCGGTCTGGCTTTTATCTACAAGATGTGAGAATCTTAATCAGACCACTTGCAATTGAATCCCAGCTGCCATGATGAATCTAGAATTAAGGTCAATTCGAGAGTGTTGTGAATGAAAAAGGATATGGACTGTAATCGACTTTCATTCACAACGGCAAAAGTGGGTCAAGAGTGGTCCCGGTTTATTGGGTGGTCAATAGGAAGGGTATAAGACGAGGAGTTTGGTGATCGACCCGCTAGGTCTAGATCGGGTTCTCGGGAATCACCTCGAATTATTGGCAAGTTCGAGTCCATGGAATCGATGTAAGTGTCGGTGGGATCCCGACTAAGCCATCCATGGATCGCTCTCGCAAAGCAAGAGGGGAGTAGATGAAGGGAGAAAGATACTGTGATAAGAAAGGAATAAATTGGAGTGAAAAATAGTAGAAAGGCTCAAGACTAAGCATGGGTCAAAGGAAGGAACACGTGACAAAATTTGGCATGTGCGGGGGACTTGATATTTGAACCTTAATCTTGATCCATACAAACAAAATACAAAATCAGGTTCACCAACTCATGCCATGTGAAGCCATGAAGGTTCGGCTACGTATTATCTTTTCAGTTTTAGAGTCGTTATTTCAGTCATATCTTATAGCAAGTCCTTAGCATGCTAACCCTATAGGAGAGAGAGTACTGCCAGAAAAGTATCTCGTACTTGTCCTCATTCCTTGTAACCTATAGTCTGAACTTTTTAGGGTCATTGTAACCCTTCCTGGATCCCTACTCAGCCAAAGAAATAGAGAGAGGAAGCCGATAGGCAAAACCCCTACTTCCATTCTTGCTCGCAATGTAATCACCCGTGAGCGTGCAAGAACCTAATCGGACGCAAACCGATGAGACAGACACCCCTGTGAAGGCGTGGCCTATGTGTTGGACATGCGAGCCCACGGCGAGCCATTATGCAATAAATGTTATTTCACGTATCATTCCCTGATCTGAAATGAAGAATAAATAATTTGCATAATAGGTCCCTCTGTACAATTAGGGTTATGTACCATGGCCATCTTAATGATCATACAGCTGTTGATTCATTAAATGAATCATAGAGGCTGGTGCTTGGATGAATATCTAATGGGTTAGATAGAGGACTCATCAAGCACCGTCAAATGATTATTAAGAGATGATCTCCAGCCTGAGTAGGAGATGGCAATCCTTTTCTCGCATAGGCTGATATCTGACCGACCTCTCGATGCAAGTCCTCTGCATGGGAATAGTGATTCGGAGGTGTCAGATTAGTTAAGTCAATGGGTTGACTTAGCGAGATCGAGATAACCTAATGTCCTATGTTGAACACTGTCACAGCATAGGCACACATCCTCTGACTGGAGACAGATGTGTTACTATATGTCTGTGTATGTACATTTGGCAGACCATTAGGTTGATGACCTAATCAAGGTCTATACACCGGTGAGCTGGTGTGCATATAAGGGCATATGAGTAATACGATCTCTCAAAGGGATCATACATGTTCACTTGTGAACCGGAAGACATGAGCTCACTCATGAGGTATTGGGACCGATCAAATTCCATGCATGGTCGTCGTGCTTTGGAAGCATGACAAGAATTTGAAGGTATGATATATGCTTTGGAAAGCATATGATCAATACCAAATCCCAATGACCAAGATTGAGAAACTTGGTGATCGAACCCTGAAGAAGACAGTATAAAATAGATCTTCATCTTTAGGTTGATCATTGGTCTTCCAGTATGCAGGATGTGCAGGTATTGGGAATACCTGAGGGTGATGTGATCATAAACGATTGTATAACCATGACGCTTCCAGTCCGAGGGAGTGATGAAACAGGTCTGGATTTTAGTGACTCCTCTCAGTAGAGAAGTAACTTGATCTTAGTCCAAATGTTGGACATTGATCTGAATGTGATTCAGATGCAATGAGAAGATTAAGTATACGGCCTTGATTTAATCAAGCATCTATGAGAGGTCTGTTAGATCTGGATTTGAGATGAGATCTCAACATCTAAGTCACTATACATGGAACAATACAATCGCCCTGTCCTTATCTCCAAGTATCTGCGGAGAAGGCACATTATTCTTGAAGGAGTTTAAGAATAATTCCTATGATGAATTTATTATCCAAGAAAGAAGGTTTTGATGATTAAATGAGATTTAATTATCAATTATAATATGAATAAGATTCATATTGTGAGAATGTGTCCAAGATAATTAAATGAGATTTAATTATCAAGTATAATATGAATAAGATTCATATTGTGAGAATGATTATCCAAGATAATTAAATAGGATTTAATTATCAAGGATAAGCAGATCATGGATAGTGCTATCCAGAATATCTGTGTATATTATAAATGTGATTTATAATATATCAGAGAGAGAGAAATATTGTAAATAGCATTTGTTAATTATTAATGTGGATTGGATCCACATTAGTTAATTAACAGGAAATGTAATTTACAAATTAGTTTGGGATGTGAATATGATTCACATATTTTTTCAATGGCATGATTGAAATATTCACAAATAAATTTGGAATTAATTTGGTGGATATTATTTCAATAATAGTTATTGCAATAAATTAAGAAATAATAATATAAATAAAAGGAGACAAAACCACCAATAATTAAAGGTGGCGTCACCTATGACCTTGTTTTTAGGAGGGTTGTTGTCTCCTCTTATTTGTTGTATTATTATCTCTTAATAAATTAATTTATGTTAATTAAGTTGTGTTGATAATAATTCAACATATATTTAATTTAATGTAAATTAATGTTGTTGGTTTTTTAACCAACAACAATCATAGCCGTTGGATGGCTCTTGGATTACAATGATTGTTGGATCTATGAGGGCCATGGATTGAGATCCATTGGATCCCAAACTAATATATAATGTGGGTAGCCTTAGCCCTTGAAAAGTACACCAAGTAGACGCCTACTCTACTTCTCTCTCTCACCATCTCATTCTCGTGCTCTCTCTCTCTCTCCAAAGGGTGGCCGACCACCATTGTTGAGAAAGGAGAGAAGTTTTCTCCTTCGCCTTCGACGACTCGAGGATCTCCTTCTTCTTCGTGGCTACTTGCTATAGAGGAAGACGACGGATTTCGCTTGACGAAATCAGGGGATCTATTGCTTGGATCTTCATCAAGGATTGAGGGAGGGACGCGACTCATCATCGTGCCCGCAAGTACGTTCTTCGTGGATCGGACTTGAGACAGGAGGATCTCTTGTTTGGGATCTCGCGATCACAACCACACTTCAAAGGTATTCCTTACACTTTTTGGATTGATGAAACGATCCGAGAAGTGTTCTCGTGATCATGTGGTTTCACCATTTGATTTAAAATTTTTAAATTCCGCTGCACCTTGCGACTAGTACGACTAGTCGCCCCGTTCGTATTCGATACGGTCATCACACTTCCGTGATGCGCTTGATGATTCTCAATATCCTTCAAGTGGTATCAGAGCCTTAGGTTGAAAAAGGTTTTGGATATGATCCATGGACCATAGACGACTTGGGTTTGAAATGGTCGCGAAAAATTTTTGGCGCATTTGAATTTTCGCAACTCTGTCTAATTGATTTTTTCGTCACTGTTTAAATTGTTTAAACACAAAATATTCAATTGGATTTTGTTCCTCATTAAACAAGGAAACCATAGGACTTGAGTTTACTAAATTTGGATTTAATTTGCTAAAGATATGACCTTTTGAATATGCATGTATTCACAGTTGCGGGAACTGCAGAACAGAACGTGATTAATTTGTTAATTACGGTTTTGTTACGCCTCGAAATACGTGAAATATCACATAGTTTCTGTAATAAATCAAGTTGTCAATCTTAGGGCACTAATTTTGCGAATTTTGGATTTAAATTGATCAAGATAAGTTAATTTTAGTGATAAGGGGTCACTGCTGAAAATTGACATTTTTTGATCATGAACCTTGTGATAGTCATTCAAATAAATGTTGATGAAAATTAATTGTTAATTTTCTGAAATTGGTTATTGATAAATATTTGTGGAATATTTAAAGATGATAATCAATTCCTTGAATGACATCCCACTAAACCATAATGATAAGATAGTTGATCTTTATCATTAGTTAATATGAAATCATCAACAAACATTGTTTTTCATGCAAAACCCTAGGTCATCCTACAATAGTTGTAGGACAACTTTTACATGCAAAACCTCTTGCTTGAATAGGATTGGGGATTTGTTTAGCAAATCTCCTTATAATATAATCAAAATTGTTTTGATGTATATTATATGGTATAATTTCGGTTGAAAGACCGATGAGCATCTCAAAGTACATGATGATCTATCTGGTATTATCCTTTCCTGAGGTGGATATGGTGTCTAGTCGGAGATCGCTGGGGTAGCGGGTTGCAACGTATGTGGTCCGTCCCACTCTCGTCGGTACTGGCCATGACAGCGGGTAGGGATTCGATAATGTCGGAGAAATCAAAGTGTATTTCTAATTATTAAAATTCGAAATAATACGTACTTTGAGATTATACCTACTATTCAAGTAAAGAATTCAAAGTTTGTTGATTGATAATAGGATTGATAGTTAATTTAATGTGATTAAATTAATTATATCCTATTTAAACACTCTATTAAGAATAGATGTGTATTTCCCTTGGAAGAATTAATTACGTGAATATGATTCACGATAATTAATTATTTCAATTTGAATAAAAGGTGGAGGATCACATAAGTGACATCCATGGTCTCCTGTCAAGGCAAAGAATTTCGTCGCCAAAAGTTGTATATAGGAGACGCCTGTCCGAAGTGACAGATCCTATAGACAATTATTTGGATCGAGTTCTTTGCTTCTCGAAAGAGTAAGGCCGTATACGTAGTGACCCCAATATCGGGTCCTCATATTATTGGGGCGATATTGGATTGCGTATAGCGAGTTTTAAGCCTGTTGACGGTTGGTTCAATTAGCAACGGGTCAACATCATCTTAGGGGTGGTGGGCCCGGGTGTTAAAGACCGAATTGGGAAATGCAAGTTGGACTTGCAAGGCGGAATGTGTTCCCGCTTCTCTTTATTCGAGTCACAGGTTCTCATATTATTGGGATGTGATAAAGATAGAGAGGAGATCCCAGATCTTGCTTGAGATATAGTGGTAAGTATATCTCTTACTTTGAAAGACGATTAGGGAATAATCTTTCGTAGTAGACATAGCAAGACAAATTTGATTTAAAATTCTTAAATCAAAGTAAAATATGTATATATAATATATATATACCCTTATGCAAATTTCTTATTTCAGATAATCCTTCATTAAACCCACTCAATGTTATACTCAATAATAACCAGTAAAATATCATGGATTGGACTCATGATCCAGATATTATACTTGAAATTGGACACATAATGTATGTGGTTGCAATGTGCAAGCTTCCTCAACATAATGAGGAATGACGATTAAATAAGACAATGAGACATCACCTTAGGGTTTGTATGTCTCTATAATCTTGATCTTTCATCGAGTGTACTTTGGAAGTGACATGTCGATGGTGATCGTAATTGTCGAATAATCCTTATAAAATCTAAGAAGATGTTCTGGCATACATATGTTCTCTAAACATTTAATCATGAATGACATGGTTCTCTGCATTATGCAGAATGGTGGCTCGAAAGAGATGATGTATTCAAAATATTTGAATACCTACCTGAACCAATGTTTTAGGAGACTAGATGGATGTAGACATGATGAGTGTCATCATTCTACTGTCTATACTCTAGTCATTCATGAAGCTTCATAGTATTCACATTGTATGAATTTAATGAAGCATGTATAAATGTTGAAATGCTCTTACATTGAATTCTTTTGAATTTAACATAAGAGATCCTTAGTCTTGAACAATGGTTGTTTATAGATGAAGAGAGCACAGTGGAAGCGTGGGTCGGACCCATGTGAGAAGGAAAGTCAAAGAGTTGATTGTACTTCTGTGACTTCCATATGACATCCAAAGAGTTGGATGAATGCCTATACTACAATAACTTGATGTGTTGATAGTATGACTATCAAGTCTGTCTAGAATCCTTAGAGAAGGACTCAGATAGTGCATCATAATAATCTATATCTACATTTGATCATTGAAATTGACTTGCTTATTTGATAAGATAAAGTCTGATAATTGTATTTCAATATTTTAACAACACTTGCAATGTGTTGCACATGTTTTAGAAGACTGGAAAATTTTGATCTTAAGGTTTAAAGTTATCCACATGGATATTGATGCAATTGTTGCAACAATCTCTGTTGGATTGATAGGCTTCTTAATTTCAGTGGGAGAGCCTTAGTCTTAGAGAATGTCCCTATGACCTAGTTATTAGAATACACTCATTGTTTGTTTCTAAATGTTGGAAATAAACATGAATTCTGGAATAACCCTGTCATAAAGAGTTATGATGGATATATTTCAGATAATAATCTAGCATATAGTGGACTCTACTAAATTAGAAATTTAATGAATGGTTCATTGAGATTTCTAATACTGAAAGTTAAACCTTATAAGATCAATAGGAGGATAAAGATCATTTGACAATGATTTAGCATCAAGTTTTGGACATATGTCTGTTGATGAGATCAATAGACTAGTAAGATATGAAACTTTAGAATGTCTAAAATTTCAAATCTTACATACTTGCGAATATTGTATTCAAAATAAAATGTCCAATACACCCTTTTTTTGGGAAAGGTGTAAGATGTCAAGGTATTCGAGATCTCATACATATTGATGTATGTGAATCATCTATATCATAGTGAACATTGTGGATATGTGATATCTATTGATGATCATGAGATTTCTTCTCTTCACCTGGGAAACCTTTGAAATGTTCAAAGATTTTGTAATTTTGGTTTAGAACCAAAGTTTGAAGGAAGATTAAATGAATTTGATCTAATCAAGGTAGCAACCTATTAGATGAATTCAAAGAATATCCTATGGAGATATGAATATCATTTCTATCTCAATCCTCCTGACACACCTAAACTCAATGGAGTTGTAGGAAGATACAATTAGATCATGTGTGACATGATTTGATCAATGATGAATTTTAGCATAATTATCCCTTAGTTTCTAGGTATATATTTGTAGTAGAGACTACAATATATATATATATATATATATATATATATATATATATATATATATATATATATATATCCTTAATAAGGTTCCATGCATGTAAGCTGGAATCTAGCACTTGAGAGTGCTACTTCATTAGGAAAATAAAGGATGGTATTGGATACCAACTTTACGACTTTGAGATTCTTAAAATATCTCATCTTTGAGAATATGATTCTTATAGGATGACTCTCTTAAGAATCAAGATGAAAATGAAGTATAGGAACTCATTTAATCTTGAGAAGATAATGAGGCTCCAGAAATCGGAAACTAAAAGGGATAATTAAAGATGAAACACTAATACCTCTTCAAATGAGTTTGAAGATGTATTCCATGTGTCAGTTAAGTCTGAAAATGATCGGACTTCATGTGATGAAGCTCCTGAGGATCATAACATGTAAAGATGGATATTAGCAATAAAGGTCTAAGGTAGACTTCATATACAAGTGTTGTATATGGACCCTCGAGGATCCACCTATAAGGGTTAGACCCATTAAGGTGTAAATGGATCCTCAATAGAAAGAGGGAACCTGATGAGAAGGTAGAAACCTTCAAAGCACGGTTCGTAGCCATGAGCTACACACCGAAGAGAAGACATCTATTGCGATGTGGCTTGCTTTTCAGTGATCATGTTTAAACCCATCAGAATGTTGCTAACCCTAGCTACACAATTTGACTATGGCATCTTCAAGATGTGAGTCAAGATTGTATTCCTCTATGAATACCTCTTTGAGGATATTCACATAAAGTATCCCCAGGGCTTCATGGTTGAGGAATGCAAGATGTGCTGGCTAAAGAACTCCATCTTTGGACTCAAATAAGCTTATTATCGTTGGAACATAAGATTTGATGAAATAATAATTGTTAATTTCAAATAGAATCTTGATGAACCATGTGAAGCTTAGTGGGAGTGCCATTGTGTTCATCGTGCTAAATGTAGATAATATCCTAATCATTTGGAATGATATAAGGATGATAATAAGTGTTTTGTGATCTGGCTATTCCATACCTTGAGATATGATCTCAAAGATGCCTCTTAGATCTTAGTTCTGAAGGTGTTCAGAAGCAAAGAAAAGAGGGTATTGGGACTGTCACATTTGTAGTACACCTTGGACATGTTCCATTCTATGGAAATTCCAAGAAATGCTTTCTTACCTTTAAGACTTGGTACTGACCTATCTAAAGGGATAGCACCTCAAAGAGTTGAGGAAGTGAATGCTAAAACTGGTTGCCCTTTTGTGCATCAGTTATGAAAAGCTGAAAGTATGCTAGATGTGTACAAAAGCCAGATATCTGCCATGTAGTGGGAGTAGTAAACTGTTACTAATCCTACTATGGAGATAGAACACTTAATTGCAGTAATAACAATATCTTCAAAGATGACAACGCTTTAGAGATAGTGATCTCTAAGTCTTATCTTCAAGAAATTAAGACTTTTAGATGGAGATCTAAAAGGTCTTAACTGCGAATACTTTAGGAGATAGATATCTCCAGGGATAAGGGTATTCTGATAAGGATAATAGAAATTCCATGCTGGTTATAATAATATTTCTTTGAGTTGTAGTTCAAGGATACTATGACTGACAAGATTGAGTATTAGTTGCATTAGATGCAACATTCGCATTTGATGTGAGCACTGTTACTGGGGATATGCAAGTGCCGTAAAAGGACTTGGCGTAGTCTCGCGGGAACAGAGTGACTGATGAGCTTACCTAGCTATTTTCTTAATAGCTTATGATTGTCACATGAGTGTGGGTTTAAATGATTAGCACATTAATGGCTCTTTGGGCTAGTGGGAGATTGTTGGACATGCGATCCCACGGCGAGCCATTATGCAATAAATGTTATTGCACGTATCATTCCCTGATCTGAAATGAAGAATAAATAATTTGCATAATAGGTCCCTCTGTACAATTAGGGTTATGTACCATGGCCATCTTAATGATCATACAGCTGTTGATTCATTAAATGAATCATAGAGGCTGGTGCTTGGATGAATATCTAATGGGTTAGATAGAGGACTCATCGAGCACCGTCAAATGATTATTAAGAGATGATCTCCAGCCTGAGTAGGAGATGGCAATCCTTTTCTCGCATAGGCTGATATCTGACCGACCTCTCGATGTAGGTCCTCTGCTTGGGAATAGTGATTCGGAGGTGTCAGATTAGTTAAGTTAACGGGTTGACTTAGCGAGATCGAGATAACCTAATGTCCTATGTTGAACACTGTCACAGCATAGGCACACATCCTCTGACTAGAGACAGATGTGTTACTATATGTCTGAGTATGTACATTTGGCAGACCATTAGGTTGATGACCTAATCAAGGTCTATACACCGACGAGCTGGTGTGCATATAAGGGCATATGAGTAATACGATCTCTCAAAGGGATCATACAGGTTCACTTGTGAACCGGAAGACATGAGCTCACTCATGAGGTATTGGGACCGATCAAATTCCATGCATGGTCGTCGTGCTTTGGAAGCATGACAAGAATTTGAAGGTATGATATATGCTTTGGGAAAGCATATGATCGATACCAAATCCCAATGACCAAGATTGAGAAACTTGGTGATCGAACCCTGAAGAAGACAATATAAAATAGATCTTCATCTTCAGGTTGATCATTGGTCTTCCAGTATGCAGGATGTGTAGGTATTGGGAATACCTGAGGGTGATGTGATCATAAACGATTGTATAACCATGACGCTTCCAGTCCGAGGGAGTGATGAAACAGGTCTGGATTTTAGTGACTCCTCTCAGTAGAGAAGTAACTTGATCTTAGTCCAAATGTTAGACATTGATCTGAATGTGATTCAGATGCAATGAGAAGATTAAGTATACGGTCTTGATTTAATCAAGCATCTATGAGAGGTCCGTTAGATCTGGATTTGAGATGAGATCTCAACATTTAAGTCACTATACAAGGAATAATACAATCGCCCTGTCCTTATCTCCAAGTATCTGCGGAGAAGGCACATTATTCTTGAAGGAGTTTAAGAATAATTCCTATGATGAATTTAGTATCCAAGAAAGAAGGTTTTGATGATTAAATGAGATTTATATATCAAGTATAATATGAATAAGATTCATATTGTGAGAATGTGTCCAAGATAATTAAATGAGATTTAATTATCAAGTATAATATGAATAAGATTCATATTGTGAGAATGATTATCCAAGATAATTAAATAGGATTTAATTATCAAGGATAAGCAGATCATGGATAGTGCTATCCAGAATATCTGTGTATATTATAAATGGGATTTATAATATATCAGAGAGAGAGAAATATTGTAAATAGCATTTGTTAATTATTAATGTGGATTGGATCCACATTAGTTAATTAACAGGAAATGTAATTTACAAATTAGTTTGGGATGTGAATATGATTCACATATTTTTTCAATGGCATGATTGAAATATTCACAAATTAATTTGGAATTAATTTGGTGGATATTATTGCAATAATAGTTATTGCAATAAATTAAGAAAAAATAATATAAATAAAAGGAGACAAAACCACCAATAATTAAAGGTGGCGTCACCTATGACTTGGTCATAGGTGACACCTCCTTGTTTTTAGGAGGGTTGTTGTCTCCTCTTATTTGTTGTATTATTATCTCTTAATAAATTAATTTATGTTAACTAAGTTGTGTTGATAATAATTCAACATATATTTAATTTAATGTAAATTAATGTTGTTGGTTTTTTAACCTACAACAATCATAGCTGTTGGATGGCTCTTGGATTACAATGATCGTTGGATCCATGAGGGCCATGGATTGAGATCCATTGGATCCCAAACTAATATATAATGTGGGTAGCCTTAGCCCTTGAAAAGTACACCAAGTAGACGCCTACTCTACTTCTCTCTCTCACCATCTCATTCTCGTGCTCTCTCTCTCTCTCTCCAAAGGGTGGCCGACCACCATTGTTGAGAAAGGAGAGAAGTTTTCTCCTTCGCCTTCGACGACTCGAGGATCTCCTTCTTCTTCGTGGCTACTTGCTATAGAGGAAGACGACGGATTTCGCTTGACAAAATCAAGGGATCTATTGCTTGGATCTTCATCAAGGATTGAGGGAGGGACGCGACTCATCATTGTGCCCGCAAGTGCGTTCTTAGTGGATCGGACTTGAGACAGGAGGATCTCTTGTTTGGGATCTCGCGATCACAACCACGCTTCAAAGGTATTCCTTACACTTTGTGGATTGATGAAACGATCCGAGAAGTGTTCTCGTGATCATGTGGTTTCATCATTTGATTTAAAAATTTTAAATTCCGCTGCACCTTGCAGCTAGTACGACTAGTCGCCCCGATCGTATTCAATACGATCATCACGCTTCCGTGATGCGCTTGAGGATTCTCAATATCCTTCACTATGCTTAGTAATTCAAATCACGTCGATGTTCCACACAAGGCGGGAACACCATCGTTGACAAGGCCCTACTCAGTCACATATGATAGAAGCGCCATTACTTCAAAAATCCAGGCGATACACAAGGCAGTTACAAACTGAGATTTTGGCTCTAATCCTTAGAGGGTCATGCCTCGCTCATGGGAGGAGTTTTGGTCCCCTCTGAAGGTACATGAAAACAATGAGGGATTTATGAACCCAGAACAATGATAGTCCATTACGGATTTTAATTAAGGTCAATGTTTATTTAGCAGTCCCCTTGTTTTATTTTTTTGTTTTTCCCTTTTTTGGATTCCATTTTCAAACAAGCGATTATCATTTTTGTAGATTCTCATTTAAGTCCTAGTTGATAAAAATTAGAGGGAGATAGCGAAAAAGCCGTGCAAGTCGATTCAATGATAGAAATATCACCATTGAATCTAATGATGCATGCTGAGTTAGAGGACTTACAGTGCATCCTAGCTCTCTCCATGCGGTATACAAAATAGAATTTTCAAACCTATCTACATGACGGTGTGCAATTGACAAAATTGCCCTAAATAGTAGCTGTTGTTAATCGTGAAGAACCAGCTGTTAGTTATTCAGAAATGAGACCAAATTCCGGTGTCTGATGCTAATAGGTGCCTGCCACAACGGGTCCTGCACGTGTTGTATACAACATCTAGTAGCACACGGTCTCATATCGGAATTACTAACATTATTAATTTGACTAGATCCATTCGTAAGAGACTCTATGAAGATGCATTCTTAGTAATGTTTTGGACCTAGTTATCGAGTCAAGCAACCTACGTCTTGGGGCTCCATGCACACAAAACAAATAGAAAAGAAGGCAGAAAACTCAAAACAACGGAAAACAAATAAAAGAAGGCGAGAAAACACAGAAAACGACGACGAGGCTCCTAGGTGAACAGACACCCAAGCACTGAACCTCGTTGTGAAGAGTAGAGTCCAAATTATATACATGCCAAAATTGTCTCTCTCTCACCATAAATTACATGAATAATTTTTTTAAAATAAAATCTAATCTAATTTCTTCTCCTTGCTTCCTTGGTGCTCTCTCCAGCTGGTCATAGAGTGAATACCAACGTTCTCCAAGCTTGGTTGCATCGTCTTCCTAGAAAGCTGTCCTCGCGTGGTGAGCCCTCGCATCAAAGTGATAAAGAGATATCATTAGCACATGTAATTAAATAATCAAATAAATATTCACAATAATAATGAAAGAATGAGTTGGAAATAAATTAATGGATATCTACAACAATGAACCAAGAAATCAAATAAATGATACAAGAATGACAGAAAAATTAGGCTACGCTCATTGCTCCTCGGCAATGGTGCCATCTGTTAATGGAGAAAAATAGAGGGTCACACGGTCTCACAGGGCGAGACCGTGGTCGATGTGTTGACCACTCAATCGTTCCCGGTTAGTTAGCAATTAACCCACAATAGACATAATTCAATTAGTAGCAAAAATGTGGAATTGAAATTTATTTTCTCTACCCCATGATACATAGCAGGAAAGTATGTAGAGGTCAAACCATATAGAGAAATACAGGTAGCCTACGGTTTTCTTTTATGTACAAACCAAGGCATTCTCTATGTGTAGATCCTTTTTGTGGGTTCTTAATTTTTATATTTTTATTTTCTATTTTTATATTTGATTTTTATATTTCCAAATTTTTATATTTTATTTATATATATATTTCATTTTTTAAACTATATGGCCTATATAAGGCTTATATATATAATGTGTAGTAGTATATATATAAATATTATTAAATATATATAAAATTCAGCAAATATATTGTTTTTGGGTTTTAAATATTCTTCTAATGTTATTATATTTTTCCAGAATTTTAATTTTTATGTATTTTTAAAGTCAAAAATATCCCACAAAAGGGATTAATAAATTCGACCGAAATTGAATTGGTTGTCAAAAATAATAAATAATTCCCAAAATTACCCAAAACAATTTTAATATATAAATATTTAAATAAATAAAAATATATAATAGAAAAGATATATTTTTGTTTTTTTTAAAATGTTTTTTCTATTTTTATAAGAGATATTCCAGTTTTTCAATTTTTAGACTTTTTATTTTCTATTTTTAGGGATTTTTGGCCTATAATTAAAATAGGATAAAATATACTATATACAATTTTTTTTGAAATTTTTAAGATGTTTTTATTTATTTTGGTATTTTTTAATTTAAATAGGGAAGAAATAGGCTCCTTTTTTATAAATAGATTAAATGCAAAAAATGCCAAATAAAAGAAGGGAGTGATTATACATGAAATGAAGCATCAAACCCTATTTTTGTGGATTTTTAGGAGCACATTAGCTATATTTAATAAATAGATAAAAGATGCAAAAATACATCCTAGCAAGGGCATTCTTGCAATAAAAATAAAGTCCAGGGGGATTTGTGCAAAATTGCATGAAGAAAACCTTATTTATTTAGTTTTTAAAGACATTTTAACCATTACAAAATTCACCAGGGCATCTATGCGATTTATCCATTACGTGGGACTACACGTGACACAGCCTGGAAGGGACCCAAACGCAAACACAATAAAATTCAAGGGCCTTCCAGTAATTTTCACAAAAATATACAACATCAATTTCATTTTATTGGACTTTTTAAAAATACAAAAATTTGCAGGGGTATACTTGCGATTTCGCGACCTCATGTGGCACGGAACGTGAGGTGACATGGACTGGACCCAAATGTAATTTAAATAAATACAAGGGTCAAATGCAAAATGTCTACTTTATTATAAACGGCTAAATTTATTTATAGGACTAAATAATAAATACAAAAATAATGGGGCTGGATATGCAATTTATCCGATATATGTGCAGTCGGACGGTGGCAATTTAGCCACTTATCCACGTGTCGCCATCTTAGCGGCTGGTACCGCTTCGTGTGTGGATGGCACGGATTAGATCGCTAGATGTGATTGGACGGTGCGGGCAGGGCATCAACCAACGGCTCGGATCTGACCTGGGTCGCCCTTCTTGATCCAACAGCGGAGCGGCTATGACGGAGAACAGGGAGGAAGGTCCACTTGGGGCGAACTTCCTCCAGTGAAATCTTGCTCCTCCAGCAGTCTTTCCTGCTCCAAGGGACCCAGATAGGTCCACACGAGGTCCCCTACTGCCTAGGGGCCTTAGAATGGTTGGAGGGTCACCGGAGCACCCCCACGAGGTTGGGGAAGATGAGGTGCTCCAGGTGCCTCCAGCGAAGTGTGATTTCTCCTCCAGGTGCTTCTTTGGCTCTTGGGACCTGCAAAAATGAACTCACGGGTCGAGGGCAAAGTGCCTCGACCCGGTTAGGTGTGGAATGGGGCAAAGGATGAAGCGGGTGATGCTCTCCGGTGAACGACGGAGCTTGGAGAGAGGATCTCCATATCCGCTAGGGATATGGGGACATAGAGGTGCGTAGAGCGATCAGAAGGCGACGGGGAATGGAAGTGAAAGGTATGCGGAGATGGGACGAAAGTGCGTGGAGGAGCTCGTCGGAACTCAACTCCGGCAATCTACATGTCGAATTATTAACACTAATTTAACTGACTAAACCCTAAACTAATAGTAGGGAATTAAACCTATGATCAAAAGAAGCAAAATGCATGATAAATGAGCAACCGTTATACCTGGAGTATCCCAGGGAGCAGGGTTGCCGGTGGTGGGCGACTGTGGGTGCACCCCTCGCTCCTGAAGCTCGGGCTGAGCTCGAGAGCACCCGTCCACAACCAAGGATCTCTCCTAGATGCTAACCCTAAGCTTCAAGATGCTCAATGGTGACCAAATTTGAAGAGGAGACGGAGGGGATTTATTTATAAAACATTTCAGGCACCCACATTGACGAGGCGATTGAAGGAATTTCGGGTTATGTACAGATTATACAATGTTTTTGGCATGAGTCATGGATGATCTATGATTATTTTTGTTAAAGGAGTCGAAGGCCATGGATGGACGAATCGAGCGTAAAATATGGATGAAATCAGAGGAATGGATAGTTCTGACATGCCAAGAGGTCTGAAGGGACAGTTGACCTGAGGTCAACCGTCAAAGCCCTGTTATTTGTCCATGTAGGCACGCTACAGGACTAAATACCAGTGTTATTCGAAAATAATTATTTAAAAATATATTTTCATTTTATTAGTTTTTGTAAATAAAATAAAAAATGTTTATTATTTTATGTAGTATTTTATTTTGATTTTTAATTAATTTTTGGGGAATTTTATTAATAGTTAATTTTTAATTGTGTATCTATAGGTATATTTGCCTATATTTTATACATTTTTATTTTTAGTTTGTATATTTTATTCCTTTTTTTATATATTTATAACTTATTTTTGTGAGTATAAATATATTTTTATTTTATTTTATGTTGTTATTTGTATACTTAAATAAATAGATATGTATATATGATAGGCATATTTATAGGTATATTACATATGTTTTATTCACACCTTTTTATTTGAATGTATTTTATTGGATTTATTTTGGTTTTATATTTTTAGTAAAATATGAATAATATTTATAATATTATAAAAATATATTGAATAAGGAAATAAAAGAATAAAATCAACTTTTATTTATATACATATATAACATAGGTATTTTGTCTATGTATTCTCATAGACTTATTTTATTTTACATTTTCCTTTTGGTTTTGATATGTACATGTGTTATGAATTATATTTACATCATTATAAAATATGAATTTGTAAAAATTAATTAATAATGAATAAATTGAATATTTTAATCGTTATAATATACAATGAGGGTCAAAAATCTAACATTCACACAGTAACTCCAAAAAATATAAAACCACCGCCATTAAATAGCTTGTGAAAAGTTATATAAAATTAGAGGTGATTTTGATATGTTTTTAGTTTTTATTTGAAAGATATGGGTTTGTGATGTTAGGTTTCTGGATTTTTTTGTGCATAAAATGAACACTGTATATTATTTTTGTATAAACTACATTTTATATTTTTATTTACATTATTATCTACAACTTTTATGTTCAAAGTTTCTTCATTAGATGAATAAATCATAAAGAATAAAATAGGTGTCAAAAAATGCATGAATAATGAATAAAAGAATTGGGTTTTTATTCTATATTTGACCCTTATCTCCCCCTACTTTATTCCTTGTTGACCAACTCAATTCTTGACTTGGTATCGGGGTTTAGGGTCATAATATATTTTCAATATTTTATTCCTTTTTTTCTTCTCTTTATTCCGTAACTTTGGCGTCAAAAACCTTACTTTATACACAATAAATATAATAAATAGTGAATGCTATTATGCACAAATTAATGCTATTTACATGCTTTAGCTAAGGTTTTTAAGGCTAAAATGATAGAATAAAAGTGATGAAATAGAGATTAATCAATAATGTTACTCCAGAAGTTTGATTTAGAAAGTAAGGATAAACCTAGAGTCAAGAATGTAGTGGCTGATCATCTTTCAAGGACTGAGATAAAATATACCCTTGATTATGAGCCTATTCGAGAAACCTTTCCAGATGAGTCGATTAGTTTTGTTGACTCACTTCCATGGAATGCCAACATGGTGAACTACCTTGTCTCCAAGAAAGTTCCCCATGGTTGGACTATGAGCAGTATAGACCGACTCAAGTCAGATTCAAGGAAATACCAGTGGGAGGATCCATTTTTTTCTTTCAAGGACCGAACTATATCTGGAGAAGGTGTATTCCTCATGAGGAATACCAGAGTGTCCTCATGTACTGTCAATTGCTTGTGGTTGGTATACACCATTCAAGAACGAGAACCGCACACAAGGTGTTACAATGTGGTTTATTTTGACCGACCTTGTTTAAAGATTGATTGTTTTGCTAGGTATGTGATAATTTGTACTCGTTGTAATACGGTTAGTTAGCGAATCAATCAGAACTGAGAAAAGATCTCCGTGAAGAGGACTCGTCTTGAATTTATATCCCAGGTAAGTCCGGGGTCGAACACACAGAGGCAAAGGAACAACTTCAGGTTAACATGGAAAACTTAGGCTTAGGCTTCCAATGCGGATTTTTTTTGTCTTTTTTAAATGCAAAAATAAAGGAAAATATAAAATGCAGTTGAATTAAGTTAATAAGAACGCACATTACTTAGCCAAATTAATTTAAATATGAAATTAATTCAATTTAACAAAATTATATTTTTCTTACAAACCTAATCCAATGATGAATGCAAAACACATTTTTTTTGAATTTTTAGATGTTAAAATGCAATAACGAAAAATTCACACTTTTTATAGGTTTTTTTAATATTTTTCACTCAAACAAAATGCAAAAATTATGAAAAAATTTTTGGTGCAATGAGGCTACAGTATATTTTTTCGAATTTTATGAGACTATATGATTTTTTTATGATTTTTTAATAAACACATAGTGACAATGAGTATTTAATTCTTAATAAATCCACAATATCAACTCATTTAGAGAGTGAGTTATCTCAATAAGGTATAATAATATGCAGTGCAGAAGAGTTAGAATTTCACAAAAATAGTGTGTGTGGATTTAATTAAAAATCATTAACCAAAATAATTGTACAATTTATTTAAGGCACATGACAACTCCAATTAAGATTAAATTTGGACATTAATTAAAGCACATTATAAAGCAACAATTTTGAATTTTGATGAATTTTTAGAGTAACCAGTACTAAAATATGAATTTAAGAGCTTAGATTGGGTAAAATAAGTAAGTTTCCAATAAAACAATTTTAGTTAATTACCCCTAACTCATAAAAATACAAATAAATATCCAAATGATAGACAATTAGTTTTTAAACATTATGATATTTTTCATTAAAATAAACAATGCAATATTGAGGTCCAAATTAAAATGAAAACAAAGGGTTATCCATGTAAATACAGAAATGAACTAAACAACACAGATTTGCACATGGACTAGTTTGTAATTACAAAAACTCAACATATAATCATGCAATTCTACAAATAAAAAAATAAAAATTCAAAAGGAAGCAAAAACTTTTCCTTCGTTGCAGTTAGGGCATGGAAGCTGCGGCGCGCGCGACCGCTTGGGGCGGGGCGGCGTCGCCCGAGGGAGGAGCACGGCGATGGCAGCCAGCTGGACAGGCCAGGCAGCCCGCGTGAAGGAGGCCGGTCGTGTGGAGTGACCACGGGTGGAGACTGGAGGCGGGAGTGCACGCAAGCAGGGTCGGGGTGCGGCATGGGGCCGTACGGAGGAACTGCGGTGGCAGGGTAGTGTAGGCGGGCCGGTGGCGGAGGGTACGTCAGTTGGCGGACGGCAGGGAGACGGTCCATGCAGGGGAGTTCGAGTGAGGAGTGTCAGTGGTTCTGGAGGCGTGGTGGCAGTGTGCGCATGTTGCAGGAGGACGGGAGACCCGCTGCTGGCGGCGGGTGCTGGCAAGTGCAGCGGCCGTCGGTGGGGTGCCGCGGGCAGAGGTGCGGCCGGTGGTGAAGGCGGTGGCCGACGGTGGAGGAATGGGGGTCGACCACCTTCTTCTTGTTTTTTTTGCTGTTATGAATGGATTTTTTATTTTTAGATTTAATTTTTTTGTGTTTTCCTAAACGTGGAACACAAATAAAGGATGAGAATGATGGTTTGGTGAATGTGCTGATGGAAATAATATGATGAAGATGATGAAGCTGGGTAGACAAAGATAAAAAATAACGTTAGATTATTAAGAAAAATGTGAGTAAGATAGAAACCTTAATTTAATCTTCGCCGGAATGCGGAGCATCTACGCTGAACACCTATCATGGCCTCGAGCATGTGGCGGAAAATGCAAGGTTGTGCACCAGCATAGAGGAAACTTCATCGCAGAGAGGAGCTCCGTGGATCTCGCCTGAAAGGAGTCGTCGCTTCGTATCGGGGTGGAACACTGTCACCTATCGACCTCGATGAGATCTCTCTTTTTTCTATAAGAATGGTGGATGAGGCAAAATGAGGATGATGAAATGAATATAAAGAAGAAGAATGGGATGTTGGAGAAAAATGAACGTGGATGTGCTGAGGGGAATGGGATGTTATTAGAAGATGGTGGAGTTGAATAGAAGTTGGTGGTAGAATGAGAGGTTAGAGTAGAACAAATAAAAATAAAAAGGAATTAAAAGATGGCTACTAAAAAAGAAAATAAAATAAAAAAGAAAAGAGAATGGGGAATTTACAAAACAAGACAAACAATATGCACATTTACTTTTTACTTTAATTTTTTTATTTTTAATAAAAGATATTTACAAACTAAAAATAAAATATAATACTAGAAATAAAATAAAATACAAAAATGTTTTTCTTTTGGATATTTAATAATTAGGAAGAAATGAAATATTAAATGAGAAAACAAAAAATATGTACAATATAAGCAATGTACACCAAGGTCCTAAAATCCAAATTTTGCAAAAGGGCTCCAATTTTAATGAAACCACTTTCATTGGATAGATAATTTTCTAACTTAAACTTTAAAAGTGAGCTTAGTGAATTTCGAGTTCATACAGAGCAGGTATTTGGCTGGGAAGTTGGGCATTACGACTTTTTCTCTTTGGGATCTAGGAGTATTTATGAGGTGGAATTTATTTTGTATTTTTGTATTTTTGTATATATTTTATTAACAAGTCAGAGAAAGAATTAGCCAAAAAGGAGTTGAAATGAAATTATTAAAAATATATGATGTTTTGGGCTAATTAAAGGTGAAGAACTCCATTTATTTGCGGCTTTTTATTGTTAGTTTATTTTGTACAATATAATATACAATAATTAGTGTATTTTATTTACAAGAGTCATCTTATTAATTTATTGATTTTATGGACATTTATTTGAGATTTCACACAAGGATTTTGCTAAGATCAATATATTGTGATGAATAGCAGATTCATTAGAGATGCCACTGACTTTGTACGGTCGTGCCCTGTTTGCTAGAGGATGGGAGGGACTGTTTATTCTAGAGATGGGATGCACATGCAACCGGTGATTTTTTGTTGTTTGTTTGACGCGTGGGGCATAGATTTCATGGGCCATTCCCTAATTGCTAAGGTTTTGAGTATATCTTATTAGCGGTAGATTATTTGTCGAGATGGGTGGAGGTTATTCCAACTAGAGCTGCAGACGGCAGGACTGTCTGCAAGTTCATAAAGGATCGTATTATTTCATGGTTTGAGGTAGAAAGAGTTTTTATTTATGATGGGTGTAGCCATTTTGTGAATAAACAAGTGAAATCTATAGCAAAGGACTGTGGATTCGAGCATAGAGTAACTAGTCCTTACCACCCACAGTCGAATGACAAGGCAAAGGTTTCAAATAGGAAGATGAAGAGCATTCTTTAAAAGTTAGTATGTCCTGATAGGAAGAATTGGTCTCAGTTATTAGACCAAGTTCTGTGGGCTTAGCCTACAAAACACCTCTTTGCATTTAACCTTTTTTAATGATATATGAAAAACCATGTCATTTTCTCGTTGAGTTAGTTCATATGTCTTACTGAGCAATAGAGAAGATTATCTGGAGTTGTCACTTAGGAAAGTTGTGTAGAGACCATGTCATGAACCAGTTAGTTGAAAATCATAATCGCACATATGACAACAACTTGATCTATAAGGACAAAGTTAAGAAGTGGCATGATTCGCATATCAGATGCAAGAACTTTGTCCCAGGACAAAGGTATGGTTTTTTCATGCAAAGTTGAAGATTTTCCATGAGAAACTTAAATCAAAGTGGACGGGTTCTTATATAGTTAAGGAAGTTCATGGAAAAAGTAGTGTTGAGATTTCATAGCTTCTAGATAATGCATCTTCCTATTTGGTTAACGGGTAGTTACTTAATCATATTATAGAATCTAAGGAATGGTTAACTCCCATTGAGATTAATGGTTTCATGCCTAGTGATTTTTGTCTGAGTTTTCAGATAAGGCATGATTTAGTAGAGAAGATTCATATCAAAATATTCAGCATCCGAAGAGTCCTATTCTTTCTTTAATCTTTTTATTCTTACACTTAGTCTATTTTCAGCCTAAGTATGGGGAGGGGGAGCATTCCTTCCTATCATTCATCACTATTTATTCTTGTTTTTATTGTTCAGTCTCTTCTACGTTTTTACCTCTTTTTCTTTACTTATGTTTTTAAAAATATACTTATATGGGGGGACCATCCCTATTTATTAATTTTGCCTTATTCTTTCTCATTCCCACACTTGCATTATTTTGGTCATCAATTCTTGCATTCTTTTATACATAGTTGAGTAATGGCTTCAAATCACTTCATGCTATGAGGACATAACAAAAGCAAAGTATAGGAGGGTCTACTGTATATATTACCCATAGCTCACATTATTAAAAATTTTCAAACTTTTTGGGGCTATGGGTCTCGTATTATATTCTTGGAAATGATTTTTGTACAAATTGTTTTGAAAATGATTTTGAAAATTATTTACGTATTTGACATAGTTTTCAAATGTTTTACGTGGTCTGTGAAACTACGGCTTGACATGTTTTGGAAAATAATCTGTAAAATATTTTGAAAACCTATATTGATGTGACACTATTTGTATAAAGTTTTCAAAATTCTTTTCAAAAGCTAAGTGTGTGTGGGAATTAACCTAACTCTTGTAATTAATCCTTAAAATAAAATAAAAAAGTATTAATCTATCTTGTCTCTTTAGTCTCTTTGAGTAATAGGTTCCCAAGAGGTTGTGATGTTTTACTGAACCGTCTTGTCCTTAGTCTATATAAGGTTGTCTTATTTTAGAGTCTTTCAGAGTTCAACATGGAGGAAAGTTTGGATTTCAATTCTTTATTTTGGAAGATCAAGTTATCAAAAGTTTGTTGAAAAGAGTGATGCCGGTCGAGGAAGATCATTTATCGATAGAGGAATTAGATATGGAGGTACCGACACCTATTCATGATGAAATTCAATTCATGAATTATCATCCTTCTTGTAAGTTGGGACATCTTTGTGTGTCTAGTTTTTCTCTTCTAAGGAAAACCCAGAAGTCTATTGCAGGATCCAAGGGTTTGATTTGTCTTCCCATGATTTTGAAAATTTTTTACGCTTCCTACATAGACAAGGACATCACGTTTGAGGAAGAATGGAATCATTATAGAAGATTCAGGTTTCAAGTCGATGAGAATCTTTCCTATTCTTATTCCGAAGTGTTCTTTGTGAGGAAGAAATAAATAAAACATAAGGCAACCTGTGATTTCAAACCTCGAAGATTCATTCTTGATTTTTAAGGAGCTGAAGTTTGTAGTGTTGTGTTGGGTATCCTCATGTTGTTCTTTGTGCTGTCTCTGTGTTGTTCTGTTAAGGGTACCCATTCTTTTGTTCTTGTCTTAATAGAGTTAATGATTCCTTAATTCTTTTGTAAATAATTATCTTTCTAACTTATTAATTAGTGTCTCTCCCTGACACTTTCACAAAGCACACAAGGCTTGAGATGACCTTTAACACTTGGTTTATGGAGTCCATAGACTTAGAGTTGTCATTTTTCAATAATTAGGGTCTTGGACTTAAAAGTTCAAACTTCCCTAGTTAAAAGATATGCGTGCTATATTGCATGCTTAATCTCCTCTAAAGAATTTAACAATCACTCACTAAGACGGCTGCAGTCATGACTGAGATGAGTCAAGATATCACTGAGGAAACTAGGGTCTGAGGATTGAATTTGGACTTGATTTCTATGATGCTCGAGGATGGGATAAGACTAATGACGGCTTCATGAAACGTGAGTGTCAACAACTTAGCTATTATGGGACGTGGTTCTCATACTATTTCTTGACTTTGACATAAAGTGCCAAGGTGTTATGACAAATAATTAATAAGTTGATTAGTGCGTGCCAATCCCATGTAAAAACAGTGGAGCTAGCCAAAAAGAAGGGAAGTTCCCTCACACAAAAAATGCGAAAAATGATGAAAACTCATTACATCACAAATCTGTAATCATATGAGCTTACATGTAAGACAAGAGCTCCCAACCTTCTAAGTGTCTAATTGGACAAAATCTTAGGCTTTATGAATCGAGCTAGTATATATAAAAGGGCTCTGCATTGTGAGCGCTACAAGTCTGGGTGCAAGTATATTAGATTCTTGAAAAAGATGCACCCCAGTGTATTCCCAGGAAAATAAGTACAGACGGCTCAATCTCTTTTGATAGACACACTGATTGGCAAAATTAAAAAAAGAAAATTGTGTTAAGTATTGGCACCTGAGAGAATCTAGTTCCAACGAGAGGAAGTGAAAATAAGCACACAATCACATACCTTCCATAATATTGACTTCCATCTTTTCCTTTAAAATCCGATGAACTAAGGAGACGGTGGAATGAAGCATGACTATATTTATTCTCATGTGTTGAGGATCGGGTCCTTGGGAGATCTTCTGAAATTGGAATTTTTGGTGATATTGAGAATCTACTCTCACGAGTGCAGTAAACACTAAGTCATACTTCTTATATTTATTTATAATTGAGAGTCTAGAAATTAGAGGAGTTGAATACCTTTTGATTAACATGTTTATAAATGTAGAGACTTGGGATTCTAAAAATTTAGTATTCAAGGTCAAATTAAGCCTTATATTCTCTCACATAAATGCCATGGATCTCACTAATTAAAGCTAATCTATTAATATTTTTTTAGCTCGAGGACAAGCTTAGGTTAAGTATAGGGAGGTGATAAATCCGTGATTTATCTATATAAATACATCTAATTCTCTCTATGCTGTTTTGATTTTTAATAAGATAACCCATCAATTCTTTGTAATTAATATTTCATGCGTTTTTATTAAATAACATTAATTAGTCTATATTATTTAACCCACATATTGTGCTTTATTTTATGAACTTATTTATTATTAAAAATGAAATAAAAATTAGTGTAATATTGTATATAATAATTTCTACATAAAATATAAAATAAAACCTAAAAAAACAAAAGAAAATGAAGGAAAAATGTTTTATATTGTTTTAAATTGTATTTATTTGTTTATCTTTTATATATGACCTCATCTCTTCTCGTGTTCTACATGAAAGTTGCATCTCTCATCCAAATATACAACTTTTATGTTTTGAGTTTTTTTCCAATTCCTTTTCTTTCTATTTCTTTTCAATTTATTTTCTATTTATTCAGATCTTTAATTTCCTATTAGGTCATGTGGCACATACATGGCTGCCCACGTTATCGCGCCTAGTCGCTTGAACTGTTCCACACCAGGACCATTGGATCCTGATCCAACGACGTTGGTGCATCTTCAACCTCCGTCATTGGAGCTTTGAAGCAAGACGCTTCACCGACCTAACTTCTCCCCTTTACACTAACCACCTCTGACGTTCTCTTCCCTCGAAACTACCATCGTTCTAATCACCTAAGTTTCCTCATCCACGCACTAACCTCTCTTCATCTCCAGCAACCTCTTTTTCTTCATGCGTGGTGGCTGAAACCACCACGAAACCAACATCAGCCACCAATCCTCCTCACATCATAATCCTATACTCCGACCAACTTCCTCCTTATCCCGCCATTCAGTGAGGAACCTCCGTGCTCTCCCCTTCCATGTGACAAGATCGTGAGAGAGATTGAGTGTAGAACGAATTTTCTCCAGTGAGATCCTCGGCCATAGTAGGTCGTGTTTCAGCCACCTCCTTGGCCGATTGAGCTCAATTCCTTCTACGGAATCTCCTAGCGAATACCCGAAGCATCTCAGCTCCATCTAAGACCCAGTGTTCTTCTTCATCTTCTACCTTCACGTTTCCAGGTAATCTTTGCATCTTATCTTATATTCTTTTACCATTCGCTAAATTTTCCAAAATCCATTTCTTTCCTAAACTCTGATTTGATCACACTGAATAAATTACATTCCATCACGCAATCATGCGTTCACTCTAGTAATCTTTTGAGCTTCTCCATCTCTATGAACATTGTGATCCTTTCAAGGTTGTTCTTCAACCTAGAACCCATTTAGGGTTCAAATGCTTCACTCCACAGGAACCATCCATCTTGCCTCGCAACCACATAAAGCCATTCACATGTGCTTTGTCTTTTTCTGCACTAATGGCACAAGTTCACTAGGCTTTATTGGTCAGAGAATAAGGCAGTGCTCCTATCTCTATTTTCTTCTCCGGTAGTCTGTCACCGACAAATTGATATGAGGACTTGCTCGTCTTCCTCGACCCAATCTAGCCTTCGCAGTTTCATCAAAAAGGTCACAAGGCCTTACGAATTCCGCGAGGAGTAAGGAGTAACTTTTGAGCCACCACCAGAACCCCGACCAAGGTCAACCCGTCGCTGAGGAGACAAAGAACCGGGGAGTAGCAGCTACATCGTTCTCCCCAATTTGGGTAAGATCTGATGGCCATCATCATGCTACATAGCCGGTCCAAAGTGACATTTCAATCTTAAGGTTTTGGTCCTCGAGCCTTCTTACAAAGCAGTATTGAAAGCCACGTGCTCCCGAGCCTGACACTGATCCTGCCTCCGAGCTTCATAGTATCATATGTAGCATGCACGTTAAGCAGACATTTTGCAGTACCTTCCTCCCACTTACTTATATTTATAGAATAGTCCTCCTGTTATTGTAATATTTACATTTATGCCCCTGTGATTTGTTTTGATTGCATTAGTCCTATTTGTCCTTGTTTGTAATAGAAACTTGTTATTTTTATTATAAAAATTCCACCAGATTAAACCTTTAATATCTTTTTAAATATGGGCCTATTTTGAGTTATTTTTATTTCAATTGAAAGTTCTTGTGATGCTTTATATGTTTCAATTTATTGAACTTTTTGATTTAAAAATCACGTTTAAGGTGTTCCTTTTCTTATATGCTTTGAATAGCCTTTGAATGAAATTGAAAAAGGACAAGTACCGAGGAATTGAACTTGATATTTAAATTAATCTTTAAGTAACTTTACTTGAATTATCTTTAATAAAATAATTAAGTCATTAATTGATTTAACTACTCCTTAATTAATCACCCATCAAAGTGACATCATAGAATTAATTATTGTTCAATGCTTCTGAGACATAGATCATCACTTGCCTGATTGATGCTATAATAACCTCTAAATCAATTATCAGATTTCATGTAAATTGATATAAGTTTTGTATTGTACCTTTATTTATTGTGGTTTGCAAATTGTCTGCTTATGCATATTTGTGTTCAATAATTATAAGGGCATAAAAATTTGTTTTAAAAATTGTCTCTCATGTGTTTTGTGCACCCACTCATGACGATCGTCCTATAAATCACTTTTAAATTGACTCACTGAATTGCTCGTGTTCCTAAGTTTGACCCTGGACTTCCCAGGTTTATAAATTAAAGCTAGGTCCTCTTCGCAGAGACGTCTGACCTAGTTCTGCATGGTTTGTTAAGTAATCCTATTACAACAAGTGCATATTAAGACATGCACTTAATGGTTTATCAATCATCCAATACCAATGGCTGTGAAGGTGGCTACAGTCTCCTATCGCTCATGAGATGAATGGCATAGATAAAAATGTAATATCAAGGGCCATACCTATCTCAGGGGTGCATGGATCTTGGGCTACCTGCTCCTTGTATTTGAAATTGTTGGCATTGTCTTTGACCTATGCTTGAATCAGTGTCTTTGTGGTAGCCAGGTCGTCAAGCATCTATGACAGAACATTCATATTCTTCATCAATAGTGGAAGCTGATCAAGTGTGGGATTCACCAAAGGTGCCTCTGGGTGCTCAATGACAAGTTGTTGCTAAGACTGGTAGTGAAGAGGGTGTTGTTATCCATACCACTGTGGCTGCTAATAGTAAGGAGGAGGATGTGAAAATTGTCCATTTATGCAAACTGTTGTTTGTAGTAAAGCTGGAGAAAATATGCAGGCGGCATATGATGTTGTCTATGTCTCCAGTTCTGGACGTGAGGTGGCAATGAGAATTGAGGTTGTAGCTATTGGTCTAGGGGTTGTGATTTCCCTCCCTAAAAATGGTGGATGGGCCTCTAACTTTACTAGGAACCCAGCTGACCTTGTCCTAACGACAAGGTTAGTTGCACTCTCGGATGAACCAAATACTGTTCACCTCCTGAATGAGAGGTGGAGGTGGAGACTGATGCTCAAGAATATGCGAAAGCTCTTGCTGGTACAGTACAATCTGTTATGCTTACTGCTGGACCTGTTCAAGGTCTACGCGTAGTAAACCTGTTGAACTGTAGATGATCCACCGCTACTTTGCTGTGTTGAAGTGGAGGATGTATGCTCATGAGTAGAGGTATCAGTTGTTGCACTCGCACTCTGACATGCACTGAACGTACTGACAATAAGCTCCAAATGCTTCGTCCAAATTATCCATGTTCTTTATCCTCTGTTTGATCACTTGATGCTTCTCAAGCTCCTTGTATCGTTTCTCAAATACGTCCACTTTGGATAGGTGATTTCCTATAATGGTCAGAACTGAACTATCCATCCTATGTAGATAATGTAATGACATCATGTTGACAGGCTTGTGGGGTAATGCACAAAAAGGTACAGGAGGCTTCTGAAAAGCACGTGACGAAGAAAGAGCTATAGAGCTCTCTGCCATCTCCTCAAAAATCTAATAAAAAACATCCTCCTTCTTGATTAAGTGGGACCCCCACAAGCGGCATATTCTAGCTTCTAGTTCTTAATGCTCAAATCCCCAAAGAAGTTATGCACAATGCTCGTCTTTGAAATATCGTGATGGGGGCGCTTCTCCGTCAAGTCTTTGAATCTTTCCCATGTCTCATTAATAGGCTCATGGGACATTTAGGAGAAGTTGGCAATCAAAGATCGCATTTGGTTGAGACATCTAAGTGGATAATAATTGTTTAAGAAAGTAGACCTAAACTCATCCCAAGTTGTGATAACCGTTACCATGTGGTTAATCCAATACAATGCCTTGTCCATGAGACTAAACATGAAGGTTGTCATCTTCACTACCCCTAAAGGAATATTCGGGTAGTGGATTGTGCCACATATGCAATCAAATTATTGGAGGTGTATGTATGGTTCTTCATTTATGTTTTCGTGGAATATTGGGAGGAGTGGTAACATTGTGGGCTTAAGCACAAAATGTCCAGGAATCATAGGGATCCTAATCCATGTGTTGGTCTCTTCTACACCTAGATTATAGGCATCATTTAGTGTTAGCTTAGTCACTGGCTCAATAGGATCTTCTCCTCCCACATTCCCACCTCCTTGACGAGTCCGAAATTGCCCTATTCAATTGATGTGAATTGAGCTTTAATGTGTCGTTTCGTTGTAGGCAGGAATTCAGAATCGATCAAGAAATAACCATAATAAATTAATTAATTTTATTTGGCATGATTTTATGTTTATTTTACTTGGGCAAGTCCCAAGGTCGAACTTAAGGAGGCAAAAGAATAACCTAGAATATTGTCTACCAAATTTTATATACGGTTTTCAAGACGGTATTTTTTATATTTTTAATGCAATTTGGGATGAAAAATGCAAATTAGGCCAATTTTAGGGACTAAAATGCAATTTTCAATCAAATGATGTCCATAAAATATGAAACTTTGCCAAGATGACAATAATGATAAAATGAATGCACTGTAGTTTTTTGCAATTTTCGGATGCATGATAAATATTCTATGAATTTATGAACACAAACACAATGAATTTCAATAACTTATTATAATACATATTAAACCTATTTATTTTCAAGGGATAAAATTATCTAAGATCTATCACTAGGTGATTTACCTCAGAAAAATCCTAAACCTTAAAAATACGAGTCTTAATACCTATTAAAAATTAATGTTTGAAATATGCAAAATGATTTTTATAAGGCAAACCATGCATGCAAATGCAATTGTTTTTGGGAACAATGTTAAACACATATAATTCTCTTATCTGTGAATTTTTGGCAATTTTCAAAGCTATGGTTAATATACTTATGAATTTCGAAGCATAAGATGGGTAAAATACACAATTTTCCATGAGAATATTAATTTATAATTAACCACAGAACACAAAAATATCACAAGCATGCCATGATGTAGAGAATTAATTATAGAACAAAATGTCTATTTTTAATAAATAAAATGATGCAATGTAGAGGTTCAAAATAAAATGGAATTACCGAGATCTAGGGGTGATTTTTGCAAAATTCCAGCCAGTCACGTGCCTGGCATGTGACACATGTGGGTTAGGTGGCAAATTGGTAGAATGGGTACTCCTGAAATTTTCCCTACGCCTCACTTGAAGAGCACTTGAGGAGGCTGGCTTGGGTAGACTCCAACCTACACGTGTCATCGCACCCTGCTTCGGATCCGTACAAGGCTCCTGGCTTGGATCCACAGTTGAGGGTTGATCTGGGCCCTCTAAATACTCTTCTGATCTAATGAAACATAGAGGGGCCACATGTCATGAAGATAGTTGTGCGATGAAGGGCTTCAACGGCTGCAAATTGGGCGAGGAGCAACATATGGGATCTCTCCTGTTCTTGATCATATGCTTTAATTAGGTCTTCTCTGGAAGATTGGTTGCTTAGAGGGAAGTGGATGACCTCGATGGTGGCTGCTTCTTTGGCTGACACACGGCCAAGGGACGTCGGGGAAGCTGGCGGGCGCAGTCGAGGATGGCGATTAGGCGCTGGCGTAGTTGGCAGAGGAATGAGGTCGCACAGAGGAGTAGAGGCGGTTGTCTCGACAGTTAAAGCGATGGAGATGGGTGGTTCTATCATTCGAGTTGAAGGTGAAACGCGGAGGCTGAGGTGATGGACGAAGTCGGAGATGGAGTGGTTTGAGGATGGTGGAGTGTGGGTGACTCGAGATAACGTAATCGGAATTGGGGGTTGTGTGGCTGAGAGGTGTTGCGATACGAGATGATGTGGATGCGATGGAGAGGGAAAATGGAAGGGGGTGTACCTAGAGGCAAGACCTGACAATGAGCAGATGCGGCCAAAGCGGAAGAAACTCAGTGGAGCTGCAATGACGTACAACACACCTCAGATCACGTCAAGCAGGAAGGACTTGTCGGAGGGAAGGCGCTGCCACCGCCTTGAGATGGGTCTTCCTTTATAGCTGTAGATAGATAAATAGATTTGGAGAGGGGATGCAACAAGAGTTAAATAGGGAGAAACGAGGATCTGCGAAGATGTCGAGTGGGAGACGAGATGGCATGGTTGATCGGTGATGCAATCGAGGATGGGATTCGACAGGAGGCTGAGCAAGATCTGGGGTGTGATCTGGTTGGGGTTTACGGAGAGATTCGGGGGGAGCGACGCTTGAGATTCGCGGGTAGAGGCGGCGAGATCGGTGGAGGAAACCGTGGAGGAGGCAGTGCCGCCCATTCCCGATTGGGAAAGTAAATAGATGAGGAATACGGGTCGGGAGCCGTCCGATCGGCCAAGATCGGACGTTCCAGATCGTGCCACGTGTCAGCCCAGTTTGTATTTTTTTTATTATTTTTAATTTTTTTTGACATAATTGAAAAATTAGGCTAAAAATAAGTGACATGTGGTGGCTCCAAGAGCTGCCACGTGTCAGCCCCATAAAAATTGAAAAAATACAATAATAAATACGTAAAAATATAGTAAATGACCTCGGATCAAAAAATTTCTTCATGAAAGTTGTTCGTCTTGATGAGATCTACAACATTCACGAGGAGACCAAAACCAGAATTGGTTGTTTACACAAAGTGGTATTTTTGGGGTATCCCATGTACATAGAATAACTTGATTATTAGGTTTATTGAAGCTTGGACCTTTTTGGTCAAATGTTTATTTGGTAGTGACTTTTTTGTATTTGGATTTTAGGTGGTTCTGCATGGATCTTGTTGCGCCCCTACGGATATGGAATCATTTTTCCGTACATGTTTTGGGGTCTTAGAAAAAAAGTACGCCCAATTGTCTATCCCTTTTCCAAAGCTTTATTTCAACCCGTACTCTGATCTTTAGATGTCCACGCTACCATAAAAGAAACTCACAGTCTTCTAAAACCCCGTTTTAGTTGATCTAAGTGCATAGTGCAAGAGGACAAATTAATTCCCCATTCTAAAGTCGTACCAGAATGAAGAGACTAGGGTAGACACTTAGAGTCAAACTTTGCACATTGTCATGTGGAACTCGAAGAATTAAGTCATAGACCTAAAGCTTCTAAAATCTTATTTTTTTATGAAGTTCCTCTGAAAATTAGGTGGATCAAGGTCAATTCCAGAACACTTTGGGTTTCTACTCATAACTCGGTTCAGAACCCAAGGGCTTTTCACAAATGCAAATGTATGTAATGCTGGATGAAGTGCATGTGCGTCGAATACAGACACAAAATTTTTTTTCAAAATTTTTTTCATGTGATTTTTGTGATGATTTTTTTATTTTTTATTTTTAATTAAAAAAATCAATAAGAAGCCATTTTTTTCAAAAAATTTTGGTTGGACAGTCAATATTAGTATCAAAACTTCCGATTTTTGTTTATTTGTTTTGTGTTTATTTTTCAAGTTCGTTACCCACCCCGTAAATACATATAGACTTACGTGAAAGTACGAGCTATGGGTAAAACATATACATTATTTACATACACCCCTCCTATACTTAGCGAGTGTTGTGTCCTTAAAGCACAAGAAGCGTAGAGGAGACATAGCTTGGGCTAAGCGTAAAAGAGTGAAAAAATAAAAGAAGTCAGCCTGCTCCGCTATACACTTAGACTAAAAACAGAGTATAGAAGAAGAGCGAAAATGATGCGGTCGGTATATGTGAATGAAGAGAGTATATATAGACGGGCATCAGTTCCCCCTATAATTAGGCTCTTGGTCAGCCTAAGTACGAAAGAAGCATGGAAATGGTGTGATTGTGAGAAGGAGTTTGATTAGGAGAATGGTATATACATATGGCATCGGTCCCCCCCCTATACTTAGGCCTTGGCCTAGGTAGTGGAAGAAGGTGTACAAGGAGACCGATGGGGTCGGGAGAGAGGGTGGGTAGCTGATGATTAAGACAATTTTCAGCTAATTTTTGTGAGCCTGTGGTGGGAGATTGTAATGATAAGAAGTAGATGAAGCATGTGATTCCCAACCATTATCAGTGTTATCCAAAGAGAAATCATGCTAGAGAGTAGATGAAGCGTATGAATCAAATGAAAGATAACCATCATCAGAGTTAACCTCGGAGGAATAGTATTTGAAAGTGGAGGCACTCCAGATATTCTTGTTCTTTAGTTTCTTCAGTTGTTTTCTCAGAATTTGTTCCTTCTTGGGATCAAGCGATTCGTCCTCAAATGAATATTCAAAAGCACCAGTCTCAATCACCTCATAAGAAATTATTCCAGTATATTTAATGAGACCAGGAGAATCGACTTTGGATAAATAACAATGAGGAATGGATCCTTGCATAAATAGGGTTTTAGGACTGCCAAACAGACTTCACTCATGTAGATTACCCTTTCTGGACCCGATGAGGAATCATCAGACGATTCCTCTTCCAGAAGTTCGGAGGTGACTTTCTTTCTAGATGAAGGAGCAGCCATGTTTCGTGTTGTCTGTGAAGCTGCTGGTCCTGGGAGTGAGGTGTTGACAACTAAGTCTCCAGATGAGTAACCATTGAAATATTCCTTGTTGGTCAGTGCACGTCCCACATATTTGTTCCTAGTTTTCTCCATGTTTGTGCACTCTTGAGTTGGAATGAATTGGTCATGGTAGTCAGAGAAGGCTTCGGCCGACTCAGGATGAGCCCATGCAGATGTCTCAGGATCATATAAGAAGTCATATATTCGATTTTCCATGGTGAGAGCAGCGGGAAATGGAACATTGGGGATAGTCTCTATATATTCGTTCTCAATTGAATTGATGTTGGTGCATTCTTGTGTTAGGTTGATTTGATCAAAGTGATCAGAGAAGATTTCATTCGACAACGAGTGAGCCCATGCATATGTCTCAAGATCATATGAGAAGTCATTTCCCATGGTTAGAGAAGCAAGAAATGGAACAGGGGGGAGAGTCTCTAAACCAGTAGTCTCCTCAACAACCGATATCTCATGCGTAGCAATGGGGTAGGTCTCATCTACTGCTTGATGGTTATGGATCTTGATGGCTTCATGGGTTACCTCCGAAAATCGTGGTTCCTCAAAGACTAGTTGAGATCGAAGTGCTCCCAATGCTGTAAAATTGATTTCCTGAGTCTCACACTCAATAATTGCCTTAATCAATGCCAAGAATGGCTTTCCATTAATGATCGGAGACTAGGTGAATTCTCCTTGATACTCATTATCAATGATCGTGAAATCCACTTTGAATGGAGCACCTTGGAGTGTAATGATGACTGAAATTATTCCCCTCGATCGCTTTATAGATCCATCATCCAGTTGAACGATCTCTCTTATTTTCTTGATAGGTTCGAGTTTGAGCTTGTCAAATACAGAGGTCGGGAGGATATTGATTGGTGAGTCATCATCGATTGGAACATGGGTAAATATGGCGTCTTTAATTCCACAATCAAATCTGGGCAACCTCTTCACTGTGCGGCTCTTGGTTTTTCTCCTCAATACCAAGGAGGCCTTTGACAAGATATATCCTTCAGTCCTTGTTATTATCCTGCCCAAATTTTGCATCATTAATTCGTTCATTACAAATCCTTTAAGATAGGGGAAGTGTTTAGTGCCGTATATCAAGGGAAGTTCAAAAATTAGTCTCTTCTCTAGTGCTTCCCGTAAAATAGGATCTAAATTCTTCAGATCTTCTTCAGTTTCAATATTTATATATTTTTCTGGATTTTTGATTTTTTAAATGTTTTTAAATATTTTAAAATTTTTGGTATTTTCTGTGTGATGTGTAGATTAGTTGTGTTCCCCAAATGAGGAGGGGCTTTGATGTGCTGAGTCAGAATCAAAGTCAGACTTATTCCTAGGGGAGTAATATACAGAAGTGCTGCTATCAGAGTCGTCCCTAGGATGAACATTATCTATGGGTTTCTGAATATCCTCAGAGTTATTCAGTTTCAATTTTTATATATTTTTCTGGATTTTTGATTTTTTGATTATTTTTTGAATATTTCGCTTTTTTTGGTATTTTCAATGTGATGTGTAGATTAGTTGTGTTCCCCAAATGAGGAGGGGATTTGATGTGCTGAGTCAGAATCAGAGTTAGAGTTATTCCTAGGGGAGTAATATGCAGAAGTGCTGCTATCAGAGTCATCCCTAGGTTGAACATTATCTATGGGTTTCTGAATATACTCACGATTTTCAACGTTCGATCCAATTATTTCATCCTCCACTTTCATATATAAGTTTTCATAAAATGAAACTAGTCGATCAGTGAAATTTTATATTTTACCTCCATGAATTCATATCTCTTACTTATCCTTGAAATTTCATCCTCTAAAGAATTTTCAGGAGCAGTCTGTGTGGTTTATTGTTTTTGAATTTGAAATCCAGTCATTGCATCTTCCATTTTCATGTATGACCTAGGAGAAGATTCTCTTGGAATATCCATTGTATGATCGTTCGAAATTTTCTCCTCAAAAATCATGGAAGGAGCCTGTTCAATAGGATAGAAATCATATGTCTCATGTTGTGATTCAGGCATGTATAGTTGATCTGAGTAGAGTCCATTCCTTTAATCATGATTGATTGGACCCTTATATTGTGGAGTCAACATACATGGTTTATGCATGTCGATATCATCAGTCCAGTCCTCTGTATGAGTGTCATGTCTGAAGATGGGATTATCACGGTTAATCCGAGATGGAAGATTATCAAGTGTGGGACAATCCTCTTGATCTATTCAAATTTCCATTTTATTTTCAATGGTCAAATCGAATTGTGAATTAGTGAAGTATTGACCTGTTCCAACAATAGGTTGAGGAGAGATTGAAGTCAGTTGGAGTTGTTGTCTTGATCGGTCATTCGTCTCAAAATTAAGTTGATCTTCAAATGGTGCATGAGTTCCGACAAGAAACGGGACAATCCAAGATGGTAGTTTCTCATTTGTGTTCAAGGTTGGGGGAGGTGGAAAATGTGAAGAAGTGATAAATTCGATTGGATTCATCATGTGGTTAGAGTCTCCCACGGATGATGGATTGACATTTACATAGTACGAAGGATGGATTTTATGATCAGAATATAGAGGATTGCCATATAAAGAAGTGGAGACCTCAGTCAGATGTTTGTTTGTGTGATCCGAATATAAAGAATTGTCATTCAAGGAGTAGATTAGATTTATAAAGATGGTTGGATCTACTTGTGGGTGAGAGTCTCTTGTGAAAGTTGGATGATGTCTGGTTGGAGGGGGTTTTGAAGCTTTGGGTCTAACTGAGATGAATTCATTTTCGTAGTATAGATCTGATGGGTACTCGGACAATTGTCTCGTCATCTTTAAAGATGGTGGATGAGTTGTCATGTTCATGTGTTTGGGATACTCAACAACAGAAACCCGATATTTTAAATCAAGGAGAGTGATGTCACAAGTGTGAAGTTTTGGATATTCGAGATCGGTTCACGTATATAAATGCAAACACAAATCAAACCCTAGGTTCACAAACTCACACAATGAAGCTGTAAGAGTTCATCAATTATCTTTTCAATTTTAGTAGGTGATAAATTCAATCTTGGAAAAAATTTAGCGAGCTGTTAGGTGCCAAAAATTTTCTTTAAGACTGGACTGAATTCTTACGACTAGTTGCAACCACTTTCAGCTAGTATGGGTGTAACTACGGACTGTAAAACGGCTACCCGTGTTACATAAGGACAGAGCCTTACACAATGTCCTTTAAACCACCCACTCTACTAAGGAAATCTAGACTGTTTACCAGCTATCCATTATTTCCTCTCCGTGAAGTAGATAATCATTTTATAATCAGTAGTCTGAATGAAGATTTCGGAGATGGTATCTAACCTTAAGTGACGTCTCGCTCACTCAGGCAAATAAATGAATCCAAGTTCCTGGTTGCACTCCTGTAAAAATTCTTGATTTTATGAGTTAATTAAAATCGACTATGTTTAGCAGTCCCAATTTTAATTAGGCGATCACTGAAAAATTAGGTGTGCAGAAATACACGTCTACTATCCAGTCCAAATTTCCTTTTAAGATTATGTGACAAAACAGGAGGGAGAAATTCAACAAAAGTCGATGTATGCTCAGATAGAAGACTTACAATGATTCCTCGCAATCTCCATGTGGGATGCAATACAATAATTGAAAATTAATCTATATGAATGCAAGCCGATGAAAACCACACCTAGCAGAAAGTTCTATTAGCCAAGAAGAAATAATTAGAATTTGACTAAATTGAACGATCTAATGTGTATCTCAATTAAGTGAAGTGTGGTCCTAGTTCTACAAGCACAATAAAAAATTATAGAAGCTTTAATAGCCGTATGTACATGTCTAACTTACAAGCCACTCAAGTCAGGTTCCACCCTCACCGGAGAGTAAAATAGGCCACGACTCACCATAAAAAATGTTCAAGGTCTTGTTACACACACAAGAGTCCAAATGGACACCGCTATAAATGTGCGATTAACTACATAAATTAAAATTGTAGAAATAAATCCTAGACTCTGCGCTCTCTCACGGCTCAATTCGATCTTAATTTAATTATGTTTTTTCAAGCATTTGTGAAGATGCATCAGTTTTGTGAGAAACTGCTCCACGTATGTCGGTACCTCGCAAGAAAAATAAGAGAGAGAATGTAAGAGAGTGACACAGAAATTTAAAAACAAGATAAGAAAAATAAATATTGGAAATAAAATAAATGCAGAAAAAATATATGGAAATTTTATAGTGAAGATTTGGGGGTCAGACTAACCGAATGAGGAAAATTGAACACAAAATTTTTTAGATAAAATCTAAGCCATTTGCCTCCTCGGTAACGATACCATCTAACGAGTCCGAAATTGCCCTATTTAATTGATATGAATAGAGCTTTAATGTGTCATTTCGTTGTATACGGGAATTCATAATCGATCAAGAAATAACCACAATAAATTAATCAATTATATTCGGCGATTTTATGTTTATTTCACTTGGGAAAGTCCCAAGGTCGAACTCGATGAGGTAAAAGAACAACCCAGAATTTTGTATATTAAATTTTATACACGATTTTTGAGACGATATTTTTTGTATTTTCAATGCAATTTGGGATGCAAAATGTAAATTATACCAATTTTAGGGACTACAATGCAATCTTCAATCAAACGATGTCGGAAAAATATGAAACTTGGCCAAGATGACAATAATGATGAAATGAATGCACTTTATTTTTTTTGAAATTTTTGGATGCACATTAAATATTTTATGAATTTATGAATGCAAACACAATGGATTTTAATTAATAATAATAATAATAATAAATATTAAACCTAATTATTTTCAAGGGATAAAATTATCTAAGATATATCACTTGGTGATTGATCTCAGAAAAATCCTAAACCTTAAAAGTAAGAGTTTTAATTCCTATTAAAAATTAAAGATTTAAATATGCAAAATGATTTTTTAGGGCAAACCATGCATGCAAATGCAATTCATTTTGGGCACGATATTACTTCTCTTATCCGTGAATTTTTGGCAATTTTCAAAGTCATGGTTAATTACCTATGAATTTCGAAACATAAGATGGGCAAAATATGCAATTTTGCACTATAAAAATAATTAATAATTAACCACAGAACACAAAAATGTCACAAGCATGCCATGATGTAGAGAATAAATTGTAGAATAAAATGATTAATAAATAAAATGATGCGATGTGGAGGTTCAAAATAAAAGGGGAACACAGGGGTCTATTTGCAATTACAATAAATAAAAAAATGTAAAGCATGGATATAAATGGAATTACCGAGATCTAGAGGGTGATTTCTTCAAAATTCCAACCAGTCACGTGCCTGACACGTGACACTTGGGGGTTGGGTGGTGAATTGGTGGAATGGTCAGGGTACTCCTGAAATTTTCCCTATGCCTCACATGGGGGGCACGTGAGGAGGCTAGCATGGCCAGACTCTAACCTACATGTGTTGCCGCACCCTGCTTCGGATTCATATGAGGCTCCTGGCTGGGATACGCATCTGAGGGTTGATCGGGGCTCTCTAATTACACTTCTAATCTAGTGGGTCATAGAGGGGCCATGATGACGGTCGTTAGAGTCAGTTTATGGCTTTTAGAAAATACAATTGTCGATGTAGAAAGCCGCAATCCGAATCCTAGCTCCAAATCAAACAAATTCGGTTTTCGGAAGAAAACCTACACTATTTCTTTTACCAGGTAAGTGTGCCTGGGTCGAACTCAAGGAGGCAGAATAGAATGCTTTGATTTTTTTAGAGAAAATTTTTGCGATTTTATTTTATCACTTCTGAAAGTGATCAAAGAAAGGAAACACTTTTATTTGATTTTTATTTTTAAATTTTTTATTTGATTTTAATCTTTTCAAATTTTATTTAATTTTCAAAGGGTTATTTCTCAAAAGATTTATTTATTATAGAATAGGTGAAATATAGGTCGATGATAGTATATAATAGGTGGAAAGCAGGTCGAGCAGCGGGCTCGAAGAAGCATTCGAAAACAAAACAAAACGAGTTCGGTTTTCGAAAAATGAAAACACGAAGAAAACACGAGAAAAAGGTACGCAAATTTAATAACAACTTGCGGAGTAGTTGCGTAACTACCCTAATAAAATCTCTGAAAAATAAGGTCAAACGAGATCCAAAAACTCCCCTACAACCCAGGGGTAAAAGCACAAAGAAAATACTAAAAATTTCTTAGTTAGGTCCTTTACAGGGACTGAAATGAAAAAGAAATAAAGGTTTTTACATTTAGGACCCTGCAGAGGGACCTAAATGCAATTAACTGAAAATGTCTAGAGCGGGATTAAACTTCTGAAAACCTTCTGGATTTATAACGCAAAATTTCCACCGCTTTGTTGTGGACGGCTCGAATTAGAAGTTGTTCGGCGCGGATCGGACGCTTCCGCGCGAGCCACGTGTCGCACAACTGTGCTTCGGCTGTTCTTGAAGTTGTTCTTGGGCGGTTAGAAGTCTGGCGACGAGGGCTTCTTCTCCAAATTCTATCGAGCTATCGGCGACGAACTGAAGCCTCCGGCAGGGACAGAGGGGTGGCTCCTCCACCCCTCGAGCTCGCCCGCGGGTGTAGGTGGTCGGAAATGGCTCGAAGCGACGGGGAACCGGCGATACAGATGGCGATCTCGCAGCTCTATTCTGATAAATGTTTGTTGCAGCTATCTTTGCGTGGTGATTTCTTTGATGACGAAAGCTTCCAGATGATTTGAATCCATGCCGGATTGAAGATGGACCTGCAAATAAACAATTGTTGTGCTCGATTCGAAGAATCGGCCGAGGGATTAAGTTTTTGTAAGGTCGAAAACAATGGTGAAAAATAAGGTTTCCAGAATTATTTAGAATGGCGTGAAAATTGCGATAGAATGAAAGCACGACTCGAAAGATTTGAGACTAATCTCAGGTTGGTATAGCTTTAGCGTGTAAGATGAAGGATTAGACTATCTAAAGATGGATTAGCCACGCTAATCGTGGCACGACGATCGAGAACGAAATTCGAGAAAATGGAGGAGTAGGTCTGTGAAGAACAAGGTGTATTACCTGGAACGAGTGCTCGACGGGCGACCTTGACCGGAGCGTGACGCGGCGCGAGCTGCGATGCAAGGCTGAGACGATCCTTGGAACTGTTCCTCCGACTTCCCTCCTCCACGCGGGGCGTCTCCTAGATGTTGTCATCACCGTAGATGGCCGGAACAAGGTGGAGAAGTTGGGGGGGGGTCGGCTACTGGAGCTGAAGCTTCAGGTTGTTGGAAAGTTAGTTGCGAATGGGTAACTTGGGGGCTTTTTATAGATCAGATTCGTGCTCCCCAAGTAAAATCGAAGGGTTGGCGAGTTAGTAGGTTGTTAGGTGAAGAAAATCAGTGGCTTAGATCGACTGGAGGTGTTAGGAGATGCTCGGGAAAAATGGATAAAGTCGGTCGGTCAGAGCAGGTTGGGGTACCTGATTCTTGAGGAAGATGACCCAGGTGCTGACAAGCGTCAGCACCTGGTTGGCCAGAAGCTAAAAAATGTTTCTAAAATCTATATTAAATAGTATTTAATGTTATTTTAAATAGGTATAAATACAAGAGTTGTAAATAATTAAATAATCTTAATTATGGAATAAATACTTTTTATAAATAATAAATATTATTTAAAATATAAATATTATATTAATAAATATGTATATATAAATAGGTTTTAGATTTTTAATTTAATAAATAAATAAGTAAAAAATAATTTTATATTTTCTTAATTATTAGAATAATAAATAGGGCATGTGTGAATTTTTATAGATTTTAATAAGTTAATTTACATATTTTAATAAATAAGGGTATTGGTTAGCTAGTTCATTTATACCTATAATTTAGGGTTTTTGATTTTATTAAAAAAATAAATAAGCTCCAAAAATTATGAAATAAATTAGGGTTAAATTAGAAGATCATGAAACTATTTAGAAATTATAAAATTATGAAAACTATAAATAATGTGTTTTATATAAAATAAATAGCCCAGAAACCCCGTTGTCTTTTGGTCCCAAAATCGACTTTTTGCAAACGGACTCCGAATTCGATGAAACCACTTTATTAATTAGAGAATATTATTTTATGAACTTTAAAGGTGAGTAGAGTGAAATTGGAGTTCGTATGAAGAAGTTATGATGTTCGGAAGTTGAGATTTTGATAATTTATGAGCTGGATTTCTTGGCATATATACAGTATAATATTTTTAACTTATTTTTATATTTTTGTATATATTTTTAGAAATAATTAGGAAAAGAGTTTGGTGAAAAATATGTACATATGAATTAATAAAAAATCTTTGAAGTTTTGTATTTATTTTATAAATAATGGAAAGTGTGTGGAGTGTGACTTAATTTATTTTTAGGGTTTTCTTTCCTTATCTCCCCCTACTTTTTTGTTTGTCGACCAATCCATGCTAACTTGGTCTCGGAGGTTAGGCTATAAATATAACTTGCAGTTATATTTATATTTTTAGTCATATTATACATATATACATATATCCAATCTGCCTTTTGTTCTTTTTCTTGTTCTTTATTTATTTACATGCTTTTGATGGTTAAAAGTGAATAATTATTCATGAATGAGGATTTGTTAAAAGATGAGAATTAATGAATATTTACATGCATTTGTTAAGGGTTTTAAGACAAAATACGACAGAAAAGTTAATGAATCATGGATTCATCAACCCCATATACTTAAACTTTGCTAGTCCCTTAGCAAACACTTATTTTGAAAAAGTAAGTGAAAAAGAAATAAAGTTAGAATGAATTTGTTTTCCTAAACCAATTCATGAGAACAGACAAAGGACTGAGCTCGATCGGGCATGAAACAAGCATTTTGTCGGAACCTTAACTAGGATTAGGATTTTATCCTCAACAATCCTCAAGTTCCACAAATCCTTACTCAAGATCACTTCATCACCTAGTTCAGACTCACTTATTCATATCGCAAACTCTATCATCCTTGAAGTCAACTTATATGGTGTGTGAATTGATTTTGCTCTTCTTGCTTAGAAAAACGAAGAAACCGTCCATCCCGGCTATACACTTTTATGGCTTCCTCATCCCGCTACTCTTTCCTCGGGGAGGGAGGTATTCCCTTCTGAGTTCAGTTCTGCTATGTCCACAATCGAATATAGAGTGAAAGTAGAAGAATGAGAAAAGAAGTGGAATGCGACCAGTTTAGACGCATCTCCTTGTGAAGCTCAACCGGTGTAACTGAGTCTCCACTAAGATATGCAGGATCTTTTGGTGGAAGCTTGGACCATTGTGGTCTTATTTGGTGTCTTCTGCTTTGCTTTGACTTTGTAATTTGCTTGCACTTCATTCATCTTTTTGTGCCTCAACGGATATAGCATCTTTTTATTCCTCCCTTTTTGAGGTCTTAGAAAAATTGTGTCAGCAGATCCTTCCCTCATCCGAAGCAACTATCGCAACCCCAATCTCTACCGTCATTAGACGTCAATGCCGCAAAGATAAGGATAGAAACGCACTACTAAGATGTACTGCCCTCCGTAACTCCATGCGAGTTGATCTAAGTGCGGAATGCATGTGTTCAAGATTGGTTCACTGGTGTAGAGTTGTACGGATGACTCCAAATGGTCTACTTAAGCATTTATGACTTGATTTCCCGAATATGGTCTTACGGAACCCAAAGATTTTAAGTAAAAAGACCTGAAGAGTCTAAATTCCAGATCCTAACCAGGCTCCTTACAACGAGAGTTAAATGTCGTAATCAAGCTGCATTCTTTAGACTACACTCAGTCCTTAGTTCCAGAAATCAAACTTATTCTGAAAAATGCGAATGCAAATGCAACCATGTTTTTGTGAAGTATATATTCTGAATTTTACTCATTTTTATGGATTTTAAGGCTTTTGTAATTTTTTTGAATTTTAGGACTTTGTATTTTTTTATGGATTTTATGGTTTTTATAAACAAGTTTTTATACAAGAATTTTTACAAGATATATTTTATCTGGTTTAAGTATCTAATGTATTTTACAAATTTTATCTACAAAGGATTTTATTAGGATTAAATTGTTTTTACACATGTTTTAATAAAGAGGATTTTAAATAAGTATTATACAAATTTTAAATACAAATTTTAAATATATATTTTAATTACAAGTTTTAAATACAAGTTTTAAACATATTTTACTTATTTACAATGATTTTATAAATAATATATAAATATATAAGTGGATTTTAAATTAACCCTTACCCACTTTTTATGGATTTTATAGATATAGAAAATACATAAAAATACGAGTTATGGACGAAAGTATATATACAATATATACGCACCTCCCTATACTTAGCTTGTGCTATGTCCTCATAGCGTCAAAAGAGAATAAGGAGGACATAACTCGTGCTAAGTAAAAGTGGGTGAAAAAGAGTAAAGGGTACAAGTCAGTCAAGCCCCCTATACTTACAATCAGGTCATCGTAAGTATAACGGGAGAGCAAAAACAGGATGACAGGGTGAAAAGAATAAATAACGAAAGTTCAAAAGGAATAAAGAATACGAAATCATCGAAATCACTCGGTCCCCCCTATACTTAGGATAAGACATCCTAAGTATAGAAAAGAGTGTATCTAAAAATCGGAGACCAGTGATTTGTGAAAAAGAAAGGCTATACAAAAGAATCAGAATAAAATATAAAACGTGAATTGGTGAACAATCGGTCCCCACTATACTTAGGATCTGGTATCCTAAGCATAGAAGACGAGAAAAATGGGGACGATTGTGGTCTACAAAGAATATACAAGTGTTGTGGATCTCCAGAATCGAATGGCTCAAAAGAAGTTGTACAAGATGAGATGAAATGAAAGGATTATCATGATTCTTGTACAAAATAGATCACTTCAGCCTTTATCATACTGAATTTTCTACTTTTTATGTGCGTAATGATCGTTGGCTGGAAAAGTAGAGCCTCCTCTATATGTGAACTCTGTACATGGCATAGCTCTCTTTTCTGGAATATGCGTCTCTGGAGTCGGACTACAGAAGGTGTATATATATGTAAGCATCACACCATCCGACTCTCTACGCTGAATAGACTGTATGATCTGTGCAATGTAATCAATTGACTCTTGTGCTGTAATATGTGTACTTTCAATCTGCGGCACTGAGATGTCTATTGTAGGTGACTGCTCATCTAAGTCTGATATGAAATCTGTCTCTGTATATGAATAATCATCTGAGGAACTTGGTACCAGGTGATCTACCCTATCCTCGTGTAGGATATCGTGGGTATCAAAATAAACGCTCTCAAGATCAGGAGACCGTGTCTCATCTATGTGCTGGCAATCTTTTGCAAGACTAGTGTCCTCAGAAGTAAATGACATTATTGATCTAGGACTGCTACATCCTCTCTCCATCTCAATGTGTATCTCTCCGTTGTCTGTGCGGAATGATACTCTCCCAGCATCATAATCAAAGAGTGCTCTTGTTGTCTGCAAAAAGGGTCTCCCAAGAATGATTGGAGCAAGGTGTAGCTGTGTAAGGCACGTCATATCTAGGACGGTGAAGTCCACTGGAAACTGCAAGTCCTAAATATTCACGATAATGTTCCCCAGCACACCTCTAGGTCTCTTCACATATCGATCTGCAAACTGAAGTATCGCTCATGATTTGTAGGGAGGACCTTGCTTGAGCTTATCAAGCAAAGAGTATGGAGGTAAATTGATCGAGAAACCATTATCTGAAGAATACGATGAAATGTATTGTCTTCAATCTGACAATTGACATAGTGAGCTCCCAAATCTTTCTTTTTCGTGGGTACCTTGTTCCGAATCGCACACGAAGTTGCCTTGGTCAAAATATGCTTCTCTACTCGTGATCTTTTCTTCCTACGTGTAGTACATTTGTCCCTCAATTGATTCTTGAGCGTGGGAAAATGATCCAAGGCATCGTGAAGTGGAATCTTCAGAAAGATGTGATATTTTAGTAATCGTTCGATCTCTGGATCGACAACGTTCATTTTGTTGTTTTTCTTTACTTTTCCAAGCAAAGCATCAAGAAAAGCAACAAAATAAGAAGTCAGAAAATCAGAATTTCTATTGATATGAGAATCATCTTGTACATTGAGAGTTTCAGAATTATGTACAAAACTCTCTAAGACAGGGGAAGAAATGTTTTACTCGGGATTCTCTTCCTGATCTAGCGTGATGTCATCGTCTGATTCGCCAGTGTCCATATCTGTTGTATTGGCATTGCTACCGTCTCTTGATTCTGCAAGGTGGTCCTCATCATCTAGTTGGTTCTCCCCCTCAGCTTCAGATTCCTGTGGCTCATGGATCTGCTCGTGCTCCTCTTATGCCCTCTCCTCTACTCCAACAGGTACTTGTGGTGATCTACCGCTCCTGAGACGAATGAAGTTAGATAAAAATTCAGGAAACAAGATCTTACCTGTGGTGTCTACCTGATCTGGATGCCTCCTCTTGTTGTTCGGGTTCATCTGAGGCTGGGCTGGAAGAGTGGTCTTCGGCGTGGTTAACTCGTACAGACGACGGTTAACATTCTTCATCTCGGTTTTGTGCACAATCTGGAGCGTACTCAGCATGTCCATGATCTGTTTGAGTCCCTGGGCCAGTGAAGACATCTCTGGTTCAGTGTGGTGGCCCTGGCTTGCTCCTCTCTCCTATCTTGGCGTGTATTGCTGAGAAGTGGAAGGCTGGGAGTATCGCTGAGGTGTGGAGGAAGACTGCTGTTGCTGCTGATAAGGATAATTCTGTGAATAGTGAGCAGGGTGCTGATATGAATGTGGTCTCTGATGATATACATTTCGGTGAGACTAGTGCGGCGTGAAGCTCTGGCGGTGCTGGAAATGCGGACGTCCATGCTGCAGATGACCGTACGGCTACTGCTGCTGATTCAGTATACTCGGCTGCTGAATCAGAGTATACCAAATCCGTTGATCTCGAGAGTGGATTGCGGCTCCACCTCCATCTCTACGGTGCTGGCGATCTGGCCAGGATTGGCGTGAGACTGATCCTCATGCCAATCAAGCTGCGGAGTCTCTGGCTCACTCTGTACGAAGTGGATCGGACGGGTGGGTGGAGTAGGTAAGATCCTCTGTGCTGGTTGTGTGGTCGAAGAAGATTGGCTCTGCTGATACTGGAGCTGAAGGTCAGACTCCTTTTCGACAGATCACTCAGATGCTGAGGTAGAGATGAGAGTTTCTCCAACTCTCGTAGCGGCTGTAAGTCTTGCACTTACTTTTGAATCACATCCACCAACGTTAGCTTCTCGCTAATGTATCCCATGTTGGTGTTGGATTCGGAATCTGAGATGTTAGCCTCCTTTTGGTGATCGCGGTGATGTGGTGGCTGCGGGGCTTTCTGAAATGCCCGAGTAGAGTCCACAACTCTCGAGTTCTCGGCCATCCCTTCAAAGATGGCCCAGACTGACTCAGCATCCTTGTTCAAGTACCTGCCGCCACACGCGGCACTGACGAGCCCCTATATGTCCGGCTGGAGTCCTCCAAAATAGTTCTCAACTAGCACCTTCATCGGGATCTCATAATGCGGGCATCTCTCCGTAAGGTCCTTGAATTTATCCCATGCCTCATGGAAAGATTCGTGCAGGAGTTACGTGATGTTGGAGATCTGGCTCCTCATCATGTTCGTCCTTCCTAGAGGAAAATATTTACTTAGGAAGGTGGACTTCAGATCGTCCCATGTAGAGATTTCCCTCCCTAGATGACTCAGCCAGTAAAGAGCCTTATCAGCTAGGGCAAAGGGAAAGGCCTTGAGGCGTACAGCCTCCTGCGTAACTCAAGGGTAGCAAGTCGTACCGCAAATCATCTCAAATTGTTGTAAGAAGGTAAACGGCTCCTCTGCGGCATTCCCATAGTACTTGGGAAGCAAAGAAATGAAGGCCGGTCTCAGCTCGTATGGCCCTTTATTCGGCGGTAGCCGAATCCAATGGTGGAGCGTTCTAGCGCCCGGGTCATACTCATCCCGTAAAGTCGCGGGAACAGCATGCGGTAACTGGTTCTTGGCCCCTGCTCGCAGCGCGGCTATTTCAGCCCGTAGTTAATTCTGAACTCTAAACTGTTCTCGAATCTGTATATTCATCTGCTGAAGTGTATCGAGAATTCCCGTAGTAACATCTGCGGCGTCGGGTCTTCCTTCGTGCTGCTCATCAGCTGGATGCCTCTCGTCTGCCGCTGGTCCTTTGCCGCGAGCCATCTGATCGTCTGTCATATATAAGCTCTCGTAAGAACTCAACGAAAAATAAGCTGGAGATCTAGATGATGGATTGAGGCAAGGGTCTGCCTCAATATTCTGGCCAGGAGACGAGGGAGTCTGGGTCTAACTCTCCTCGAGATCTGATGGGAAGAGGGTCATCCCGAGCATGTGAAGAAGTACGCTTGACGGTGGACGGTCGAAAGCTCACGGAGTATGAGTAGAAAAGCCGTCGAGACGTTATCTTCAATGTCAAGAGATTTGATCAGGAGAGCACGATGTATGATTCAAAGGAGATGGAAAAATACGAAAGCCGCGGAAACTCACGCCCCGCAAGCAAACACAAAGCAAACCCCATGTTCACCAACTCAACCCTATGAAGACTGTAAGAGTTTGTCTTTTATCTTATCGGTTTTAGGGTTGTAATTAGCAAACAAGTATCGCGGTTATCACGGGCTGAGCGAGCTGATAGGTGCCCGATGGTTTCTCTGAAATACTAGCCCGAGTCCTTACAGAAGATCACTTGCACTCAGCCAGTATGGGAGTAAGTATGGATCGTTTCTGGCTACCCGTGTTACTTGAGGACGGATCCTTACGCAGTGTCCTCTAAACCTCCCACTCTGCTAAGTAAACCTGCACCGTTTCCGGCTACCCGAGAGTACCCACTGAGGAACAGTGATCAGGTGTATGAACTAAGTAGTATTTCGCGGGAAATACGGGGTTTCGGTTCTAACCTTATGGGTCGGCTCTCTCTCGCGCACTCTGAGAAGTTGTGCGGGGGTTACTCTCCCAAAACAGATGAATCATTTTACGGTTTTTAAAGTCAGATATTTTAGCAGTTCCGAATTTATTTTGTGGTTTTGTAATTTTTTTTTGGATTTTTTTAAACAAACGTTTACCGATTTTTTTTCTTTTTAAAAAAACCCTGAATTCATGCACCTAGGTTGCGAGTCCTAAGACTAACTACGTAGACACAATCAGATAGAGTAAAAAACCTAAGCAAGCATCTAAAAAGCCACGGAAAAACTGATAAAGCGAGAAAAACCGCGGTGGGTGCTATGATCCCCCGAATACACGGTATTCGGCGAATCAGACCCGAAAAAGAATGGGGGGGCTTGTTTATTATCTTTTACAGTTTCTCTCCCTTTCTCTCTCTTTTACAAATATTACACTACTCAAATTCTGCCCTCTGCAGCCGACTCGTGAAGAAGAAGCCGACCTCTGCTCTTTCAACTAATTCGGCTTCCTAAGAAGCCGGTTGATCCTGCAGGCCCTGCAAAACTTGATTAGTTGTACGAAAAGCCGTACGAAATCAATCGAGAAAAAGAGTTTAGAAAACCGTAAAAAACCGAAAGAAATCTATGAAAATAAAAAAGAAGTTAATCGAGAAAGAAAACCGTATGAAAAAACGTACGAAAAGCTACGAAAAACCAAACAAAAAGAAAAGAGAAAATAAAATCACAAAAATTCGAAAAAAAGCAAAATATTCTAACGCCTCCCCGGCAACGGTGCCATTTTGATAACGGTCGCTATAGTCAGTTTATGGCTTTTAGAAAATACAGTTATCGATGTTGAAAGTCGCAATCCGGATCCTAGCTCCGAATCAAACAAATTCAATTTTCGGAAGAAAGCCTATACTATTTCTTTTACCAAGTAAGTGTGCCTAGGTCGAACTCAAGGAGGCAGAATAGAATGCTTTGATTTTTTTGGAGAAATTTTTGCGATTTTATTTTATCTCTTCTGAAAGTGGTCAAAGAAAGGAAACACTTTTATTTGATTTTTGTTTTTAAATTTTTTATTTGATTTTAATCTTTTCAAATTTTTATTTAATTTTCAAAGGATTATTTTTCAAAAGATTTATTTATTATAGAATAGGTGAAATATAGGTAGATGATACTATATAATAGGTGGAAAGTGGGTCGAGCAGCGGGCTCGAACAAGCACACAAAAACAAAACAAAACGAGTTCGGTTTTCGAAAACATGAAGAAAACATGAGAAAAAGACACGAAAATTTAATAACAACTCGCGGAGGTAGTTGTGTAACTAACCCAAGAAAATCTCTGAAAAATAAGGTCAAACGAGGTCCAAAAACTCCCCTACAGCCCAGGGGTAAAGCGCAAAGAAAATACTAAAACGTTCTGCATTTAGGTACTTTACAGGGACTGAAATGAAAAAGAAATAAATATTTTTACATTTAGGTCCCTACGGAGGGACCTAAATGCAATTAATTGAAAACTTGTGGAGCGGGATTAATCTTCTGAAAACCTTCTGGATTTATAACGCAAAATTTCCACTGCTTCACTGTGGATGGCTCAGATTAGAAGTTGTTCGGCGTGGATCGGATGCTTCCGTGTGAGCAACGTGTTGCATAATTGTGCTTCGGCTGTTCTTGAAGTTGTTCTTGGGAGGTTAGAAGTCTGGCGACGAGGGCTTCTTCTCCAAATTCTATCGAGCTATCGGCGACGAACTGAAGCCTCCGGCGAGGCTAGAGGGGTGGCTCCTCCCCCCTCGAGCTCACCCGCGGGTGTAGGTGGTCGAAAATGGCTCGAAGCAACAGGGAAGCAGCGATGAAGATGGCGATCTCGCAGCTCTATTCCGATAAATGTTTGTTGCAACTATCTTTGCGTGGTGATTTCTTTGATGATGAAAGCTTCCAGATGATTTGAATCCACGCATGATTGAAGATGGACCTGCAAATAACCAATTGATGTTCTTGATTCGAAGAATCGGCCGAGGGATTAAGTTTTTGCAAGGTCGAAAACAATGGTGAAAAATAAGGTTTCCAGAATTATTGAGAATGGCGTGAAAATTGCGATAGAATGAAAGCACGATTCGAATGATTTGAGACTAATCTCAGGTTGGTATCGCTTTAGCGTGTAAGATGAAGGATTAGACTATCTAAAGATGGATTACCCATGTTAATCGTGGCACGACGATCGAGAACGAAATTCGAGAAAATGGAGGAGTAGGTCTGTGAAGAACAAGGTGTATTACTTGGAACGAGTGCTCGACGGACGACCATAACCGGAGCGTGACGCGGTGCGAGCTGCGATGCAAGGCTGAGACGAGCCTTGGAACTCTTCCTCCGACTTCCCTCCTCCACGTGCGGCGTCTCCTAGATTGTCACCACCGTAGATGGCCGGAACAAGGTGGAGAAGTTGGGGGGGTCGGCTACTGGAGCTGAAGCTTCAGGTTGATTGAAAGTTAGTTGCGAATGGGTAACTTGGGGTCTTTTTATAGATCAGATTCGTGCTCCCCAAGTAAAATCGAAGGGTTGGCGAGTTAGTAGGTTGTTAGGTGAAGAAAATCAGTGGCTTAGATCGACTGGAGGTGTTAGGAGATGCTCAGGAAAAATGGATGAAGTCGACCGACCAGAGCAAGTTGGGGTACCTGATTCTTGAGGAAGATGACCCAGGTGCTGACAAGCGTCAGCACCTGGTTGGCCAGAAGCTAAAAAATGTTTCTAAAATCAATATTAAATAGTATTTAATGTTATTTTAAATACGAATAAATACAAGAATTGTAAATAATTAAATAATCTTAATTATGGAATAAATACTTTTTTATTAATAATAAATATTATTTAAAATATAAATATTATATTAATAAATATGTATATATAGGTTTTAGATTTTTAATTTAATAAGAAAATAATTAAAAATTAATTTTATATTTTCTTAATTATTAGAATAATAAATAGGGCTTGTGTGAATTTTTATAGATTTTAATAAATTAATTTACATATTTTAATAAATAAGGGTATATGTTAGCCAGTTCATTTATACCTATAATTTAGGGTTTTTGATTTTATTAAAATAATAAATAAGCTCCAAAAATTATGAAATAAATTACGGTTAAATTACAAGATCAAGAAAATATTTAGAAATTATAAAATTAAGAAAACTATAAATAATATGTGTTATATAAAATAAATAGCTTAGAAACCCCGTTGTCTTTTAGTCCCAAAATCGACTTTTTGCAAACAGACCCCGAATTCGATGAAATCATCTTTATTTATTTGAGAATATTATTTTATGAACTTTAAAGGTGAGTAGAGTGAAATTGGAGTCCGTATGAAGAAGTTATGATGTTCGTAAGTTGAGATTTTGATAATTTATGAGCTGGATTTCTTGGCATATATACAGGGTAAATATTTTAAGTTATTCTTATATTTTTATATATATTTTTAGAAATAATTAGGAAAAGAGTTTGGTGAAAAATATGTACATATGAATTAATTAAAAATCTTTGAAGTTTTGTATTTATTTTATAAATAGTGGAAAGTGTATGGAGTGTGACTTAATTTATTTTTTGGGTTTTCTTTCCTTATCTCCCACTACTTTTTGGTTTATCGACCAATCCATACTGACTTGGTCTCGGGGTTAGGCTATAAATATACCTTGCAGTTATATTTATATTTTAAGTCATATTGTACATATATACATATATCCAATCTGCCTTTTGTTCTTTTTCTTGTTCTTTATTTATTTACATGCTTTTGATGGTTAAAAGTGAATAATTATTCATGAATGAGGATTTGTTAAAATATGAGAATTAATGAATATTTACATGCATTTGTTAAGGGTTTTAAGACAAAATGCGACAGAAAAGTTAATGAATCATGGATTCATTAGGCCACATGTCATGAAGATAACAATACGATGAAGGGCTTCAACGACTGCAAATCGGGAGAGGAGCAACGGATGGGATCTCTCCCGTTCTTTATCCTACACTTTTTGTAGGTCTTCTCTGGAAGATCGGTTGGTCGGGGGAAGTGGTTGAGCTTGATGGCAACTGCTTCTCTAGTCGACACACGGCCAAGGGATGTCGGGGATGCTGGCCGGTGTAGTCGAGGATGGCGATGAGGCGCTGGCATAGTTGATGGAGGAGTGAGGTCACGCGGAGGAGCAGAGGAGGTTGGCTTGATGGCTAAAGCGATGGAGGCGGGTGGTTCTGTCGTTGGAGTTGAAGGTGAACCACGGAGCCGGAGGCGATGGACGAAGTTGGAGATGGAGTGGTTTGAGGGTGGTGGAGCATAGGTGACATGAGAAAATGTAATCATAATCAATAGGTGGATAGCGGAGAGGTATTGTGATGCGGGATGATGTGCATGCAGTGGAGAAGGAAAAATGGAAGGGGATGTACCTGGAGTCACTGCTCGATGGTGAGCAGATGCGACCGAAACGGAAGCAACTCGGCGGAGTTGCAACGAGGTGTGGCACTCCTCAGATCACGTCTAGAAGGAAGGACTCGTCGGAGGGGAAGGCGTTGTCACCACCTTGTGATGGGTCTTCCTCTGTAGCTGTAGATCGACAGATGGACTTGGAGAGGGGCTGCGACGAGAGTTAAAGAGGGAGAAAATGGGATCAACGGAGACGGTAGGTGGCTGAGGAGATGGAGAGGTCGATCGGTGATGGAATCGGGGATGGGATTCGACGGGAGATTGAGTGAGATCTGGGGTGCGATCTGATTGGGGTTGAAAGAGAGATTTGAGGGGAGCAGTGCGCGAGATTCATGGGTAGCGGCAGCGAGATTGCTGGCGGAAACTGCGGAGGAGGCGACGCCCCCCATTCCTGATTGGGAAAGTAGGGAGATGACGAAGACGGGTCTGAGGCCGTCCGATCGGCTGAGATTGGATGTCCCTGATCGTGCCATGTGGCGGCCCAATTTGTATTGATTTTTTATTTTAGTATTTTATTATTTTTAATAAAATAAATGAAAAATAAGGCTAAAAATGGGTGATACATGGTGACTCTATGAGTAGCCACGTGTCAGCCCCACAAAAATCGAAAAACAAAATACAATAATAAATACGTAAAAAAGAGTAAATGACCTCGAGTAAAAACTTTTCTTCATAAAAGTAGCTCTTCTTGATGAGATCTACAACTTTCATGAAGAGACCAAAACCAAAATCGATTGTTTATACAAAGTAATATTTTTGGGGTATCCAATGCACATAGAATACCTTGATTTTTAGGTTCTATAATATTTTTGTTATTTTTAAACCAGATAAAAATATGGAAAATATATGATAAAATCGAAGATAAATATTTACACATTAATCTAATTTTTTGGATTTTTTAAATTAAGAAAAAGAAGAAATAAAATAAAATGTGAAAGAGATATTTTTTGTACAAACTGTCATTGAAGACTCGAGCTTAGTTTCTTTGATTTCAAAAGTATCTTTGGATTTGGATTTTTTTGTATTTTAATAAAACTTTTATCAAAGAAAATAAATGAAAGATTTAAAAGATAAAATAATTTAATTATGTACAGAAAATAATAGGTCAAAAATCTCTAAAATACAAAATGTACATAAGAGGCCCAAAATCCAACTTTCACATACGAGCTCTGATTCACTTGAACTTGGTCTTGTTTTGAAGGTATTTGAATGTACATTAGTTAAAACGTGAGTAGGATGAAATTGGACACTAGATGAGGAAGATATCGAGGTTTTAGACCGGAAATCCTAGTAGTAGGGTTTGGATTTTTGGTCCACTTATTTATGATAATGTTTTTTTTTGTAATTTTCATTTAATCTTGTTAGTAGTATGTAAAAATGGAAGTGGTTTCAGGTCATTTAAAGTTAGCATTAATTAATTAAAAATCAGGGGAGTTAGGCTATTTTAGAGGTCATTTTAGCTGTGATTTTTGGCTTCTTATGTTTTTTTGCAAAAATGAGTGATAAAATGCAATTATTATCAAAACATGCATAAATGCTAATTATGCAAAATAAATGAAGAAATGCCAATGAATTTTAGGAATTTAGGCTTAATTAGTCATTTTTAGAGTGACGAATATGAGATTCAACACTCCTCTAGGGTTTCTATCCTCCTCTCTCCTTTCTTTTCTTTCATTCCTCTACTTTAAGATCATGTATCTCAATCCATCTTGGGTGTAGCCATTTCAGTCAACTGTGCCTGAATGGCCTATATGAAGGCTAACAACGTATTGTTGATCTTGCTCTACATGAGAGTTCGATCTATTATCTTTTTAATTTTATTGGTGATAAATACAATCTTGGAAAGAGTTAACGAGCTATTTGGTATTTATATTTCCCTAAAAACTGGCCTGATTCTTACATTTAGTTGCGCCTACTTGTAGCTAGTTTGGGAGTAAGTACGGACCGTAAAAACAACTACCCATTACTTGAGGACGGAGCCTTACGTAGTGTCCACAAAACCACCCACTGTTCTAAGGAAACACATAATTTTTTACCGGCTACCCGCATTCCCTAACTGAGTAGTAGCTAATCGTTTTTATAGATCCAGTAGTCTATATGAAAATCCTGTCCTAGCTCTATCCTAGTGTTCGTCTCTCTCTCTCTCATGCAAGTAAAATCAAACAATGAGGGGGTTACTCTCCCCAAAATAATTAATCTTGTCCTTAAGTTTATTTTTAAGGTCAAGTTTCTTTAGTAGTCTCGATTTTACAAGTTATCACTCATTTTGAATATTTCACAAAAAATCGCCTACTGAATGTCTAGTTTCCTTTTTAAATTATGTGCGGGAAAACAAGGAAGGAAGTCAGAAATGTCAATGCGCGATTAAATACATTGATGCATGCAGGGGATAGAGATGCGCAACTTGTCGCCAGCACTGTACATGCAGGGTGATCCGCGAAAAATTTAACCACAAAAAATAAAACTAATCTAAATGATACACGTGAACCGACCTAGCAATAGCTTCTATTAGCAGGCATGAACCAATTAAATTTGACTAAGTCCAATTACGCTCTAATCTATATGTACATAAATTCTTGTTTAGGGCTTTGGACTTAATTAATTACCTGGCTCAAATAAGGTGATTAAAGCAATCACTAGTGGCTCAAGAACCTAAAACTTCATGAAAATAAAGAAAAAATAAGGCGATAGAAACAAAATTGGTGAGGTCCCCCAAGTGCACATCCCTTGGCGAAACAGACCCTGCAAATAAAATGTGTAATGTCCTCTATACAAGAGTATGAATGAATAAATAAATACTAAAATCTATCTAAATCTGATGCACCAAATTATGGTCTCCTTCAAATCTTCTCCTCCTCCTATGCTCCCATGCGACTCGGTGAAGAATCAAGCTGCCTACACTTCTGTTGGGTGTGCCATCATTCCTAAGAATGTTGCCCTCGCTCATCGGGCCCTCGTAAGAAAGAGGAAATAAAAGATAATGTAAGAATCTCAGTTATGAAAATAGGAGCAAGAACTAATGAATTAAATACAGTTAATAATAATAAGAAGAATGAATGAAAATAATGATAATAATCTAGACAAAAAAAAAATAAATGTTTACAACCAAGAATAGTATGCCAAAAGAAAAACCTAACTACCCTCGCCATGCCTCGCTAGCAACGGTGCGATTTTGATAAATGAAAATCTCTAGGCTTTTATTTATATGAGTTATTTACACATGTCGTCGCAACCCAAAGAAGCATCAAACAAAAACTATATATTCTCAAGAAAAAATAAATACAAAAAATGTAGCAAGAGAAATTGTTATTTAATTCACATGTATAACTAACAGGATCGAACTCAAAGAGGCTACAAAAATCCTGATGGTTATTCTAATAATTGGAAAAAATCAATGCAAAGAATAAAGGAATTCCGAAGTCAAACTAATCTTGGTTTTTGTGTTTTAGAATTCTGTATTTTTATGGGTTTTTATTTTATAAATTTTATTTGGTTTTCTATTTTATACTTTCTTTTTTTTGCAAAGATATTTATTTTAATCTGTAAAGAAAAATTAAAGCTCACGCACTCAACCATATTTTTTGTATTGTAGCAAATATTTATAAAAAATTAAATAAAAATTATTTTTGTGGTTTTTTATAGTTTTTTATTGTTTTTGTTATTTTTCTAGAATTTTTCACAATTTTTTAAACCTTTAAATAAATAAAAAACTAGGAATTCAATGAACTAGAAAATTAACTTAATGTTTTTATTTATTTCTAAAATAACAAATAAGGCCAAAATGGGTGGAATACATACAGAATGAAAGGATTCTTTTTATATTTTCCAGAGAGGGGTTTTATTATTTTTAAGGAATTTAAAATGATTTGATATGAATTTTTTATGTTTTTGATATGGTTTTCACAAATGATAAATATGCAAAAATGTTGTTGTAAATAAAATAAATCAAACAAGAACACATGAATTGATTTTTGAATTTTTGGAAGAGTTTTTGTATTTTTTATGATTATTGAATACTAATAGGATGTTTTTATGGATTTTTTGAATTTTAATAAATAAAAGATCTATGAAAATGCAAAATGGAAATTAAGGATGCAAGATGAATTCTACAAGAGTCTAAGTGATTTTTTAAGAAATTTTAAAAATATTTTGTTATATTTTTAATTTTAAATGTGAAAAATAAATAAGCGGACTCATAGGGACCTATATGTAATTAATTTAAGTTCTCAGACTCAATGATAACAATTATGAAAAAGGCAGGGCTAATGATGTAAAAATCGCAAAATCATACACATCTAGGATTGTGTGCCCCACTGGACCGTACCAAAATGAAAATAAATTAATTATGAGGTCCTAACATTGACACAATACATACTATACTTTTATTGTAAATTACCCAACAAAGCACGTACAAGGCATACAAGCAATTCAAACAGGACTCATTTGCAAATATAATAAATATCACAACTGGAAGTGTAAATTTCAATGAATGACCAACGAGCACATGTCCACGCATGGACTTTATTGCAAATAAATAAAAGAACATGGATAAGGGTGCAAAGTTACCCTTTAAGTGATGTGGAGCATTGGACGAAGATCTGATCGGACGGTTGGATGGTAACTTGGCCTGGACGGTTCGATTTTCTCTTGATACTTAAATCTTTGACTCAGAAGTGGGGCTGAATCGACGATAAAGATTGAATTTGGCACACGTTCTAGATCGTGTAGCTGCAAAGACACCAGGACGAACTGGGAAGCAGGTCTTCCCCAACGAACTTCAATCTGTTGCATTTGCCTCGTCTGAGCTCTGTTCTTCCTCAACATGGTCTCAAATCGAAGCTCCTTTGAATCCGCTTTGTTTTGCATCTTGGATTTTTTAAATTAAGAAAAAGAAGAAATAAAATAAAATGTGAAAGAGATATTTTTTGTGCAAACTGTCATTGAAGACTCGAGCTTAGTTTCTTTGATTTCAAAAGTATCTTTGGATTTGGATTTTTTTGTATTTTAATAAAACTTTTATCAAAGAAAATAAATGAAAGATTTAAAAGATAAAATAATTTAATTATGTACAGAAAATAATAGGTCAAAAATCTCTAAAATACAAAATGTACATAAGAGGCCCAAAACCCAACTTTCACATACGAGCTCTGATTCACTTGAACTTGGTCTTGTTTTGAAGGTATTTGAATGTACATTAGTTAAAACGTGAGTAGGATGAAATTGGACACTAGATGAGTAAGATATCGAGGTTTTAGACCGGAAATCCTAGTAGTAGGGTTTGGATTTTTGGTCCACTTATTTATGATAATGATTTTTTTTGTAATTTTCATTTAATCTTGTTAGTAGTATGTAAAAATGGAAGTGGTTTCAGGTCATTTAAAGTTAGCATTAATTAATTAAAAATCAGGGGAGTTAGGCTATTTTAGAGGTCATTTTAGCTGTGATTTTTGGCTTCTTATGTTTTTTTGCAAAAATGAGTGATAAAATGCAATTATTATCAAAACATGCATAAATGCTAATTATGCAAAATAAATGAAGAAATGCCAATGAATTTTAGGAATTTAGGCTTAATTAGTCATTTTTAGAGTGACGAATATGAGATTCAACACTCCTCTAGGGTTTCTATCCTCCTCTCTCCTTTCTTTTCTTTCATTCCTCTACTTTAAGATCATGTATCTCAATCCATCTTGGGTGTAGCCATTTCAGTCAATTGTGCCTGAATGGCCTATATGAAGGCTAACAACTTATTGTTGATCTTGCTCTACATGAGAGTTCGATCTATTATCTTTTTAATTTTATTGGTGATAAATACAATCTTGGAAAGAGTTAACGAGCTATTTGGTATTTATATTTCCCTAAAAACTGGCCTGATTCTTACATTTAGTTGCGCCTACTTGTAGCTAGTTTGGGAGTAAGTACGGACCGTAAAAACAACTACCCATTACTTGAGGACGGAGCCTTACGTAGTGTCCACAAAACCACCCACTGTTCTAAGGAAACACATAATTTTTTACCGGCTACCCGCATTCCCTAACTGAGTAGTAGCTAATCGTTTTTATAGATCCAGTAGTCTATATGAAAATCCTGTCCTAGCTCTATCCTAGTGTTCGTCTCTCTCTCTCTCTCTCATGCAAGTAAAATCAAACAATGAGGGGGTTACTCTCCCCAAAATAATTAATCTTGTCCTTAAGTTTATTTTTAAGGTCAAGTTTCTTTAGTAGTCTCGATTTTACAAGTTATCACTCATTTTGAATATTTCACAAAAAATCGCCTACTGAATGTCTAGTTTCCTTTTTAAATTATGTGCGGGAAAACAAGGAAGGAAGTCAGAAATGTCAATGCGCGATTAAATACATTGATGCATGCAGGGGATAGAGATGCGCAACTTGTCGCCAGCACTGTACATGCAGGGTGATCCGCGAAAAATTTAACCACAAAAAATAAAACTAATCTAAATGATACACGTGAACCGACCTAGCAATAGCTTCTATTAGCAGGCATGAACCAATTAAATTTGACTAAGTCCAATTACGCTCTAATCTATATGTACATAAATTCTTGTTTAGGGCTTTGGACTTAATTAATTACCTGGCTCAAATAAGGTGATTAAAGCAATCACTAGTGGCTCAAGAACCTAAAACTTCATGAAAATAAAGAAAAAATAAGGCGATAGAAACAAAATTGGTGAGGTCCCCCAAGTGCACATCCCTTGGCGAAACAGACCCTGCAAATAAAATGTGTAATGTCCTCTATACAAGAGTATGAATGAATAAATAAATACTAAAATCTATCTAAATCTGATGCACCAAATTATGGTCTCCTTCAAATCTTCTCCTCCTCCTATGCTCCCATGCGACTCGGTGAAGAATCAAGCTGCCTACACTTCTGTTGGGTGTGCCATCATTCCTAAGAATGTTGCCCTCGCTCATCGGGCCCTCGTAAGAAAGAGGAAATAAAAGATAATGTAAGAATCTCAGTTATGAAAATAGGAGCAAGAACTAATGAATTAAATACAGTTAATAATAATAAGAAGAATGAATGAAAATAATGATAATAATCTAGACAAAAAAAAAATAAATGTTTACAACCAAGAATAGTATGCCAAAAGAAAAACCTAACTACCCTCGCCATGCCTCGCTAGCAACGGTGCGATTTTGATAAATGAAAATCTCTAGGCTTTTATTTATATGAGTTATTTACACATGTCGTCGCAACCCAAAGAAGCATCAAACAAAAACTATATATTCTCAAGAAAAAATAAATACAAAAAATGTAGCAAGAGAAATTGTTATTTAATTCACATGTATAACTAACAGGATCGAACTCAAAGAGGCTACAAAAATCCTGATGGTTATTCTAATAATTGGAAAAAATCAATGCAAAGAATAAAGGAATTCCGAAGTCAAACTAATCTTGGTTTTTGTGTTTTAGAATTCTGTATTTTTATGGGTTTTTATTTTATAAATTTTATTTGGTTTTCTATTTTATACTTTCTTTTTTTTGCAAAGATATTTATTTTAATCTGTAAAGAAAAATTAAAGCTCACGCACTCAACCATATTTTTTGTATTGTAGCAAATATTTATAAAAAATTAAATAAAAATTATTTTTGTGGTTTTTTATAGTTTTTTATTGTTTTTGTTATTTTTCTAGAATTTTTCACAATTTTTTAAACCTTTAAATAAATAAAAAACTAGGAATTCAATGAACTAGAAAATTAACTTAATGTTTTTATTTATTTCTAAAATAACAAATAAGGCCAAAATGGGTGGAATACATACAGAATGAAAGGATTCTTTTTATATTTTCCAGAGAGGGGTTTTATTATTTTTAAGGAATTTAAAACGATTTGATATGAATTTTTTATGTTTTTGATATGGTTTTCACAAATGATAAATATGCAAAAATGTTATTGTAAATAAAATAAATCAAACAAGAACACATGAATTGATTTTTGAATTTTTGGAAGAGTTTTTGTATTTTTTATGATTATTGAATACTAATAGGATGTTTTTATGGATTTTTTGAATTTTAATAAATAAAAGATCTATGAAAATGCAAAATGGAAATTAAGGATGCAAGATGAATTCTACAAGAGTCTAAGTGATTTTTTAAGAAATTTTAAAAATATTTTGTTATATTTTTAATTTTAAATGTGAAAAATAAATAAGCGGACTCATAGGGACCTATATGTAATTAATTTAAGTTCTCAGACTCAATGATAACAATTATGAAAAAGGCAGGGCTAATGATGTAAAAATCGCAAAATCATACACATCTAGGATTGTGTGCCCCATTGGACCGTACCAAAATGAAAATAAATTAATTATGAGGTCCTAACATTGACACAATACATACTATACTTTTATTGTAAATTACCCAACAAAGCACGTACAAGGCATACAAGCAATTCAAACAGGACTCATTTGCAAATATAATAAATATCACAACTGGAAGTGTAAATTTCAATGAATGACCAACGAGCACATGTCCACGCATGGACTTTATTGCAAATAAATAAAAGAACATGGATAAGGGTGCAAAGTTACCCTTTAAGTGATGTGGAGCATTGGACGAAGATCTGATCGGACGGTTGGATGGTAACTTGGCCTGGACGGTTCGATTTTCTCTTGATACTTAAATCTTTGACTCAGAATTGGGGCTGAATCGACGATAAAGATTGAATTTGGCACACGTTCTAGATCGTGTAGCTGCAAAGACACCAGGACGAACTGGGAAGCAGGTCTTCCCCAACGAACTTCAATCTGTTGCATTTGCCTCGTCTGAGCTCTGTTCTTCCTCAACATGGTCTCAAATCGAAGCTCCTTTGAATCCGCTTTGTTTTGCATCTTGGATCATCATGAAACTACCAGATGATCGATCAAGAAGGTGGTCTTCTCAGCTTCTCCAGGAACCTACTTCAGGCTTTGATTTTGGGTTATGTGTGAAATCTGGAGCTTCTTTGACTTGCAAGTTATAGCCCGTGCTCGAAGGTGTGCTTCAACAAAAAAATAGGTTAGAAGATCATGTAATGGGGATGAATGGGAGTCTCCGATGAGGTGTGGTCGGAGTGGAGACTGAAGTCCAAATCTATAAAGATCTTAAGGTGCATAGACCGTGGAAGAGATGGAGAAAGGTTGGGTGGAGATGTAGGCGTGGTCGAAAATTGATTTTGGTGATCAGAGCTCCTCCGATCTTGCAGATCGGAGGTGGATGAAAATGATCTAATCTAGATGATTAAGACGAAATTAAAGCAAAACATAAAGATTGAATTGAAGACAATCTATCTAGGTTACCTATGGATAAGAAGAATGATGAAGATTACCTCGATCTGTGACTGGGCAGAGAGGTAAAGACGTGCGACGACGTTCACCGGCGATGTAGGTAAATCACAAACTTTAGGCGCTCACTCACAATCATAATCTTGGGGTGATAAATACCAGATTTATTAGCTTAAACCTTTATTTTTATCTCTATTGCTTAAGTTAAATCACAAGATTCATTGACTAAATAGGATTAATTAACAATTTATGTGTTTTATATAATTGACACTAATTACATTATATTAATATAACCCTATTATTGTTCTAATATTTTATGTATTTATTATTAAAAAACAAATAAAAATTAGATTAATATTGCATATAAATAAATTGATATAAAGTAAAATACAATTACAAATACATAAACAAAAGACAAATCAAAAGAAATTGTTTTAATTAGTATTTAAATTTTATATATGTATAGATGACCTACTATCTCTTTGACTTGTACATGAAAGTTGTAAGTTGTAGATCTCATTGAGATCTACAACTTTCATGTTTACCACTTTTTCTAATTATCCTTCTAACTAATTCTTTTTTATTTTACTCTAATTTACTTATTTTCTTCAATTCTGATTGGGCCACGTGGCACCCTCAGATGTAGACACGTGGTCCATCTCTTTACTACAAACCGTGTGTGATCTGAGTCATCTGATCATGGGAGACCGTAGCTGTCACCTACAGTTCACTCCAAGGATCAATCTCGAGGAGGAAAGCAACTGAAGGACGGATTCAAGAGTCTCCAAAAGTGGGAGGAGGGTATTTATAGAGTGAAGTCCGATGATATTTGAATTCGAAAAGGAGCGCAAATCTAGGAGTGATGGATGGATCTGAGGTGGTGGCATGGAAGGTGATTAAATAAGCTTGAATGTTGACGAAGGATGCGAGAGGCATTAAGGATAAGATTCGTGGGAAAATGGGATGAAGTAACATTGGTGTGAGGCTAGCGGAGGAAGGGAGCGCGGTTAAGGAGTTGACCTAGGTCAACAGACCCGAGTTTGGCAAATCAGGGCGCGTCGCTAGGCTACACGCCAAAACAATGTGAAAATGTTAAATAATTCAATAAAAATATAAAATGAATTAATTTAAATAAGTACTGTAATTAAAAACTATTATAAATAATTTAAAGTTAATTTTGATGATTTTTAATTAATTAAATAATATAATACAAGGGTTAAAATAAATATAGAGTGTGGTTCATAGGTATATATACCAATATAAACAGTATTATGATTTTTAATTAATTATTTATATACACATGTATAAATTTTATGTTTTATTTATTTACAATATTTTATAATGGTTTTAATTATATTTTTATGTGATTTTTAGGCGTTAATTAGTTAGGTTAATTAAATAGTTATAGGTACAATATATACATGGTTAAACATATAAAATATATACATGATTTTATTTTTTTTATTTTTGATTTTGTGTTTTTTATTTGTATTATATGAGTTAAATACAATATTTACAAGTAATAAAAATACAATATTCACAAATATGCACAATAAAAATAATATATTTATAGACATAGAATATAATAATACTACTGATGGCCACATTTCACATCTTAACTCAGAAATTTACGAATTCACCTCCATTTTAATTGTAATTTAATTTGGAGTAGAATGAAGTGAGTTTGCTTAATTTGGAGTTCAGGTGGAGGAAATATTGATCTTGGAATTTGAGCTATGTGACATTTATAGAGTGATGTTATCTATATAAAATTACATGTGCTTACTGACAATATTTTTATTATTTACAAGAGGGTCTTATGCACAATTTTAAGAAAGAATTGTCTTTTAGCTATTAATAAATTACTGTAATAGCATGTACTATAGAGAATACTATACACTTAGGAATATATACATGTGTCAATTATTTCCTTGATTTTTGGCCTTATCTCCCCCTACTTTAATCCTTATCGATCAGGTCAAGTCTTGACCTTCTTTCGGGCTCTGATTAAGTTTGCATCTATTGCATATGCAGAGTCTTGTATTTTCTTTATTTTTCCTTTATTTCTTGATTTTTTTATTTTTTTGTTAAAAGAGTGATAAATATACGATATTCACACAAAGAAGTTGGTTAGTAAGAGAATGGAATTAATGATATTTTCAGGTGTTTTATAAGGAACTTTAAGCTAAAATAGATGGATAAAGATGACAAAATGCATATTCATTACTTATCCACATGTTGCGCCCACGTTATGCGATCCAATGGCATCTGAGAATCCACTCGCCCTGGTTGGTCGATGACGGTTCGTGTTTGAACGTCTAAGTTCTTGGAAGAAGATCCAATGGTCTAAGCTCTGAAGATCGAACGCCTCCTGTAGCTTTTGGCACGCAGTGCTTCATCGGAAGGTGGAGAACGATGGTGGACGAACATAAAGAACTTTCCCAAGGAGGGCTTCGATTTGGCCATGCTCACATCTCCGATGTCCTCTAGCACCGTCGGGTGGCTCGACACACTCATGCAAGTGCTGCAAACCTGCTGGACACCTCAAATGGATCCGGAACTTATCAAAAGAGCTCTGGATGGCAAGGGTATCTGGAGGTTAATCCTCAAGAAAAAAGGGGCTCAAATGCCCCATTCAAGACCTACAAAGGAGTCAAATACACTGAAGAAGCGGGGATGTAGGTCTTGGCTTTTATTTGATGTGGAATCAGAGAAAAATGGACGATGGTGGTTAGGTCTCTAGTGAGGAGGCGAAGGGAGACTTTTATTCACATATATGGAGCAGATCTGGTTGGCTAATGAAGTAGATAACATTGAGAAGTGGATAGGAAAGGAGATGATGGTGTTTGGGGTGTCGGAATATGCTGGTGACAATGAAAATTTATGCTGGTGACAATGAAAATATGTCTGGAACTCCAGAGCTCCAATGAGGGAACTAACCTAATCTAAGCTAAATCATTAACTAGAATAGAAAATAAAATGTAGCAAACAAAATACAGGAACAAAATCTACCAAGAAAAAGTAAATGCGAAGCATGAACTTGCCTGGGAGGCCAAGCAGCAAGATGGTCATCGGATTGTCGTCGCGGGTGCACCTCCCTCTTCCTTCAGCCACTCCAGAGATTCAAGGTTTGCTAGTTGTCACCTAGATGCACTCTTGACTGAGGATGAAGGGCTTAAGGGATTTGAAAATGAAAAAAATTGGCTAAGGAGATGGAAGGTTTTATTTATAAACATGGTTGAGCACCCGTATTGTCCGACGATTTGGGAAGAACCTGGGATATATACAAAGGATCCATGTTTTGGGCGAGTTTGATCTGTGATGGATGTTGATCGATTCGTGAAGAATCGTCAAAAATGGTTGACGGATCGAGCGTGAAAAAGGCATGAAACTGCTGAACTCGACATTTCTATTAAGTCAGACGACCTGGGTAGGCAGTTGACAAGAGGTCAACTAACCTCACAACGTGATTGGTCCACGTAGGACCAAGTCACGACAAAACATGATTTTTATTCAAAAAAAGAAATAAAAATAATAAATGATTTTATTAAATTTTGGTATTAAATAAAAAATAATTTATTATTTTATTATTAATTTAATATGTAGTTTATTTATTTTTATGAGTTAATTTATTACATATTTGCTTTTTACAAGTGTATTTATAGGCATGTTAACCTAAATATATAGTATATTTTTTTATTTTATAATTTATATTTTATTGTTTTATTCTCATATTTTATATATTTACAACTTATTTTTATACACACAAATATATTTTTATTTTATTTTTCTTGGTGTATTATATACACTTAAATAATTAGAAGTATATAATATATAGATATTAGTATAGGTATTTTATCTATGTATTTTGTATACTGTTTTTTTTTGTATTTACTTTATTTTTTATTCTATTATAAATATGTACATATATTATAAATACTACTTACAAATTACATAAAATTATAAAAATATTATAGGATAAATAAAATGAATATTTTTTTTAGGTATATGATACATTAGGGGTCCAAAACCTAACTCTCAATCCTTAACTCTAAAATGGATGCAACCACCTTCATTAATTATCTTATTAGAATTTGTAGATAATTAAAGTGCTTTTCATACATTTTGAGTTTTTATCGAGGAGTTATGGGTTTGGGAAGTTTCAGTTTTGTCTTTTATTTAGAGTATAAAAGGTACATTGTATAATATTTTTGTATGAAATCATTTTTCTATTTTTATTTGTATTTTTAGACATAACTTTCAAGTACTAAGTTTCTTTATTTGAGGTATAAATAATAAAGAATAAATGGGGTCCCAAAAATGCTTTATTGATGAATAGAAGATTGAGATTTTTATTGATATATTGGCCATTATCTCCCCCTATGTTATTCCTTATCGACTTGATCAATTCTTGACTTGGTCTCGAGGTTTAGGGTCATGAAATACCTTTGGTATTTTATTCTTTTTCTTTTATTTCATTTATCTACAATTTTTGCATTAAAAATTGTATTTTATATACAATAAATGGAATAAATAATGAATGTTAATTTATATAAAATAATGCTATTTACATGCATTATCTAGGGTTTTTAAGGATAAATGATAGAATAAAGGTGATGAAATGGAGATTCATCTCCCCTGCTTTAACTTGTCTTTGCTAGTCTCTAGCAAACACTTATGCAATAAGTGCAGAAATAAAATGAACGAAAAGAAAAAGAAAGAAATTGTATTGATTTTAATTTTTAAACTTGTCTTTACAAAATCGAAGTTTGAATCTCAAGTCGAACCTTTGGAATTTGGTTCTCAAGTCGAACCTTTGGAATTTGGTGTGGTCGGAACCTTATTAAGAAACGGATTTGAAACACAACAACCCTTGAGAGTCACCAAACCCTGCTCAAGTCTCCTCGATAGCTAGGCTAGAATACTTCAACTCATATGCAAATCCTTATGACTATGAATCTATCTTGATAATGTGTGTGATAGGTAGCTCTCCTCGGCTAAAGTGGTAAAAGTCAGTCTTCTCCAACATGGTGACCCTAATTCCCCAATCCAACAACTCATTCCTCGAGAAGCAGGGGAATTCCCTTCCAAGTTCAAATGACAACCATCTCATAAAGAGGAGGTGGAGAGAAGAATGGGTGGTAACCAATGTAGCTACCAATCCCAAGAGTCTTGACTAGTGTAGCCAAGTCACCCGACTGCAGGCTCACAAACATATGACTTAGAATCTCAAGCTTTCTTGTTGACTATGCAAATATATACACTCTGGCATGCTTTTTATTTTCAATCAGGCATGCCCACTTTTCTAGAGTTTTATATTTTTTTTTCATTTTTTTGAATATTATATACAACAACATGTACATAAGGACTTTTTCTTCTTGAGCTAGTAGGCTATCCCTCTTTTGAAGCATTATAACAACCCCACAACTTTTATCTTTAGGCCTCAATGCCGTTGTATTGGGTTGGGGTACAATGGCAACAAAATATGGCTTCCGATGTTTCCATTAGCTTGTGTCCCATGCCGACAAATCCAACCCTCTATCACTTCAACAGAGGTGAGGAAAGTGAAAGGTGCAGGTGTAAAAGCTAGGTCATTATCATAAAGAGTCATGTATGCGCTACGAAATACTTTGCTTAGGAAGTCAAGACGATATTGATCCAAGTCTCATGATTCTCAAAGAATTAAGTCAGCAAGTCCTGAACTACCTCAATTCCAGTTCCTATAAGGTTCCTGTGATTAGGTAGATTTAAGGTCTAACCTGGCTCCAATCTTAAGATTTTACTTAGACTTCTTCATGTTAGCAATGTGAGCCCAAGGCGAACCATTCCTGCAATTTATGTTATGGTAATAAATGATTTATAAATAAAGGTTACTGATTATGTTTCACTCCGTTTTCTGAGATTGATTGAATGAATGCACTATAAAGTCCTACTGTACAATAAGGGTTATGTACCATGCCTAACTTAATAATCATACAGTTGTTGATTCATTGATTGGATCATAGAGGATGATGCTTGGATGAATATCTAAGGAGTTAGATAAAGGACTCATCAAGCATCATCAAATGATTGTTAAGTGATGATATCCAGCCTGAGTAGGAGATGGCAATCCTTGTTCATTAGGCTGACACCTGACTGACCTCTTGATGCAGGTCCTCTACATGGGGATAGTGATTCAGAGGTGTCAGATTAGTTGAGTCAATGGGTTGACTTGACGAGATCGAGATAACCAAAGACCTATGTTGCATGCTGTCACAACATAGGCATGCATCCTCCGACCAAAGACAGATGTGTTGCTATATGTCTGAGTATGTACATTTGGCAGACCAATAGGTTGTTGACCTAACCAAGGTCTATACACTGGCGAGCTGGTGTGCATGTAAGGACATATGAGTAATACGATCTCTCAAAAGGATCATACAGGTTCACTTGTGAATTGGGAGACATGAGCTCACTCATGAGGTATTGGAACTGATCAAATTCCATGCATGGTCGTCATGCTTTGGAAGCATGACATCAATTTGAAGGTAAGATATATGCTTTGTGAAAGCATATGATCTATACCAAAATCTCAATGACTAAGAATGAGAAACTTAGTGATCAAGCCCTGAAGATGACAGTGTAAAAGCGATCTATATCTTCAGGATGATCATAGGTCTTCCAGTATGAAGGATGTACAGGTGTTGGGAATACCTGAGGGTGATCTGATCATAAACGATTGTATAACCATGACGCTTCCATTCCGAGGGAGTGATGACACAGGTCTAGATTTTAGTGACTCCTCTCAGTAGAGAATTGACCTAATCTTAGTCCATGTATTGGACATTGATCTGAATGAGTTTTAGATGCAATGAGAAGATTAGGTTTACGGCCTTGATTTAATCAAGCATCTATGGGAGGTCCATGGGATCTGGATTTGAGATGTGATCTCAATATCCAAGTCACTATACGTGGAACAATACAATCGCCCTGTCCTTATCTCCAAGTATCTGCGGAGAAATCGCATTATTCTTGAAAGGGTTAAAGAATAATTCCATAGATATAAGCATTAAGAAATTAATAATTATATGTGATTTAATTATCTTAATGTGTGTGGAAATTATCCAATATAAATAAATGTGGTTTAATTATTATGGATAAGAATAATGTGGATAGCAATATCCAATTATTCACAATATATTATAAATGTGATTTATAATGTATTAGAGAGATCTAATTATAATTTATATTTGTTAATTAATCATTAATGTGTATTGATACACATTGTGTAATTAATTGAAAATGTAAATTATATTTTTGCTTTGGGTTGTGAATGTGATTCACAAATTTCTAATGGAAAGATTGCAATATTCTCAAAATTAATTATGAATTATTTTTGGAGAATAAATCACAACAAAAGTTGTTGGATTAAATAATGGAGATTTCCATGGAGATATGCAATCTCATGAGATTGCCTCCACATGGAAACATGTGGACAACTACCAAGTCCTATATGGAATTGGTGATTGTCCACCATGTTAACGTGGGAGATGTAATCTCCATGTTGATTGTCTCCTTATTTTATTGGCTTTATTTTAGTATTGATGTATATTTGATTTGTCAAATATATTTGATCTAAATTAAATCATAAGTTGTTGGTTTTTATATGTCCCACGGATTGAGATCTCCATTGATTTTAGACATAAATCAATCTCATCCATTGATTTTATATGTCCCACGGATTGAGATCCATGGATCCCAAAATCCTATAAATAGAGAGGAATACCATGCTCTCCAAGTCTATGCTTTTGAAGCACATCTCTCTCTCTCTCTCTCTCTCTCTCTCTTTCTTCTACACACCAACATCTCTCCTCTCTCCTTGGTGGCTGTCCACCAAACCCTAGAGGAGTATAACCGTTGACGCCCTCGCCACCGCGTCGCCACTTCGACGTTCTTCGGTTCTCCATCTTCTTTGAGTACTACGCTCGTGAAGAATACGTTCTATCTCGTATGACGAGATCAGGAGTTCCCTGTGCTTGGATCAACTCGTTGAATTACGAGGATCATGCGACTCATCCCCGCGCTCGCAAGCTTCTTCTCTGACGATCAGACTTAAGACAGGAGGTCTCTTTTCTTAGAGACTCGATCAACCACGCTTCAGGAGGTATTAATTTATACTTGTTGTGGTTATAGATGAAACGATCCGAGAATCATTCTTGGATCATGTGGTTTCATCGCATGAAAATTTTAAATTATGCTGCATAGAACAACTAGTACGACTAGTCGTTCTTCGTCGCATTCGATACGACGCTCACGCTTCCGTGATGCGCTTGAGTATTAAACCATATTCTTCAAGTGGTATCAGAGCCTTAGGTCGAAGGTTTTGGATACGATCCGCAAACCTAGGACGACTTAGGTTCGTTAAGGGCGCAAAAGTTTTTGTCGCATTAGATTTTCGCACATCTGTTTAGTGAATAAATTCGGCCCTTCTTAAAATGCTTAAACACGAATTAATCACTTGTATTTTGTTTCCCATTAAATAAGGAATCCATAGGATCTGAGTTTACATAATTTGGATTCCGTTTGCTCGAGATATGGTTGTTTTAATAAACATGTATTCACTGTTGCGGGAACTGCAAATATTAACATGATTAATGAGTTAATTACTGTTTTGATCTGCCTCAAAATAAGTGAAATATAACTTAGGTTCTGTCCTAAATCAAATTAGCAATCTTTGAAAATTGATTTTGTCTAATTTGGATTTAAATGGATTGAGGTATGTTAATTTTAGTAAGTAGGGGTCACTGCTGAAATTACAGTCCTAATCAAGAACCATGTGATTGTCAATTAGTGAAATTAATTGTTTATTTCATGAAATAATTATGGAAAATATTTGTGAAATATTTAATGATGATTATTTCCTTAATTGACTTGGCCTCAACCAATAAATTGATTAGATTTGATCTAGATTATAATTGGAAACACACATCATCAAACTCCTTGCTTGAATAGGACCGGGAATTTGTCTAGCAAATTTCCTTATAATCAATAATGTTTTGATTATTACTATATGGTATAATTTTGGTTGAAGAACCAATGATCATCTCAAGTACAAAGTGATTGACTCGGCATTATTTTTTCCCGAGGCGGATATGGTGTCTAGTCGGGGATCGCTGGGGTAGCGGGTCGCACTAGTTGCGGTCCGTACCACTCTCCCCGGTACTGGCCATGACAGCGGGTAGGGAATGAATGATGCCTGAGAGATCATGATGTATATTTCTAATTATTAAAATTCGAATTAATACGTATTTTGAGATAATAACATATATATATATTCAAGTAAAAACAATCAAATATGTTGATTGAATTGGATTGATAATTAATTTAATATGATTGAACTAATTATGTCCAATTGATACACTCTATTATGAATAGAGTTATTATTTCCCTTGGAAGAATTACTTATATGAATATGATTCATGATAATTGATTACAATTTGAATAAGAGGTGGAGGATCACATAAGTGACATCCATGGTCTTTCGTCAAGGCGAAGAGTTTCCATCACCAGGGATTGCATATAGGAGACGCATGTACGAAGTGACAGATCCTATATGCAAGCGCATCTGGATCGGGCTCTTTGCTTCTCGAAAGAGTAAGGCCGTATGCGTAGTGACCCCAATATCAGATCCTCATATTATCGGGGCGATATTGGATTGCGCATAACGACTACTATTCCTATTGACGGTTTGTTCAATTAACGACGGGTCAACATCACATTAGGGGTGGTGGGTCCGGGTGTTAAAGACCGAATTGGGAAATGCAAGTTGGACTTGCAAGGCGGAATGTGTTCCCGCTTCTCTTTATTGGAGTTGCAGATTCTCGTATTATTGGGATGTGGACAAAGATAAAGAGGAGCTCTCAGTTCTTGCTTGAGATATAGCGGTAAGTATATCTCTTACTTTGAAAGTAATTAAGGGAATAAACATTCATAGTTGACAGAGTAAGACTAATTTGATTTAAAATGCCTTAATCAAATATCATAAATTGAATGTACGATTATATGTTCTTATATAGTGCAATTCTTAATTTCAGAAAATGAAGTCCATGAACCCACTAAGCAGGCTTCTGGTGGTCAACCAGTTGACCGGACCGAATTACTCAGATTGGATCCGTAATTTGGACCTTGTACTCTCCGCTGAGCGCATAAGTTATGTGCTCTCAAAAGATAAGCATGAAAGCCCTAAATCGAAGGAAGAGAAGGAATACAATGATAAGTATAGTGAAGATCATGTCTTGTCTAGATGCTATATCCTGGGTTCTCTCTCCAATGTTCTTCAGAAGCAACATGTGGAGATGAGCACATGCTAGGAAACTATGCAGAATCTAAAAGATATGTTTGGTGACATTAACCGCACCCAGTGATACAACGTTATGAAAGAACTCGTTCGCTGCAAGATGCAGGAAGGAACTTCGGTCCGTGAACATGTGCTCAAAATGTTTGGGTACTTGTTGGAGCTGGAAACTCTTGGGGCAACCATGGATGTAGACATGCAATCTGATTTAATTCTGTTGTCTTTGCCCAAGTCTTTCAATAACTTTGTGATTTCATTCCACATGAACAAACTGGAATTGACGAATGCTGGACTTCTTGCTGCATTAAAGTCTGTTGAAGACGTAATGAAGAAAGATGGTCCCACTGGCAGTGCAATGGTTGCACAGGTCAGAGGGAAGCGCGGTCAGAAGCAAGGTTCTCGGAAGGGCCCGACCCAGAAGAGAAAGAAGAAGGGTCTAGGTGTTGGCTCATATTCCAAGGCATCCACACTGGTATCGTCAAAGAAAATCGACGCCTGTCACCACTACAAGAAGCCGGGGCACTGGAGGCATAACTGCCCAGAATACCTGAAGTCGGTCGACAAATGTAAAGCCCCAACAGGTTTGAAATCTACTTTTATCATTGAAACCAGTTTTCTCGTTAGACGAGAAGGAAGTTGGGTTGTTGATTCTGGTGCTTCTATTCATGTATGCAATTTATTGCATTTGTTTCAGGAAACTAGAAATCTGGAAGAAGGGGAGATAGTCATCCAGATGGGATCTGATGCAAGTGTTGTAGCAGTCGCCGTCGGGACCTGTAGACTATCATTATCTAGTGGTAGAGTCCTAGTTACTTAAAGAGTGTCTTTATGTACCCGAAGTAAGAAGGAATTTGATATCTATATCTAAATTAGTTATAAGTGGATATTCATTCCTATTCAGTAATAAATTAGTCATAAATCGTTATGATAAATATATTACAGATGGTAATTTGACTTCTGATGGACTCTATGAATTGTGCATTGATAAATGTATTATGAATGCTACAACCACTAATATAAACCCTAAAAGATCCAGGGAGGATTAAAATCTTTCGAATGAGATTTGGCATCAAAGGCTTGGTCATTTATCTATTGATAAGATCAATAGATTGATAAAGGATGGACCTCTAGATTTTCTAAAGGTTCAACCTTTGCCTACCTGCAAACACTGCATTCAAGGTAAAATGACCAGGAAGCCTTTCCGTAACAAGGTTACAAGATGCGAAGGTATTATTGAACTAATGCATACCGATGTATGTGGTCCCTTCAGTACCGCGACTCGAAATGGATATCGATATTATTTGATGTTTATTGATGACCATTCCCGATATGGGTTTGTCTTCCTATTACGTCATAAAGCTGAAACCTTTGAAAAAGTTCAAAGAATTCAAGGGTTTGGTTAAGAACCAAACCGATAGGAAGATTAAACAGATTTGATCTGATCGAGGTGGAGAGTACCTCTCAGATGAATTCAAGGAATATCTTAAAGAGAATGGAATTATCTCCGATCTCACTCCTCCTGGAACTCCCCAACTTAGTGGTGTTGCTGAAAGACGCAACAGGACCACCATGAATATGGTCCGTTCAATGATGAGCAAAGCACATTTACCACTTAGTTTCTAGGGATATGCAGTAGAGACTGCAATATATATCTTGAATAAGATTCCTAGCAAATCTGTACCTAAGACTCCTCATGAGCTCTGCTATGGAACCAAACCTAGTGTTAATCACTAGAGGGTTTGGGGTTGCTTGGTCCATGCAATGAATGTGGACGCAAGTAAGCTAGAATCTCGCTCTCGTGAGTGTTACTTCATTGGGTATGTTAGAGATGGTATTGGATACCAACTCTATGACCCTGAGACCAAAAAGATTTTTGTTTCTGGAGATGTGAAATTTCTGGAGAATGATTTCCTTAAAAGTCAAGACAAAAACGAAGTAGAGGAACTCATTGAATCCCCTGAGGATTCTGAGCTTCCTGAACCAGAAACTGAAGAGATAAATAAAAATGAAACACCCATACCTCTTCGAAGGAGTTCGAGGGTGGTTGCACCGCCTGAAAGGTATGGATTCCATGTGTCAGATGAAACTGACAATGATACTTCTTCATTTGATGAAGCACTCGCAAATCATGACATGGATAGATGGATGCTAACAATGAAGTTAGAAATTGACTCCATGCATAAGAATGGTGTATGGACCCTGGAGGATCCACCTAAAGGGGTAAAACCCATTGGGTATAAATGGATCTTCAAGAGAAAGAGGGGACCTGATGGGAAAGTAGAGACTTTGAAGGCAAGGCTCGTAGCCAAGAGCTACATACAGAGAGAAGGCATCAACTACGATGAGACATTCTATCATGTGGCTATGCTTAAATCCATCAGGACATTGCTAGCTGTAGCTACATATCTTGACTACGACATCTGGCAGATGGACGTCAAGATGGGTTTCCTCAATGGATACCTCAAGGAGGATATCTATGTGGAGCAGCCCCATGGCTTCATAACTGAGGATGGCAAAGTATGCAAGATGAAGAAATCTATCTATGGGCTCAAACAAGCTTCTCGTAGCTGTAACATCAGATTTGACGAAACCATAAAGAGTTATGATTTTCTGCAGAGTCCTAATGAACCTTGTGTGTACAAGAAGCTTAGTGGGAGCGCCATTGTGTTCTTCGTGCTTTACGTAGATGACATTCTTATCATTGGGAATGATACTGGGATGATGACCAGTGTAAAGATTTGGTTATCCCATACCTATGAGATGAAAGATCTTGGAGAATCCTCTTACATCTTAGGCCTGAAGTTGTTCAGAAACCAAGAAAAGAGGATTTTGGGATTGTCACAACATGGATACATTAAGAAGATTCTTGAACGATTCCATATGGATAGTTCCAAGAAAGGATTCCTACCCTTAAGACATGGTATCCACCTGTCTAAAAGAATGGCTCCTCAAACTGTTGAGGAAAAGAAAGCCAAGGCTGGATGCCCTTATGCATCAGCTGTAGGAAGCTTAATGTATGCCATGATGTGTACTAGGCCAGATATCTACCATGCATTGGGAGTGGTAAGTCGTTACCAATCCTACTATGGAGAACAACAATGGAATGCAGTAAAGAACATATTCAAATATCTAAGACGGACGCAAGATGACATCTTGGTCTATGGAGATGGTGATCTCCAAGTCTTGGAATATACAGATTCTGACTTCCAATCAGATATTGATGATCGAATGTCGACATCAGGGTTTGTATTCCTGTTGAATGGTGGTGCTGTGAGCTGGAGAAGCAAGAAGCAGGACACTACAACAGATTCAACAACATAAACCGAGTACATTGCCGCATCGGATGCTGCAAAGGAGGCAGTATGGTTGTGCAAGTTCATCCTGGAGCTTGGCGTAGTTTCCTCTGATACTCCCATCCCGCTAATCTGCGATAACACATGAGCCATTTCCCAGGCAAAGGACCCCGGATGGCATCAGAAGAGCAAGCACGTGGAAAGGAAATACCACATCATTCGGGAGATTCAAAGCGTGGTGATATCATTATCACAAAGGTGGCCTCTGCTGACAACGTTGTTGATCCTCTTACCAAACCTTTGACACAGAAGGTTTTCGACCAGCATGTAATGTGTATGGGTTTAAGGATTGTTCCTCAATGGTTCTTGAGGGCTAGTGGGAGATTGTTAGCAATGTGAGCCTGAGGCGAACCATTCCTGAAATAAATGTTATTGTAATAAATGAATTATCAATAAAAGTTATTGATTATGTTTCACTCCGTTTTCTTAGATTGATTGATTGAATGCACTATAAGGTCCCTCTGTACAATAAGGGTTATGTATAGTGGCTAACTTAATAATCATACAGCTGTTGATTCATTGATTGAATCATAGAGGCTGATGCTTGGATAAATATCTAAGGAGTTAGATAGAGGACTCATCAAGCATCATCAAATGATTGTTAAGTGATGATCTCCGGCCTGAGTAGGAGATGGCAATCCTTTCTCATTAGGCTGATATCTGATCGACCTCTTGATGCAGGTCCTCTGCTTGGGAATAGTGATTCGGAGATGTCAGATTAGTTGAGTCAATGGGTTGACTTGATGAGATCGAGATAACCAAAGACCTATGTTGAATGCTGCCACAACATTGGCATGCATCCTCTGACCAGAGACAGATGTGTTGCTATATGTCTGAGTATGTACATTTGGTAGACCAATAGGTTGATGACCTAACCAAGGTCTATACACCAGCGAGATGTTGTGCATGTAAGGACATATGAGTAATACGATCTCTCAAAATGATCATACAGGTTCACTTGTGAACCGGGTGACATGAGCTCACTCATGAGGTATTGGGATTGATCAAATTCCATGCATGGTCGTCATGCTTTGGAAGCATGACATGAATTTGAAGGTAAGATATATGCTTTGTGAAAGCATATGATCTATACCAAAATCCCAATGACCAAGAATGAGAAACTTAGTGATCAAGCCCTGAAGATGACAGTGTAAAAGTGATCTATATCTTCAGTATGATCATAGGTCTTCTAGTAAGAAGGATGTACAGGTGTTGGGAATACCTGAGGGTGATGTGATCATAAACGATTGTATAACCATGATGCTTCCATTCCGAGGGAGTGATGAGACAGGTCTGGATTTTAGTGACTCCTCTCAGTAGAAAAGTAACACAATCTTACTCCATGTATTCAACATTGATCTGAATGAGATTCTGATGCAATGAGAAGATTAGGTTTACAGCCTTGATTTAATAAAGCATGTATGGGAGGTCCATGGGGTCTGGATTTGAGATGTGATCTCAATATCCAAGCCACTATACGTGGAACAATACAATTGCCCTATCCTTATCTCCAAGTATCTGCGGAGAAATCGCATTATTCTTGAAAGGGTTCAAGAATAATTCCATAGATCTAAGCATTAAGAATTTAATAATTAAATGTGATTTAATTATCTTAATGTGTGTGGAAATTATCCAATATAATTAAATGTGAGTTAATTATTATGGATAGGAATATCCAATTATTCATAATATATTATAAATGTGATTTATAATGTATTAGAGAGAGCTAATTATAATTTATATTTGTTAATTAATTATTTATGTGTATTGGAAACACATTGTGTAATTAATTGAGAATGTAAATTATCATTTTGTTTTAGGTTGTGAAAGTGATTCACAAATTTCCAATGGCAAGATTGCAATATTCTCAAAATCAAATATGAATTATTTTTAGAGAATAAATCACAGCAAAAGTTGTTGGATTAAATAATGGAGATTTCCATGGAGATATGCAACCTCATGAAATCTCGTGAGATTGCCTCGACATGGAAACATGTGGACGGCAACCAAGTCCTATATGGAATTGGTGGCCGTCCACCACGTTAACATGGGAGATGTAATCTCCATGTTGATTGTCTCCTTATTTATTGGTTTAGTTTTAGGATTGATATATATTTGATTTGACAAATATATTTGATTTAAATTAAATCATAAGTTGTTGGTTTTTACCAAAAACAATCTTGACCATTGGATTAGACATAAATCAATCTCGTCCATTGATTTTATATGTCCCATGGATTGAGATCCATGGTAGCTAAAACCCTATAAATAGAGAGGCATACCATGCTCTCCATGGCTATTCTTTTGAAGCACATCTCTCTCTCTCTCTCTCTTTCTTCTACACGCCAACATCTCTCCTATCTCCTTGGTGGCCGTCCTCCAAACCCTAGAGGAGTATAGCCGTCGACGCCCTCGCCACCGCTTCGTCGCTTCGAAGTTCTTTGGTTCCCTGTCTTCTTGGAGTACTACGCTTGCGAAGAAGACGTTCTATCTCATACGACAAGATCAAAAGTTCCACATGCTTGGATCAACTCGTTGGATTGTGAGGATCACACGACTCATCCCCGCGCTCGCAAAGCTTCTTCTCCGACGATCGGACTTGAGACAGGAGGTCTCTTTTCGTAGAGAATCGATCAACCACGCTTCAAAAGATATTTCTTTATACTTGTTGTGGTTATAGATGAAACGATCCGAGAATCGTTCTTGGATCATGTGGTTTCATCGCATGAAAATTTTGAATTCCGCTGCATAGAACAACTAGTACGAGTAGTCATTCTTCGTCGTATTCGTCACGACGCTCACGCTTCCGTGATGCGCTTGAGGATTAAACCATATCCTTCAGTTCAATCATCAAACTCAATTCAAAAAATGCAAATGCTATGCACAATGCAGAAAATATTTTTGTGACGTAATTTTAAAATTTAGAAAATTTTATGGTTTTTCGAAAAGGTTTCGCTAATGTTTATGCAAAAAATTTTGATTTTTTTATAGATACATATATATACATAGTTGCTGAAAATTGTTTATTTATTAGTATAATGTATATATTACTCAAATTTATTTGAAAATAATTTTAAAAATGATTTTGAAAACTATAGTTCAAAATAATTTTTGTAAATAATTTTTACAAAGTTTTACAAACATTTGAAAACCATTTTGCAAAGGTTGTTCAAATTTTATATATAGAATTTTCAAATTATTTTTGCAACCATTTTCAAAATCAATTGCAAATAGTTTTTTGAAACATTTCATTTAATAAAAAGAAAAGAAGTTTTATAAACAAAGCATTTTTATAAAGGTTGAAAACATTTTACAAAATATTTTTCAAAAAGTTTTGAAAAGATTTTACAAATATATTCCAAACTATTTTTCAAACTTTTTGCAAAACATTTTTATCAGATTTGTTAATCACTATATATAAAAAGAATTGGAGGAATAATATGCATCTTTTCTATTAATGGATTTAAATAAATTTATCGGTATATATATAGTATTTTAGCCATATTATTCAAAAAATACGAAAGTACGAGTTATGACTAAAGTATACAAAAGTATGTACGACCCCCTATACTTAGTGTGAGCTATTTCCTCATAGTTTGAAAAGAAAATTGTCCTCATAGATTGTAAAGAAAAAGAGAAGACAACTCGTACTGAATATAGAAAAGACTATACTACAACGATGGAATAAGGAATGAAAAAATGAAGAAATAATTGAAAAAGAAATTGATCGTCCCCCTATACTTAGAATCAAATAATCCAAAGTATAGCAGGTTGTATCTACATACAACGAGTGTCAAGGGTGGGAATAAACAAATCATATCTCGGTCTGTCTCCCCCTATACTTAGGGTAGGATATCCCTAAGTATGGAGAAAAATATCGACAAGAGAGGAGACAGTGGAGATGAAAGAATTAATAAGAATATAAAATTATATGTATAATGTACACATCACTCCCCCTATACATAGGGTAAAAGAGCCCTAAATATAGGCAACAACAAGAGTGATGAAATGGAACGAAGAAAGAAAAAACATAATGGGTGACCCCCCCTATACTTAGTATAAGGTACGTCATAAGTATAGACACACAGATATGACAAATGATCTGGGGTACACATGACATACATGAGAAAGAAGGAATAAAATACATAAAATTATTAAAGAATTAGTTAGAGGCAAAATTAGGAAAATATCAAAACTTGAAAGTTGTAGATCTCGATGAGATCTACAAGTTTTGTGTTGGACAAAATGCCAAAAGAGGTCATTTGTACAAATGTGAGATTCGGGGATATTTTTAAATGGTTAAAAACACCAATTTTTGGCTTGGACTTTTTTTTTGTAGTTTTTAGTCTTTTTAAGGGTCAGGAACTAATAGACAATTAACTGACCTAATTTTTAGAGGTTAATAATAAAATAATTACACGGTAAATAAATATAATAATTATAGGTTAATTATATACATAATTAAAGCAATATAATAATGAGGAATTATTTGTGATTTTTATTGGATTATTTAAGTTAGGGGATTAAAAACTAGATTTTAGCATGATGAATACGAGATTCATCACCCATCTCTTTTCCTTTTTCCTGAGGAGCCTTATATGGGTCTGAGTCTGATGAAATGGACTCTGGATTGGGATCCATGTATGACTTCTATCTGTAATGCAAGAGGTATCCCAATCAGTCCACTGTGAAATTGAATACCAGCTGTGGTGATGAATCTAAGATTAAGGTTAATACTAGAAAGTTAGAAATGGAGTAAAAGATGCCGACTGAAATCGACCTCCATTCGCAATAGGTGAAAGTGGGACAAGAGTGGTCTCGGCTTATTAAGAAATAGAAAGAGAGTAGAAAGAAGATGAGGAGTCTGGAGATCGGTTCGCAAGGTTCGAACAGGGTTTCCGGGAATTGCCTCAAATTATTGATGATGATGAGTCCATAGAATCGATGTAGGTGTTGGTAGAGTCCCGATTGGACCATCCATGGAGCGACATCATGGAGGAAAAGAAGGATCACTGCAAGTGGAAGATTACAATGGTCAACGGGGTATAAAGGAATTTAAAACATAGAAAGGCTCGAAACGAGCTTGGGGTCAAAGAGGAAACACAGAAGACAAAATTATGCAAGTGCGTGGGACTTTATATTTGAACCTTAATCTAGATATGTACAGTACACAATGCAAAATTGGGTTCACCAACACTATACATGTGAAGCCATAAGGAATAATCTATTTTTATCTTTTCATTTTTAAAGTTTTTATTCCAGGCTTATCTTTTAGCATGTCCTTTGATGCTCACCCTATTGGAGCGAGTATACTACCTGAAAAGTAACCCAAACTTGTCACCCTCCTTTGTAACCAATAGTCTACACATTTTGAGGTCATTGTGACCCTACTTGGATCCCTACTTAGCAAATAATGAGAGTAAGAAAGCATATTGGCAGAACCACTAATTCTGACCATGCTCGTAATGGAATTACCCGTGAGTGTGCAAGGTCCTACTCAGACATGAAATGATGAGATAGACACACTCTTGAGGGCATGGACTATGCTCAGTATCGATGGTCTACACAAGGCAAGAACATCATCGTTGACCTGGTCCTACTCTCCACGTACGATGGAAGCACCATTACTTCAGAAATATATGCGATACACAAGGAATTACAGACTGGGTTTTGGGCTCTAATCCTTTGTTGGTCACACCTCGCTCGTGGGAGGGTTTTGCTCCCCTCCTAAGGTACATAAAGACAATGAGGGCTTCATGAACCCCAAACAATGCAATCCATTATAGATTTTAATGAGGGTTTAAGTTTATTTAGTAGTCCCCTTGTTTTAGATTTTTATGTTTTCACTTTTTTTGATATTTTTCATACAAGCGCCTAACGATTTTGAATTTTCATTTAAGTCCTAGGTGCTCAAAATTAGAGGGAGAGAGCAAAGAAGCCATGCAAGTCGATTCAATGATGGAAATCTCATCATTGAATCTAATTATTCATGCAGACTTAGAGGACTTATAGTGCTTCCCTGCTCTCTCCATGTAGTATGCAAAATCGAATTTTCAAACCTATGTATAAGGCGGTATGTAATCAACAAAATAGCTCTAAGCATAAACTGATATTAGGCATGAATAACCTAATGCCAATTATTCCGAAATGAACCCGAGAGTCTGGTCTTGGAGACACCTCGGTGCCCACCACAATGGGTAATGCTAGCATTGTATGGTGTCTCTCTTGGTGCATGGGTTTAAGTCTAAATTGTTGACAATTATTAATTTGACTAGATCTAAACGTAAAAGACTATAGGAACATGCTTCTTATTAGGGTTTGGAATTTACTACCGATACAAGCAATCCGAAAATCTAGTGGCTTCATGCACACAATACAAATAAAAAATAAAGATGGAAAACTCAAAACATCAGAAAACAAATGAAAATAAAAAGAGAAATAGGGAGGAATAATGTCAGAAGGCAAATAAAAGTCAAGGAAAACTGTAAGGACCCCCTAGTGAACAGACACTTGGTAAATTTGGCCCTAGACTCTAATGTCCAGGTCCATGTATAATTACAAATAATAATGAATAATAAATCACTCTCACCAAAAATAAAATAAATCCTAAGTCAAGATCTATGCTAAGTATTCTCCTTACTATGCTTACTGCCACTCCTTCTAGTCAAGACAAGAAGGCCAGTCACCACCATGCTTGGCTGCATCGACCTCCGAAAAAGTCATCCTCACATGGCCCACCCTAGCATCAAACATAATAAAGAGACGTATTAGCACATATAATCAAAAAAAATGTTCAAAGAAAATAAAAGCTGGGATATGTACAAATCAGAAAAAGGTATAAAAAATGTACATGAAAATAAATTAAAAAGAAAAGACAACTATATCCAAAATTAGGCTACGACGCATTGCTCCTCAACAACAGTACCATTGGATGACGAGGGTTCTGTGATGGTCTAATGTATGCTCATTGAGTGCGAGAATATATTGTTGGTGAGGCGACCGCTCACAAAATCCTCGAGTCAACTGACAAGTACCCATAACATATGAATAATAATGTGAAGAACAATTTATTTTACTTTATAAACAAAGGCGTATAATGTGTAATCATGTATAGGTCGAACCACTGAGAGCAAACATGGTAGCCTAATGATTATTTCTAACCACAATACATTATGTACAAAAGTGTCTATTTAGTCTTTTCGTGTGGGTTTTTGGTTTTACAAATTTTTATTTGACATATATATTCTAAATTTTCTGATTTCTCTTTTAATTTTAATATTATATATATGGGTATATAAATATATAAGATAATGTATATATGATATGAGGTCTATATACATATATAGATAATGTATATAATAAATATACAAAAATAAGAATAGTATCTATGGTATAGTCCCTCCTTTTTATTTTCTTTCTTTTTAAAAAGATATAAAAAATGTATAAGATATTTGTAATAATATAAACTATATATAGGTATATAATGGTATATAATACAATATGGTGGATTATAATTATAAATAAAATAAAAAATAATCAAAATTTATAAAATATAAAGTTTTTATTTTTTTATATTTTCTATTATTTTTGTAAATTTCAGGTATTTTTGCTAATTTTTAGTTGTTTTTAATGTCCAAAATGTATAAAATCTGGGACTTAATAAAAAGATCGGATTGTCTTGGAATTTAAAAATACTAAATATAGTCAAAAATTTTGAAAACTATTTTTAATAAGTAATATATAATTCAAAAAAAATTTAGAGAAAGAAATAAATAATTTTGGGTTTCAAAAGAGTTTTTATTCATTTATAAGGATTTTAGAGTTTTTTAATTTTCAGTGATTTTCTTTTTCTATTTTTAAGGATTTTGGCCTAGAGAATAATACACGAATACTATTTTTTGTAACTTTAAATACGGTATTATATATTTTTTGGTTTATTTAAAGTAAACAGAGATAAAATGTGAAATTTTTTATTTTTAATAAAGAGAAAAAGTGCATAAAATGCAAAAGTAGTTATATGGCATAAAAAAGCAAGCATCCAAGTACCTTATCATATTTTTTCATAATATTTAGAGTATGAATGATATTTATAAAAAATAGACAAAGACACACAAATGAATAAGCTGATAGGTACCAAGTTGCAAATAAAGAAAGTTAAAATGCATTTAATAACAACATTACAAAGTTCAAAGGAACAAGTGCAAAATTTCCACGAATATTTATATTATACACTCCTAGCAAGGCATAAATCCAGTATATAAAAAGTTTCATGTCCATTTACAATTTTTCCCACAAAATTTAACATTGAATATACAAACTATTGTAATAGATACATATACAAAAACCTGTAAGGGTATACGTGCAAAATGCCCACCTCACGTGGGGGACCACGTGAGGTTATCTGGCAAGGACATAGATGGCAATACAAAAAAGGGAAAGAGGTTTCATGCAAACTTACGACATTTATTTACACTATGAAGCATATTTACATGATTAAAAATGGAATCAAAAAGGCAAATGGGCGTAAGTGATATTACCCCATTCATCGGTGGAAGGGAGCGGCTGTGGTGGCGCCACTTAACTCAATCAACGACTGAGGTGAGGTACCAGTTTGTTTGATGTGAACGTCCCAGATTAGACATGGGATGCACTAGAGATCCAACGACTCTTTAGGTAAGAGGAAGAACATGAAAGAACACTTGCATGTCCTCTAGTTGATCGTGCGTAGCTCCTCATACTGGCTTCCATTTTGCGTTCTGATTGGTTCATTATCCTCCTAGGAGCATTTCATGTCGAGTTGCACTAGCAAGAAGGTATGGGCTCCACTAGGAAGGGGCTTGGAGCTCATCGAAGTGTCGGGAACCTAGGACTCCTTGGCCAGATCAAAGTCGACCCAATACGGGTCCTCTAGAGCTGCAACCTACAGAGAAAGACATGATGGCATGCGGTGATGCCCCTCGACCCATCTGGAAGCTGATGTGCATGGAAAGTGAGCGAGATGGAGGAGCTTAGGTGAATGTCTGTGGTAGAGTTCTGATTCGTTGATCCACGAAGGATCAGGGTGGATCGAAAGGTGGAATGGATGCAACATGCGATAATGAAGAAGATGGGCATGATAAATTGGTCGGAACACATCGAATTCACAGTGATACATGACCGGAGCAGTGAGATCAAGCGATCTAATACTTGGGGTTCATTCTAAGATACTGATATACTTGCGAAATAAATGACAGTAATAAAATTAACCTAACTAAAACTAATAAAAATGGACAAAAAGGGCATAGCTCATACCTAGAAAACAGGGAGCAGAGGTATCACCAGAGCTACACCTTGGACCTCCTCCTCTCTTCCTAGATCCACATCGAACCCTTGGAGATTCTCTCTCTATCACCGGGAACACACACACACACCGAGGGGAATTAGGTATTGAAGAGGGATCACATGGAGAAAGGAGGTGAGGAGGGTTATTTATAAACAGATTAAGGGTCCTTGTTGACTGGTGATTTCTGAAGAACCTTATGAACAAAAGATTTTAGGATTAGGTGTGTATTAGGAATGATCAAAGGTAGGTTGGCGTGTGAAATTAGGTCAATTAGAGTGATAAGCTGGCCGGGAAAAAAAGGAGAAGATTGGTGGTTGACATGTTGACGAATATGCATTTCATCATTTTTATTAATTAATTTTAGCTTAAAACCCCATATAAAACACCTGAAAATAACACTAATTCCGATCTCTTACTAACCATCATCTTTGTATAATATTGTATATTTATCCCTCTATTATCCTAAAATAAATAAAGAAAGAAATAAAGGAAAAATAAATAAAATGCAATACTGTATATATGCAATAGATACATGCTTAATTAGACCCCAAGAGAAGGTCAAGACTTGACCTGATTGACAAGGAATAAGGTAGGGGCAAATATAACCTAAAATCTTGAAAATACTTGACATCTATATATATTGCTCACTTGTATAATATTCTCTATATTACACACTATTACATTGATTTATTCATTAGCAAATCCCTTGTAAATAAGGATAATTCCTTCATAAAATTGTGCATAAAACCCTCTTGTAAATAATAAAACAAATGTATATAAAAACTTGTGTATATTGTATAGATAACATCACTCTTAAAATGCCACATATCTCAACTTCCAAGATAAATAATTCCTCCACCTAAACTCCAAATTTGGAAAACTCACTTTCGTTGTACTCCAAATTAAATTACCTTTAAAATGGAGGTGAATTCATAAAATTCCGCGTTAAGGTGTGAAATGTGGCCAATGGGGTATTATTGTATACTATATATTTTTTAATATATTATTTTTCTATGCATATTTGTCAATATTGTATTTTTCTTTGCTTGTAAATATTATATTTACCTCGTATAAAATGAGAATAAAAATCACAAAATCAAAAAAATTAGCAAAAATAAAATCAAGTATATATTGTATATGTATCACCATGTACATATTGTACCTATAACTATTTAATTAGCCTAATTAATTAACACGTGAAAATCAAAAAAAAATAAAACCATTATAAAATATTATAAATAATAAAATATTAAATGATGTATATATTTATATAAATAATTAATTAAAAATCAAAATACAGTATATATAAGTATACATACCTGTAAATAACACTCTCTATTTATTTTAACCCTTGTAATTATATTATATAATTAAATAAAAGTTACTGAAATTAACTTTAAATTATTCTAACATTTTTTATTTACATTATTTATTTAAATTAATTCATTTTCGATTTGTTATTGATTTATTTAAAATTTTCATATTATTTTATCATGTAGTCTAATTTATCCGCATCTGCGGCGTGCCCTTATTGGCCAAACCTGGGTCTATAGACCTGGGTCAACTCCTCATCCGTGCTCCCTTCCTCTGCTAATCTCGTGCCATCGTTACATGATCTGTAACTCCTCCCGCATCCTTTGTCAACATTCAAGCTTATTGAATCACCTTCCATGCCACCACCTCAAATCCATCCATCACTCCATGATTTGCTCCCCTTTTTTAATTAAAAGATTTCTCGACTTCACTCTATAAATACCCTCCTCCCACCTCCGATGACTCTGGAATCCGTCCTTCGGTAATTTTCCTCCACGAGATCAATCCTTTGAGTGAGCTGTTGGTGACAGCTACAGGCCCCCACGATTAGGAGTGTGAGTGAGCGCCTGATGATCGTGATTCACCTGCATCACCAGTGATCGCCGCCACACGTCTCTGCCTCTCCTTCCAGTCGCAGATTGAGACAATCTTCATCATTCTTCTTATATGTAGATAACTTAGATAGATTGTCTTTAATCTTTATGTTTCTCTTTAATTTCATCTTAATCATCTAAATTAGATCTTTTTCATACACCTCCGATCTCCAAGATCGGAGGAGCTTCGATCACCCAACTCAATTTTCGACCATGCCTACATCTCTGCCCAACCTTTCTCCATCTCTTATATGGTCTGCATACCTTCAGTTCTTCGTAGATCTAGAGTTCAGTCTCCACTCCGACCACACCTGGTCAGGACTCCCATTCATCCTCATTGCATGATCTTCTGACCTACTTCTTGGCTGGACCACACCTCCGAGCATAGGCTATTAGTTGTCGGTCAAAGCAGCTCCAGATTTCACACATAACGAAAACCCAAAGTAGGTTCCTTGAGAAGATGAGAACACCACCTTTCTTATCGATCATCCAGTAGTTTCACGATGATGTAGGTGCAAATTAGAAGAAGAACCTGAGGAGCTTCGATTTGAGACTAAGTTGAGGAAGAACAGAGCTCAAACGAGCCAATTATAACTGATTGAAGTTCGCTGGGGATGACCAGCTTCCCAGGTCATCCAAGTGTCTTTGTAGCCACATGATCAAGAATACGACACCAGATTCAATCTTCACCATCGATTTAGCCCCATCTATGAGTCTAATATTTAAACATCAAGAGCAGATGGAACCATCCAAGCCACGTTTCAAACCAACCGTTCGATCAGATTTGTAGTTCATCAAGGTCGTCCTGCGCTCCACGTCACCTAAAGGGTAACTTTTCCCCCTTATATATATTATTTTATTTATTTGCAATAAAGTTCCTACGTAAAAACACTTGTTAATTCATCTTTGATTGAACATTTACACTTTTGGCCTTGGTATTTATTATATTTGCAAATGAGTCCTATTTGAATTGCTCGCGTGCCTAGCATATGCTTTGTTGGGTAAATTACAATAATGCTATCACTTGTTTTGTTTTAATGCTAGGACTACAGAATAAATTTACTTTCATTTCGGGCTAATCCAACGGGCCACACATTACTGGACGCATGAGATTTTAGGATTTTTGCATCATTAGCCATGCCTTTTTCATAGTTATTATCATTCCGTCTGAAAACATAATTGAACTACATATTGGTCCATATGAGTCTGCATATTTATTTTCCGTGTTAAAAATTAAGGAAAAATTAGCAAAACACATTTGAAAATTCCACAAAAATTCATATCATTTCCTGTTGCATTCATCTTTAATCCATAATTTTCTTTTGTATTTTCTTTTTTTATTATTTATTAAAATTTAAAAACTCCCTGAAAATGCCCTATTTGCATTAAAAATCATAAAAAAGTATAAAAACTCTTCTAGAAATTTTAAAAATTATTCCAATTTGCATATTCTTTATTTTAATGTCAAATGGTCATATTTTTAGCACCCGCAAAAAGATAAAAATGGTAAAATAATAAAAAAACAATATAACTTCATATAAATTCAATTAAAAATAAAAAAAATCATAAAATGACTCTAAAAAATATAAAAATGTCTTCATTATGTATCAATTTCATCCATTTTTAGCTTTATTTATTATTTAAAAAATCCAAAAATATTTGCATTAAAATCCATTCACATTATTTACTTTATTCAATTATTTTAAAATCTACAAAAATGGAGAAATTCAAGAAAATTTAAAAAAAAAACATGGGAAAGACTTTTAAAACCCAAAATACTTTTTGCCCAATTTTTTGTGTACCTAAAGTAAATCCAAAAAGAGTGCATTGTCTTATCTATTTTGTTTAATATTTAATTCTTTCAAAATAAAAAAATATTTTTTAAGTTTAAAAATTAAAATTAAAATTAAAAATCAGACAAACCAAATAAAATTTATATTATTATAATTCCTTAAAAACATAAAAAGCCAAAAGGAAAATACAACATCCAAGTATAGTATGAATAGAAATTCCTTTATTCTTTCTTTGTTTTTCCATTGCATAGAATAACCCCCAGGATTTATGTAGCCTCACTAAGTTCGATCTTGTTGGATATACATTTAAATTAAATAGAAAATTCTCTTACAACATTTCTGTATTTTTCCTTGACAATAATTAGTTTTTGCTTGATGTTTGTTTGGGTTGCGACAATATTTGTGAATAATTCATCTAAATAAAAACCCAGATAAATCGTGTCAACAAAATGGTGCTATTGATGGGGTGGCACGACGATGGTAGTTAGGTTTTTCTTTTGTTCTACTATTCTTGGTTGTAAACACCTAATTTTTAGTTCTTATTATTGTCTTTATTTTCATTCATTCTTCTTATTATTCATATTATTGTATCTAATTCATCCATTCTTGCTCCTATTTTCATAACCGAGATTCTTACATTATCTTTGTTTTTCTCTTTTTTGCGAGGGACCGATGAACGAGGGCGACATTCTTAGGAGCACCGGTGTACCCAAGCGAAGCGGAGGCGGCTTGATTCTTCACTAAACTGCAAGAGAGTGCAGGTGGAAAAGAAGATGAAGGAGACCATCATTTAGAGCATCGGACTTAGATAGATTTTAGTATTTATCTATTCATTCAAACTCTTGTAAAAAGGACATTACACACTTTGTTTGCTGGGTTTGTTTCACTATGTGCCGGTGCACTTGGGGGACCTCACCAGTTTTGTTTTCATCACCTTATTCTTTTGTTTTCATGTGGTTTTTGAGCCATTAGTGATTGCTTTAATTAGCCTATTTGAGCCAGGTAATTAAAATTAGGTCCAATGCCCTAGACATGAATTTCTGTACCTATAGAATAGAGCGTAACAGGACTTAGTCAAATTTAATTGGTTCTTGCTCGCTAATAAAAGCTATTACTATGACAGTTCATATGCATCAGTTAGATTAGTTTGATTTTCTATGTTTAAGTTTGCGTGGATTACCTGTATATAAATTGATGGCGACAAGGTACACATCTCTAACCCATGCATGCATCATTATATTTAATCACATATTGGCATTTCCGACTTCTTTCATTGTTTTCACTTACTTAATTTAAAGAGGAAATTGGACACTTGGTAGGCAATTTATTGCAAAGTATTAAAAACGAGTGATAACTTGTAAAATCAGGACTGCTAATGAAAACTCAACCCTAAAAATAAATGTAAGGAAAAAATCAATTGTTTTGGGGAGAGTAACCCCCTCATTGTTTGATTTTTTTGCAAGTGAGAGAGAGACGAGTACTAGGAAAGAGCCAAGCTAGGATTTTCGTATGGACTACTTGTCCTCTAAAAATTATTAGCTACTTCTCAGTTAGGGAATGTGGGTAGACGGTAAATAGTCTGTGTTTCCTTAGCATAGTGGGTGGTTTAGAGGATACTATGTAAGGCTCCATCCTCATGTAACGGGTGGTCATTTTTACAGTCCGTATTTACTCCCATACTATTTGAAAGTAGGTGCAACTAGTCATAAGAACAATACTACTCTTTAGGGAAATACATGCACCTAACAACTCTTTAACTCTTTCCAAGATTATATCTATCATTAATAAAATTGAAAAGATAACAGACCGAACTCTCATGGTCTTCGCTTCTTTTGAGTTGTTTAAAAGGGGGTTTGTTTTATGTTTGATTGCTAGTGCTAGAAATCCTTCTGCGCACTTCATTCCCTTCACTCATTCTCTTCTTGTTTGACCTTTGTATTCTCGCATCTCGCGTCTTCATATCGAAGATGTTGGATTGGAGCATTTCTCATTTGGACTTTGAGGGCACATTTCACACTCCAAACTGATCGTCTTCTACTCAGGAAGACTTACTTCCAGAGTATATCTCTTTCTCCACTTCACCCGTCACCACATCCATCTATCTATTGTTCAAGATTGACTCTAATCTTAAACTATCATTTAGGACTCCATCCTTCCTATGGACTAATCCAGTGCAATTTACATTTGTAGAAATCGATTCAGTGCACTATATGACACCTAATGGAAAGGGTTCCATAGTTGAGCATTTCGAGATCAACACCACCATTTTAGCCTCCATTCAGTCGTCTCAAGCACAATTGACAGAGCAAGCTATCTTTCAAACAATAATGAGGGATATGATTCTCGAACTGTGGCGGGATAGGAGAGAGGAGGATAGAAACAATGGAGGTGGTGGGAATGGGGGGGGAAGATCCTATAGAGCCTTTAGCTAATATTATATTGAAGGATGCCTATAATCCAGGGGTAGGAAAAACGAATTCATGGATTCAAATACATACGATTCATGGGCATTATGATCTCAAGCCAACGATTATGCCACTTCTCCTTATATTCCACGGAAATATCAATGAAGAGCCTTACATACACCTCGAACAATACACTACCCAAATGTCCCATTAGAGGTAGTAAAGATGACAGTCTTCATGTTCAGTTTGATGGAGAAGGCATTATATTGTATAAATCACTTGGGAAGGGTTTTCACAACATGGGAAGAGTTTGGTTTTGCTTTTTTGAACAAATATTACCCTCTTGGACATCTCAACCAAATGCGATCATTGATTTCTGACTTCTCCCGGATGTACCATGAACCTATTCACGAGGCGTGGGAAAGATTTGAAGACTTGACGGAGAAGTGCCCCCGCCACGATATTCCCAAGACAAGCTTAGAGCAAAATTTCTATGGGGGTAAAGCATAGAAAACTAGAAGCTGGTAGATGCCGCTTGTGGGGGAAGTCACTTCAACAAGGATGAGGATGTCCTTTATCAGATTATCGAGGAAATGATAGAGAGCTCTACAACTCTTTCTTCCTCGCGTGCTTTTCAGAAGCATCCCGTCACCTCTCCTGCAGTACCCCACAAGGTTGTCAATATGATAGCATCACATGAAGTAGATAGGATGGACAGTTCTGATCTGACCATCATTGGAAATCACCTATCCAATGTTGATATAATTGAGAAATGATCGAATGAGATAGAGAAACTCCAAGTGATCAAACAGAATACGAAGAACCAGGATAAGCTGGATGAGATAACGAAGCATCTTGAGCTTCTTGTTAGTACGGTCAGCGCATTCCAGAGCGTGAGTGTAATAGCTAACACTTCTAGCCGGGAGCAGACCTCTTCCACATAACAGAGTACTAGAAGACCATCCACAGTTCAACATGTTTATTACGTGTAGAACCTTGACCAGGTCCCGTAGCATTCACACCAGATTGTCTTGTACCAACAAGAGTGTCCATACATTCCTGAGTAGCAGGCTCCACTCCACCTATCATTCAGGAGGTGAAAGTTATCTGGTTCAACCGAGAGCGCAACTAGCCCCGTTTGTCAAGGCAAGGCCAGTTGGGTTCCCAACAGGGTCAGAGAACCGCCTACCAATTTCATGAAGGCAAATCGTAGTAATACCAGCACCAGCAATTCCAGCCCCAGTATCAATCTCCACATCACTTTTAGAACTGGAGACATGGCCAACATAAGCAGTCTGCTTATTTTCCACAACCCTACCATCAGCATCAGTCTCCTTATGGATACTAGCAGCCTCTAGCACTATCAGTCCCATTAACATCTTGTCATTGAGCATCGAGAGTCCCCTTCAGTGAATCCCACACTTGATCAGCTTACACTACTCATTAAGAACATGAATGAACTTACTGAGAGGATTGATGACCTAACCACCACAAAGACATTGATTCATGTATTGGTCGAGGCCAACCCAACAATTTCAGACACAAGGAGCAGGTTTCCCATGTCCCATCCACACCCGAAACAGGTATGGCCCTTGATTTTATATGCTTATCTGACACAATTCATCTCAGGAGCGGTAGGAAATTTCAGCTGCCTGCACACTAGTGGGGGTTGGGACATCAAGCCGTTGAGAGAGATTCATCTTCCACATCATCTTCTTTACCAACAATCGAGAGGTCTAGTGTAGCATTTCCTGAGTCTAGAGTTTCACCGCCTTCATCACCACCTTCACCTTCACTTTCCAGATGCTGGCCACTATCAGTCGAGATGGAGAATACACCACTTGTGGATCCTTCTTCTACCCAAGCAACAACATCCCGCCCTTTTTTAGATTCTATATTTGCTTCACCTATTTTGGACAACACCGTACATATTGATTCTAGTTGACCTATTTTAAATGAGGATTCCACCTTCACTACTCGAAATGAGTTTTTGAATGTTTCATCTTATTCTGTGCCATTTCATTCTACTTTATATAAATCCAAAAGAATCCAAAAATTAGAAACATCTCTATCAGATCATGAGTGGTTGAGATCTTATAGAACATCTTATTAGAGATGCCTCTTCTTAAGGCCGTGGAGTACAAGCATGCAGTAAAAAAGGGAATGAATTAAGCATGTAGGAAACAGCGTCAGACCAAGCATAACAAACAAAAGAAAATAGAAAAACATATCTTAACCATGGGTGCAATTTATGCCATCAGCAACTTCCCTCGCAAAAAGAAAGAAAATGGAGCACCTCACATCTACTATCAAATATTCAATCATGAATTCGATCGCACTCTTCTCGATAGCGGTTCCTCTATTAATATCATGCATCCTCTCTACTCACTGAGTTTGGGTGAGGACCTCTGAAAGTGACCAGGATGATCATTCAGTTTTCTAATAGATAGATTAAGAGGTTGAGGGGAATTTTATAGGACATTTTTGTAATGGTGCAGGGAATGAAATTTCATGTTGATTTTGTTGTCATGGATATGGACACACCTGTATCGTCACTCCATACCCTAATCATACTAGGTCTTACGTTCCTATAAATGGTCGAAGAAGTATTTGATTACGTTACTGGAGAGATCATCTTTCACTATAGTAGTGACAAAGTGAAAATAGAGAGGATACCTGATCCTAGACCATCACCGCCACCAGCAGCAACAGATGAGAGGTAGAAAATTACATAAGATCTCGAAGACTGTGATTTTCTTGTAGAAGTTAGAGAGACAGATCTTTTAACCGATTTCATAGACACCAGGGAGTTCTTTTCCCAGTAAGACCTTCTGGAAAGCATGGTCGGCACGAGTCGCCTTGTTGATCCTATTAATGTGTTTGATGATGGGCAGTTTGAGCTGATTTCTGAGAATCAGTCTATGTTTTTAGAGGTACCATCAGATATTCCTCTGACACATTGTTTTGAGATTACTGATGACATTCCTCCTTCTGAGAGCTATGAGGAACATATATCTAAGCCACATGCTGAGTTTCATGAGATATGCGTTGTTGAGAGACACCTTTCAGATATTATTTGTGAGATATCTGAACCCTTTGTTTCTAAGATTACTAAGGATTCTGAACAGCATAATGAGCCCCTCCTTTTGAGCAGAGATCTTTCATTGCAGATCTATCTGATTTTTATTTGCTGGGCCATTAGTAGGCACAGTGGGCAGTTCACATATTACAGATCACACACGTTCTACCAGTGCAACCATAGAAATCATTAAAGAGCCTATTCAGAGCCCACTCGAGTTCAAGGTTTTACCATCAACATTGCAATATGTATTCCATGTAGGTCCCCACAAATTTTTCCAGTCATCCTCAGCTCGCAGTTGACCGATGGACAAGAATCTTGCGTGCAAGAGTTTCTTGAGAGAAATCACAAGGCCATTGGTTGGAATATTTCAGATCTCTGTGGGATTAGTCCATCTTTGTGTTCGCATTATATCTACTTAGAGGATAACAGTAAACCCCCTCATGAGTGCAGCTGCCATTGAAATCCAAATCTGAGGGAGGATGTCATGAAAGAGATCAAGAAATGGTGTGATGTTGGATTTATATACATCCCATTTTGGATTCCAAGTAGGCCAGTCCTTTGCATGTGGTATCAAAGAAATCAAGTATTACTATCGAGATGAATGATTGTGGTAAGGAGATTCCAAGTCGAGTACCTACTTCATGTCTTGTCTGTGTAGATTAACGGTGCATGAACTCAACTACCAAGAAGATAACTTTCTGCTGCCCTTTATTGATAAGATTATTGAGAGGGTGGCAGGGAATGAGTTCTTTTGTTTCAAGAATGGGTACTCAGGATATAACCAGGTTGCTATTGCTGATAAGGATAAGGAGAAAACTACTTTCACTTGTCCGTTGGGCATCTATGCCTTTAAACAGATGCACTTTGGATTGTGTAACACCCCCGCTACATTCAAAATGTGCACGTTGGCCATTTTTTCCGATATAGTGGGTAGCTTTCTAGAGGTCTTCATGGACAATTTCTCAGTCTATGGTGATAGTTTTGACACATGTCTTGCTCATTTAGACCGATTCATTCAACATTGCTGTGAGCTAAACCTAGTGCTCTCTTGGGAGAAGAGTAACTTTATGGTGACTAATGGGATTGTATTGGGTAACGACATATCCAAACATGGTATGGATGTTGACTCGGCTAAGATCGATGTGATATCCAAGCTTGATCCGTCACAGACTTTGAAGCAGTGTAGGTTTTTTCTGGGACATGTTGGATTCTATAGGCGATTCATTAAGGACTTCAGCAAGATTGCCAGACCTTTGATTGAGCTTCTGTGCAAGGAGAGTGAATTTGTTGTTGATGAGAAAGTCGTCCTTGCATATCATCAGATGAAAGATATGGTTACTAGTGCTCCTTTCTTATAGCCATCTGATTGGTCTCTTCCTTTCGAGATCATGACGTACGCCTCATATTCTGTAGTCAGAGTTGTTTTAGGACTTTGAAGGGATGGGATACCATTTTCTATGCACTATGCTAGCAAGACTATGGATGAGGCATAACGAGATTATACAGTGACAGAGAAGGAGATGTTAGTAGTTTTGTTTGGGCCAGAGTAGTTAGATCTTACCTCCTTGGTTCCCACTTTATTGTATACACAGATCACACTACCATACGATACTTACGTGCAAAGAAGGATGCCAAACCATACCTTATCAGATGGATCCTTCTTTTCCAGCAATTTGATTTAGAGATTCGAAATAAATACGGAGTCAAGAATGTTGTGGCAGATCTCTTTCCCACATTACAGATGCAGAGACCTCTAAGCAGAGCATGATTCCTATTTCTGAGACCTTTCCAGGTGAGACCATTTTGTTTGTGGCCTTACTCCCATGGTATGCTGATATTGTGAACTATCTTGTCTCCAAGAGAGTTCCACAAGATTGGTTGAATCATAAAGTAGGCAGATTTCTATTTGACATCCATTATTACTAATGGGAGGATCCGTACCTATTTCGTGAGGCTGCATATTGTATCTGGAGAAGGTACATTCCTCAGGAGAAACACCAAGTGTCCTTGAGCACTATCACAAACTAGAATTTGGTGGGCATCACTCGAGGAAGCACTTGATAGAAAAGGTTTTATAGAGTGGCCAATGGTGGCCAACATTATTTAAGGATGCTACACAGTATGTTCGAGGTTGTATTGACTGTCAGAAGATGGGAGGAACCACTGGTTCAAAAGATACCGTGCCCTTGAGATATATACAGATTTTTGATGTTTTTGATGCTTGGTGCACAGACTCCATTGGCCAATTTATTGTTAGTCAGGGATATCAGTTTATCCTATTTGCCATGTATTACGTTAGTCATTGGGTGGAGGCTATCTCACCCGAGTTGATAATAGTTGTACGGTGTGTTCCTTTCTCAAGGACCATATTATTGCACGGTTCAGGATCTCCATGATACTTATTTCAGATGGGGGAAGCCATTTAATCAATAAAGAAGTTAAGAAGCTTGTGAAGGAGTTTGCCATTGAGCGTAGGGTTGCGTCTCCTTACCACCCACAGAATAATGGATTGGCTGAAATTTCAAATAGGGAGATAAAGATTATATTTCAAAAATTGTATGTAAGATAAGAAGAACTAGTCCCAGATGCTTGGCTCAATTCTATGGGCTTATCGGACAACGTACAAGTCTTCTTTGGTTAAGTCTCCCTACAGATTGGTGTATGGAAAGCCTTGCCACCTGCCACTGGAATTAATTCACAAATCATTATGGGCACTCCATGTATGCAATCTTGATTATGAGACTACAGGAAAGAACAAGAAGTTGGATTTGAATAGATTGATAGAATTCTGAGACTTTGCATATGATAACTCACTCATGTATAAGGAGAAAGTCAAACATTGGCATGATAGACACATTAGAAGAAATGCATTCTCCCCTTATCAGAAAGTATGGTTATTTGATGCTAAGTTGAAGTTGTTTTCAGGGATATTGAAAAGCAAATGGTCATGACCGTTTATTGTGAGAGTTGTGCATAACAATGGTAGTATTGTCATATATGGGGTTTCATCTGACGCACAACCATTTGTCATGAACGGACAGTTGTTGAAGCCATATCTAGATCATGACACATTCATGTCCGTTGTTGATTCTATATCTGTGCTATTAGACGATGACTTCTTGACATCTTCTGCATCTGATACATTATCTTATTTCTCGTGTACATATCTTTTCATTTTATTGTTTCTTCTTTTGTTTTTATCGTTCACCTCTTTTCTGTCTATGTGTGTTATACTTAGAATGTACTCTATCATGAGTATAAGGGAGGTGAATGATTAGAGTTGTTCATATTCGTCCTGTTCAACACTCTTGTTGTTGGTTATACATAGGGATCCCTTAACTTAAGTATATGCGGAGTGATGTTGTTCGTAACGTCCTTTTCTTTTTATTTTCTTTTCTTTGGATCTCTCGCTTGACCTTCAACATGTTGATATTCTTTTTCTATACATAGGGATCTTTTACCCTAAGCATAGGGTAGGAAAAGTCGAGTTGTTGAGTTTGTTCAACCTCTTCATCAATGCTCTCCATTTGTTCAGTCTTCTATAGTTAGGATTATTTGATCCTAAGTATATGGGGATCACCGACTTATACTCCTTTCATCTATTCTTTGACTCATTGTTGTATAGTATTCTTTTCACTTTAGTATACTTAGCGCGAGTTATGTCTTCCTTTGTATCTCTTTGATCACTCTTAGGACATAGTTCGAGCTAAGTATAGGGAGGTGTCGTATATATTGTATATATACTTTGGCCATAACTCGTACTTTTATTAGTAAGATATCTAAAATTTTTTGTAAAATATTTGTAAATTTATTGTCTGAATCAAAACTAGGTATATTGTCCAAAATATTTGAAATTTTTTTTGTCATATGGGATATAAATTGTATGTATATAAATATGTAAAATCCACATATGTATATTGACGGTTCCGCTGAGCACATGATGTAATTTGCACTTGTTGTAATACTAGTACTTAGCGAATTGTTCAGAACCGAGAAAAGATCTCCGCGAGGAGTGTCTCGGCTTTAATTTATATCCTGGGCAAGTCCAGCGTTGAACACAGGGAGGCAAAGGAACAACTTCAGGTCAATTTCTGAAATTCGGTCTAGGTTTTCAATGCGATTTTTTTGTATTTTTTGAATGCAAATATAAATGAGATGCAATATGCGGGTGAATTAAGTTAATAATGAACCACACAACTTAACCAAATTAAGATTTGATGACAAATTAGTTGAATTTAGCCAAATTATATTTTTAATGCAAACCTAATTCAGTGATGAAAACAAAAGACATTTTTTTTGGAATTTTAAGGGTTAGTATGCAACAAGGAAAAATGAACACTTTTTTGGTTTTTACAAAAATTTTCACTCAAACAGTATGCAAAAATTATGAAAATTTTAGTCGAATTAAAACATGATGCAATGAGGCTACAATAATGTTTTTAGAATTTTTTGAGAAATATGAATTTTTATTGATTTTTTAATAAAAATAGAGTGACAGTGGGTAATTAATTCTTAATAAATCCACAATATCAATTTATACTGAGTGAAAATTCTCTCAATAAGGTATTTAAATGATGAATCCAAGAGATTTGGACTTTAGCAAAAATGACGTCTGTGGATTTAAATAAAAATCATTTACTAGAATCACTCTACAATTTATTTAGTAAACAAGATAACTCCAATTAAGATGAATTTTTGATAGTAATTAAATAATGATGCAAGGCATCATTTCTAGTTTTCGTGATTTTTTTGAAGCAAATGTCAGCGAATTATGAATTTAAGATCTTAATTTAAGTAAAACATGCATTATTTCACTTAAACAATTTTCATTAATTCAACAAAGACCAAAAAATATAAATAAATATCCAAATAGTAGACAATTAGTCGTTCAACATAATTACATATTTCATTAAAAGAAATGATGCAATATTGATGTTTAAATTAAATCTCAAACACATGGGTATCCGTGCAAATTCAGAAATTAACTTCGATAACAACAAAACAAGCACAAGGATGCGTTTGTAATTATAGAAACATAACAAGACAAATAAACAATTTTTACAAAAATCAAAAAAACAAAAAAAAATAAACCTTCGTCTTCTTCATAGAGAGGGCACCGCGGTCGGCGACTGAGCGGGGCAGCTCGGGTGCGGCGCAGGTGGCCGCGGGCGAGGGGCTGATGCTGGCGAGCGCGGGAGTGCAGTGGCACGACCGGCTTAGCCTGGAGGAATGAGCGATGTCTTCTGCGCTACAGGTTGTGGGCTGGGAGGTAATGACCGACTGGAGAGCGGCGGCTGGCAAAGCGCTGCGGCGGGACCACGCACGGCGGTGCGGGTGGCGACCGTGTTGGTTGGAGAGCGACAACACCACCGACGGTGGAGGAGGAAGTGGGGGCCAACGTTGCTTCAATTTCTTTTTTTTTTAATTTTTATTTTTTTTTTGATTTTTTTATTTTAAAATTTGATTGATTTTTTTATTATTTATTTTGTTAGTTTCTTAAATAGGAACAAAATATATATAAGAAGAAGAAAATAAAAAAAAGTGGGATGGGGAATGATGAAGGTGGTAAATGGTATGGAAGATTGTGTGGTGGTGTGATATATAAAAAACATTGGAAAAAAGTTAGATGAAATAAAATAAAAAGTAAATGATAGGGAATACTCACCTGAGGTTTGCCGGATTTGTGGAGTAGCTACGCCGAACTCCTGTCGTAGCCTCGATCCCATTGGTGAAATAAAATCCGGAGAAGCTATGGGTGCTCGATGGGAAGCTCGTGACACGGGGACGGTGGTCACCCTTGATCTCGCCCGAAGGAGGTCGTTGCTTGAGCAGGATGCTTAGCCGCTGTCACCAACAAAACACTCCAAGCTCTCTCATTTTTCTATTAGAATGGCGGATGCGGAAAAATGAGTATGGGGAGACAAATAAAAAGAGAAGAGAAAGGGAGGTTAGAAAGGTCATGGAGTTGAATGGGAGGTTACATTATTGGTGGAGTTGAATGGAGGTTAGATGAAGAATATGGGTTGGAATGAGAGTTGGCGGTAAAATGAAAAGAAGAGGAAAGTTAGTGTACATAAAGGGAAAAAATAAAATGAAACAATAGAGAAAATAGTTGGCTACTAAAAAAGAATAAAATAAAAAGAAGAAAAAGAGTGGAGAATTTACAAAAGTAAGCCCACAATATGTATATTTTTTACTTTTCTAATTTTAACTTTGTTTGTATTTTTAATAAAGGATATTTACAATATAAAAATAAAATAAAATAGTAGAAAAAAATACAACACAAAAATGATTTTTTGGATTTTTTGTAATAAGAAGATTAAAATAAAAAATGGGAAAACAAAAAATATCTATAATATATGCAATGTATACCTAGGTCCCAAAACCCAAATCTTGCAAATGAGCTCCGATTTTTATGAAACCACTTTCATTGGATAGATAAATTTCTAATTTAAACTTTAAAAGGGAGTTTGGTTAATTTGGAGTTCATACAGAGTGGGAATTTGGCCGGGAAGTTGGACTCTACAGCTTTTTATCTTTGGGGTCTAGGAGTATTTATTTGAGGTGAAATTTATTTTATATTTTGTATTTTTAAAAACATTTTTTATAAATAAGTCAGAGAAAGAATTAGACAAAAAGAAGTTGAAATGAATTTATTAAAAATACATGAAGTTTTAGGATAATTACAAGTAAAAAAACTCCTTTATTTTACGACTTTTTATTATTAATTTATTCTGTACAATATAATATACAATAATTAGTGTATTTTATTTACAAGAGTCATTTTGTTAATTTATTGAATTTATACAATTTATTTGTGATTTTACTCAGGGATTTTACTAAGATTAATATTTTGAGATGATGAATCGCGGATTCATTACCCCCCTATACTTAAACTTTGCTAGTCCTAAAGCAAATAAGGAACGAATAAGTTGGAATAACGCATGACTGTGCATGTGAATACAAGACTTGATCCGTTCAACAACTCTTGATTTTAGATATCCTAAAATTCTATGATGAACCAAGCTCTAGTCAAAAGGTATCTAATTTCCCTAATCACAAGACTCTCTCTGTTTACATATATAGTAGGGATATGACGTTAACTGTGGACTGCAGTTATAAGAGTCTAGTCGCAACGTCACCCAAGGTTCCAGTCCAAGCGACTCTCCTAAGAACCCAATCCTCAACACTAGGGAATAAACCATTTCTTGCATCCAATCCACCTTCTCTTTAGTTATCAAACTTGAATGTGTAGATGATGGACAGTTGATGGAGGCCATAAGACTGTGTCATTTCTTCCCTCCCTCTCATTGGAACAAGGATCCTCTTGAGTGCCTTATTAACTCAACACATGTATTTTTTGGTTGTTGATCAGTGTGTCCGTCAAGAGACGTTGGAATCGTCTGCACTTGTTTTCCTAGGAGTACACATGGGTGTGCCTTTTTTGAGTATCTCTTATACCTTCTAATCCAAAACTTGTAGCATTTACGATGCAAAGCCCTTTTTTGGTGCAAGCCTGACTCATGGTCCTAAAGTGGTGGTCCAAGTGGACACTTTGAAATTGTTGGGAGCGCTCTCCTTTGGTGAAAGCTCTTATGATATTTGACTTGTAGGGTGAGAGCTTTTTCAACATTTCATTCTTTCTTTGCTTTATGATTTCTGCTAGCTCCACTGTTTTTACCAAAAGTTGGCGCACAATGATCAATAGTTTTTTTATATATTTCATCACACCCTGGCACATAGGTAAAAATGCTGACACTCAGATTTCATGAAGCCTTTAAAGATTTTATCCCATTCTCGAGCATCATTAAATCAGGTCGAAACTCAAATCCCTCATCCCAGTTCCTCAAGTAAAATTTCAACTTGTTTCATCATAACTACAATCGTTTAAGTGAGGTGCTGATCATATTCTTAAGGTAGAGACTAAACATGCACTATAGCACACAAATCTTTCAAACTAGGGAAGTGTGAATAATTAAATCAAAGACCCTAATGATTAAGGTTGGTTGACTCCAAATCTCAAGACCTCATAAACCAAATGTTTTTGAACTTCACTAGTCTTATGTAAAAGTGTAAGTTTCAGGGACTTAACCAATTTATTAGTTATTTTTTTATTTTGATTTTCATGATTTCGATTTAGATTTTTTTTGAAAAAGAACGTAAAAGAAGGGGAGAATTTTTTGAAAAAGATTTTTACTTTTTTTTTTCAAAATTTTTTTAAAGAAAGGTTAATAAGAAAAGACTCATATTTTTTTGAAAAGAAAAAAAAGTAAAAAATTTTGAAAGTTTTTTTTGAAAAGAAAGAAAAAAATGAAATGTTTTTTTGATAAGAGAAAATATTATTGAAAATACTTTTTTTTGCCTTTTATAAAAACCCCTTTATTATTAAAAGGAGAATAGCTTTTTTTTGATTTTTTTAAGATTTTTTGTTACACCTCTTATTTAAAACAATTTACCCATAACCACTTATTTTAATTACAAACAAGTCAAAGTAAGAGTTATAGGTAAAGTATATATGTAATATATACAAGCCCCCCTATACTTAGCAGGTGCTATGTCCTCATGGTGCTAGGTGACAAAAAGCCATAGCTAGTACTAAGCATAAGTGGGTGAAAAGATAAGAGCGTGGGAGAATACACAACAGGCATGGGGCCCGTATACTTAGGCTCTGGTCAGCCAAAGTATTGGAGAGAACACAATATTGGTGTACCGATGAGGATGTTAAAGAATATACAAAAAGAATATAAAAAGAAGAGATGAAGCAAATCGGGTCACTTACCCCCCTATACTTAGGATCTAGTCATCCTAAGTATAGCCACAAAATGAAAACGATACAGAGTTAGGCGAGTGATGCGAATCACGGGGGAGGGAAGGGAATAAATGAAGGAAAATCTGTACAAGGAGGAGTGAGGATGTACAAGGATCAAGAAGGTTTGTGACGGACATCCAACAGAGGCGTGAGCGAGGGGGTTGATAGTATACACATGTGTCGCTGTCAGAGTCATCGTCAGAAGAATAATAGTGAGGTGTAGGGAACATCCAATGAGGGTCGACACAGGACTGCTTGTGCAATTATGGCTTTAGAATAGCCGAACTGAGCTCACTCTTATAGAGCACCTCATCTGGACCTGATGAGGACTCCTTAGAAAGTTCCTTCTCTGGTAAGTTGAAGGTAACTTTCTTAGCCGGTTTTCTAGAACCTGAAGCATCAAGAGGATGAGGAGAGTGATACATATTGAGGAGTTTGAGGGAACAACTCGAGGAATCAATACTCTTCTTCTTCTTAGCAGATGACAGACTAGAGTATGGAGCAACCGATTTATCAAGATTGGTCAATTTGGTCCCAATTGTCTCTTTTGGTGTAGATCCTTGATGTAGAGAGTTGCTAACCAGAGTTTCATCATCAGATGAGTCACCATATGCATTATAATACTCCCGCAAAGTCAGCACACATCTTTGATATGGCATAGTGTTCTCAGTTGGCTTGGCATTTATAGTCTCATGTGTCGGATCATCTAAATAATCAAGGAAATCAGAAATGATCGTGTCCGACTTAGGGGCAGCTTCTGGCTGTGAGTCCTATCTAGAAGCTATCATGGTGGTGGGGATGAAAGCAATGGGTGATGTGCGGGTGTAGGGAGTCTCTGAACAAATGGTCATCTGTACAGTCGGTATCGCAGCTGTAGTAGAGAGACGACAATCAACTGTCTCTCGGAGGTCACAGTTGTCAGCGACATTACGCGTTACCTTAGAATTTCATGTGTCCTCAAAGATGGGGTGAGGTCGGAGTGCTCCCAATGTAGAGAAATCGATCTCCCGAGTCTCACAATCTATAGTTGCCTTAGCCAAGGCTAGGAACGACTTCCGGAGAATGATCGGAGACTGGGTGAACTCTCCTCAGTGCTCTATGTCAATGATCATGAAGTCTACCTGCAGTAGAGCACCTTGGAAAGTAATGATGACTGAAATTGCTCCTCTCGACCGTTTAATGGACTGATCAACCAACTGAACGATCTCTCTTGACTTCTTAGCATATCTGATTTTGAGCTTGGCAAACACGGAGGTCGGGAGGATATTAATCAGTGAGTCATCATCGATTCTTGAATTGGTGAAGGTGGTATCTCTTTGATTTCACAATCAAAACTATGCAACCGCTTCACTCTGCGGCTCTTGATTTTTCTCCCTATCATAAAAAAGGTGGCCATAGACACTACATGTTTCTCAGTCCTTGTCCTCTTATTGCCCAACCATTTAAGCATCAATTTACTTCTCACAAATCCTTTAAGGTCGGGAAAGTGTTCAATGGCCATTATTAAGGGAAGCTCAAAATTCAACTCTCTATCAGGTGCTTCCCTAATTGCAGGATCCAATTTTTTCAAGTATTTTCCATTTTTCAATTTTTATGGTATTTTCTGGTTTTTCATTTTTTGGTCTTTTTGATAGGTGAAGGAGCAATAGGAGAATGTACAGACTCAAGTTTTGAGGAAAAATGGTTAGTAGAAGAGGGAGGTAGAACGGACTCCAGCTGTACTTGATGTGTAGTCAATCGGTGTCTTTCAAGTTTTCAAAAATTCAGTCCGCAAAATCCATGATCCATATTCCTACCTGGACTCTTGATTTATCTAGAAATGTCATCCTCCAATAAATTTTCATGACACATCATGAGAGAAGCATGCTCAATTGGAGGATACTATTGAGAACTCGTGCTCTTATACTCAACACACCTTGACTCATGCATGTAATGCTTGGTTGAGTATGGCCCTGATCTATGGCCGATGTTGGTCAGAGCCTCATAAGGTGGAGTCAGTAAACAAGGCGTCTGTAGATCGGTCGAATGAATCCAATCACCTGCGTATGTCGGCTCTCTGAATGGGTGATATGAAGGTTGTTCTTTTTCAGTGTGATCACTCACGTCAATCATGTCAGGAATATCATGTAGTGCATGCCCTTCCATTCGGTCTGTTTGGTCGACCACATTGTACCCTATGGTCAAGTTGGGATGTGTATAGGTCAATTGTTGTCTGGTCCCAACTTGAGGTGAGTATGAGGTCTGTTGGGAGGGCAACTGATTTTGCCAATCATTCATCTCAGTAGTGGCTTGCTCTTCGATTTGTTCCTTGATTTCAGCATGCGGTGAGAATATTGTGAGTCAATCCAGGGTGGATGTGAGTCAGGGTTGTAAGAATGTGGGGTAGGTGAGAAGGACGAAGAAGTAGGGAAGTCAATCAGAGTTCTGACTTTGCGGTCGGGGTGTGGGTATGTGGAGGAATAAGAGGGTGGAGATGATCGGAATATGGTCCAAGAAGGGTGACTTGGATATGATGACCAATATTCTGACATCTTGGAAGGGAGATGGGAGAATGAAGCGAATCAAGTAAGAAAGTGTGCAAGTGTACCTAAAAACACACAAAACAAACAAACACAAGAACAAACCCTGGGTTCACCTACTCAACTCAATGATGGTCGCAAGAGTCCGACCGTTTACCTTTCAATTTTAATTAGGTGATAAAACAAGATATAAGTCCAATTACGCAAGGCTTAATAAGTAGGTTTTGGGCACTATCCTAGGGATGCGTCCTCACCTCTCAACAATCATAATAGCCAAGCATACTATGGGGATTTTGCTCTTCCAAAACAAGTGCTAATTTTAGTCAATTTTTTGTCAACTTTGATTAACAGTCCCAATTTTAAATTGGGTTATCAATTGATTAATCCACCAAACACAGCACGCCTAACGACCAGTCCCGATTTCCTTTTGGCCTAAGTTTCAAAACCAAGGGGGAAGGTAGTCGAGAAAAACCGATGCAAATAGTGAAATCAATGATGCATGCCTAGTTTAGGAGAGTTACAGTTATCCACACGCTCTACATGCGGGATGCAAGGCAGAATTGAATTTTATACTAAATGAAAGGCAAACGAGAAAACTGTTCCTAGACATGCATTTCTATTAGCGAGTGATGGACGAATTAATTTGGACTAATAGCTCTGGAGTCTAAGTGCATCTCGTTAAATGTGACATGTCATCCTAAAAATTACGAGCATAATAAATAAAATATTCTAATAAAAATATGCTCTAAGAGCCGCTAGTACAAGTCCTATTCTACGTCATTCAACCACAAGATCAGAAATGGGTCAAATGTTCAGTCGGGATACAACTGCGAGCTCTCAAATAAGAGCCATTGTAAAGAGGAATTACCTAAATTATTACAACACAATAATTACAAAAATTAACAAAAATGAATATTGCTCTCAAAAATGTATTCAAATTTTCCTTGATCTTTAGCAGTCGGTGTACGCCACATTTGTCGATCTCCGATGCACTCCAAGTTCATTGGGCCCTCGCAAGGAAAATAAAATTTATATTAGAGAGATAAACAACAAAATATATACAAAAAATGTGAAAAAAATAATTGAGAAAAAAATGGATTAATTATAAAATGGCTCAGGGGTCAGACTACCCGTGTGAGAGAAAACCTAAATCAAATTTTCTAAATTAAACCCTAAGCTGTTTGCCTCCCAGGAAACGACACCATCTGACGGTTCCGCTGAGCACGTGATGTAATTTACACTCATTGTAATACAAGTACTTAGCGAATTGTTTAGAATCGAGAAAGATCTCTGTAAGGAGTGTCTTGGCTTTAATTTATATCCTGGGCAAGTTCGGGGTCGAACACAGGGGGGCAAAGGAACAACTTTGGGTCAATTTAGAGAAATTAGTTCTAGGTTTTCAATACAATTTTTTGTATTTTTTTAATTTAAAAATAAATAAGATGCAATATGCGGGTGAATTAAGTTAATAAGGAACCATACAACTTAGCCAACTAAGTTTTAATGTCAAACTAGTTCAATTTAGCCAAATTATTTTTTTCCTACAAACCTAATTCAATGGTGAAAACAAAATAATTTTTTTTGGAATATTAAGGTTTAACATGGAATAAGGAAAATAAACTCTTTTTATGGTTTTTTACGCAAATTTTCACTCAAACAGTATACAAAAATTATGAAAACTTTACTTGAACTAAAACATGATGCAAAGAGGCTACAGTAATTTCTTTATAGTTTTTTGGGAAATATGATTTTTTTATTGATTTTTTAATGAAAATAGAGTGACAACGAGTAATTAATTCTCAATAGATCCACAATATCAATTTATCCATAGTGAAAATTATCTCAAGATGGTATTTAATGATGAATCCAAGAGAGTTGGAATTTTGCAAAAATGACGTTTGTGGATATAAATAAACATCATTTACTAGAATCACTCTACAATTTATTTAGTACACAAGATAACTCAAATTAAGATGAATTTTTTATAGTAATTAAATAATATTGTAAGGCATCATTTCTGGTTTTTGTGATATTTTTGGAGCAACTGTCAGTGAATTGTGAATTTAAGATCTTAGATTGAGTAAAACATGCAATATTTCACTTAAACAATTTTAATTAGTTCACCAAAGCTCATAAAAATACAAATAACTATCCAAATGTTAGACAATTAGTTGCTCAACATAATTACATATTTCATTAAAAGAAATGATGCAATATTGATATCCAAATTAAAACTCAAACACATGGGTATCTGTGCAAATTCAGAAATTATCTTCGTCAATAAGAAAACAAGCACAAGGATTTGTTTGTAGTTACAAAAACAAAACATGACAAACAAGCAATTTTTACAAAAAAAACAAATAAACCTTCATCTTCTTCGCAGGGTAGGGCACTACGGACTGCGGCTGGGCGGGGCAGCTCAGGTGCGGCGTGGCAGAGCTCTACACAGGCGCAGATGGCCATGGGCGGATGGCTCATGCTGGCGAGCATGGGCGTGCGGTGGCGCAACCAGCTTGGCCTGGAGGAATAAGCGACGGCTTCCGCGCCGCAGGCTGTAGGCTGGGAGGCAATGACCAGCTGGAGAGCAGCGACTGGCGAAGCGCTGCGGCAGGGCCACGCACGGCGGTACGGATGGGAGGCGCTGGCTGGAGAGCGGTAGTGCCATCAACGGTAGAGGAGGAAGCGGGGCCAGCGGTGTTGCAGTTTCTTTTTTTTTTAATTTTTTTTGTGATTTGAAAATTTGATTGATTTTTTTAAAATTTTTTATTTTTTAGTTTTCTTAAACAGGAACAAATATATATATAAGAAGAAAATAATAAAAATTGGGAAGGGGAATGATGAATATGGTAAATGGTGGGGAAGATGGTGTGGTGGTGTGATATAAAAAAAAGAAGGAAAAAAGTTAAATAAAATAAATTAAAAATGGAAATGATAGGGAATACTCACCTGAGGTTCGCCAGATTTGCAGAGCAGCTACGCTAAACACCTATCGTCGCCTCGATCCGATTAGCGAAAAGAAAATCGGAGAAGCTATGCGAGCTCAATGAGAAGCTCGTGACATAGGTACGATCGTCGGTCCAGATCTCGCGTGAAGGAGGTCATTGCGTGAGGAGGATGCTTAGCTGTTGTCACCAACAAAACACTCCAAGCTCTCTCCTTTTTCTATTAGAATGGAGGATGCGGAAAAATGAGGATGGGGAGATGAATAAAAAGAGAAGAGAAAGGGAGGTTAGAAAGGTGGTGGAGTTGAATGGGAGGTTAGATTATTGATGGAGTTGAATGGAGGTTAGATGAATAATATGGGGTGGAATGGGAGTTGGTGGTAAAATGAAAAGAAGAGGGAAGTTAGTGTAGATAAAGGGAAAATATAAAAGGAAACAAAAGAGAAAAAAAAGTTGGCTACTAAATTAGAATAAAATAAAAAGAATAAAAAGAGTGGAGAATTTACAAAAGTAACCCAACAGTGTGTACCATTTTTACTTTTCTAATTTTAATTTTTTTTATTTTTAATGAAATATTTACAATATAAAATTAAAATAAAATAGTAGAAATAATAAACAACACAAAAATGATTTATAGACTTTTAGTAATTAAGAAAATTAAAATAAAAAATGGACAAACAAAAAATATGTACAATATATACAACGTACACCTAGGTCCCAAAATCCAAAGTTTGCAAACGAGCTTCAATTTTAATGAAACCACTTTCATTGCATAGATAATTTTCTAAAAAAGTCAGTTTAGTGAATTTGGAGTTCATACGGAGTGTGAATTTAGCCGGGGAGTTGGACTTTATGGCTTTTTATCTTTGGGATCTAGAAGTATTTATTTGAGATGATATTTTGTATTTTTTATTATTATAAACATTTTTATAAACACGTTAGAGAAAGAATTAACCAAAAAGGAGTTGAAATGAATTTATTAAAAATATATGAAGTTTTAGGCTATTTACATGTAAAAAAAACTCTTTCATTTTACGGCTTTTTATTGTTAATTTATTTTGTGTAATATAATATAAAAAATCAGTGTATTTTATTTACAAGAGTCATTTTGCTAATTTATTGATTTTATAGACATTTATTTGATATTTTACTCAGGGATTTTGCTATGATTATACATTGAGATGATGAATCGCGGATTCATCATATATAAACTTTGAGCACCTTCCATCATGTAAATAAAATTCTTTATTATAAATAGAAACCTTTTATAAAACTTGTACCTAAAACTTGTATATAAATCCTCTTGTAAAATATTGTATAAAATTTGTATAATCCTTGTATATACTTGTATATATTTTACTAACCTTTTTTCATTCTTAAAAAAATGTTTTGTATATACTTCTTCCATCTGCTTGTGCTTTTTTAGAATAGAATTGACATTTAAATTGGTCTATAATAAAATTAAAGAATGGAGATTTGTTATGACCTTAATCTACTTAATTTTCGAGGAACTTTATAAGAACTGGATTTGAGACTTTTCATGTCCTAGCGACTTAATTCTTTGAGTGCATAAGACTACGTTGACATGTCATCTTGATGAGTCTAAGTAGAATATTTAACAACACAAACATGATTCTTCTAGACTGTGGCTTAACTTGGACAAGCACTCTACACGTAGCTCATCATGGATGAGGTGGTGAGGGGGCAGAATCTTTTGGCTTGGCGTAGCACACGGGTGTGTAACATCTAGTGGGAACATTCGTCTTCCTCTAGGGATGGTAGTGTTGTTGGACATGCGAGCCCACGGCGAGCCATTATGCAATAAATGTTATTGCGAATATCATTCCCTGATCTGAAATGAAGAATAAATAATTTGCATAATAGGTACCTTAGTACAATTAGGGTTATGTACCATGGCCATCTTAATGATCATACAGTTGTTGATTCAATTATTGAATCATAGAGGCTGGTGCTTGGATGAATATCTAATGAGTTAGATTGAGGACTCATCAAGCACCGTCAAATGATTGTAAAGAGATGATCTCCAGTCTTAGTAGGAGATGGCAATCCTATCTCAGTTAGGCCGATATCTGACCGACCTCTTGATGCAGGTCCTCTGCATAGGAATAGAGATTCGGAGGTGTCAGATTAGTTAGGTCAAAGAGTTGACTTAACGGGATCGAGATAACCAAAGTCGTATATTGTATGCTGTCATGATATAGGCACGCATCCTATGACCGGAGACAGATGTGTTACTATATGTCTTAGTATGTACATTTGGCAGACCAATAGGTTGATGACCTAATCAAGGTCTATACACCGGTGCGCTGGTGTGCATATAACGGCATGTGAGTAATACGATCTCTCAAAAGGATCATACAGGTTCACTACTGAACCAGAAGACATGAGCTCACTCATGAGATATTGGGAAAAATCAAATTCTGTGCGCATGGTCATCTCGCTTTGGAAGCTTGACTGAATTTATAGGTTTGATATATACTTTTGGAAAGTATATGATCAAGACCAAGGTATGATATATGCTTTTGGAAAGTATATGATCGATACCAACTCCCAATGATCAAAATGAGAAACTTACTGATAAAACCCTGAAGTAGACAATATAAAGTTGATCTAATACTTTGGGTTTATTTTGAGTCTTCCGGTATGCAGGATGTACATGTATTGGGACTACCTGAGGTTGATGTGATCATGAACGATTGTATAGTGACTCCTCTCAGTGAAGAAGTAATCTGATCTCAGTGAAGAAACCATGACGCTTCCATTCCTAGGGAGTGATGAAACGGGTCTGGATTTTAGTGACTCCTCTCAGTGAAGAAGTAATCTGATATTGATCCAAATGTTGGACATTGATCTGAATGCGATTCCGATGCAATGAGAACATTAGATTTGCGGTCTTGATTTAATCAAGCATATATGGGAGGCCCGAGATCTGGATTTGAGATGTAATCTCAATATCCAAGTCACTATACGTGGAACAATACAATTGCCCTGTCCTTATCTCCAAGTATTTGCGGAGAAAGCGCATTATCCTTGAAAGAGTTCATGAATAATTCTATTGTTGATATATGTATCTGAGCATTGAGATAATGGATGACTAAATATGATTTAATTATCACGAATAATATGAATTTGATTCATATTATAAGGAGAGTTATCTTAGGTAATTAAATGTGATTTGATTATCAAAGATGTCAATAATGTGAATGTGATTCATATTATTTCGGCACATGAGAACTAGTTATCCAATATAATTAAATGTGATTTAATTATTGCGGATAAGAATAATGTGGATAGTAATATCCAATTATTCATAATATATTATAAATGTGATTTATAATGTATTAGAGAGAGCTAATTATAATTTATATTTGTTGATTAATTATTAATGTGTATTGGATACACATTGTCTAATTAATTGAAAATGTAAATTATATTTTGTTTTGAGTTGTGAATGTGATTCACAATATTCCAATGTCAAGATTGCAATATTCCAAAAATTAATTGTGAATTATTTTTGGTGAATAAAACCCAACAAAAGTTGTTGGAAATAAATCATGAGAGAGATTTCCATGGAGATATGCAATCTCATGAAATCTCATGAGATTGCCTCCATGCGAAATCAAGTGGGCGGCACCCAATTCCTTATTGGAATGGGTGGCCGTCCACATGGAAAGTATGTGGAGAGGTGATCTCCATATACATTCTCTCCTTATTTGATTGGTGTAATTTGGGATTGATTTATATTTTATTTTGTCAAATATATTTTAATCTAAATTAAAATTACAATTGGTTGGCTTTTACCAACAACAATCTTGACTATTGGATTGACATAAATCAATCTCATCCATTGATTTTATATGTCCCATGGATTGAGATCCATGGATCCTAAAACCCTATAAATAGAGAGGCATACCATGCTCTCTTGACACATGCAATATTGGAGCAAAACTCTCTCTCTCTCTCTCTCTCTCTCTTTCTCTCTACACGCCATCTCTCTTCCTCTCATGGTCGTCCACCATGGATGCCCTAGAGAGGTTCTCCATCGCAGCAGCATCGTCGTTATGCTGCCCAATCATCTGCTCGTCGATCTCCGTCTCCTTCAGTGCTCCTCGCTCGTGAAGAAGACGTCGGATCTCGTGTGCCGAGATCAGGAGATCCGCCGCTTGGATCATCAACATGGATTGCGAGAAGCACGCGGTTGGTCCCCGTGCTCGCAAGCATCTCCTCCGTCGGATCAGACTTGAGACAGGAGGTCTCTCCGTTTAGAGACTCGATCGCAACCACGCTTTAAGAGGTAATCCTATTACTTGTTTGTGGTTTAGACGAAACGATCCGAGAAGTGTTTTTGGATCATGTGGTTTCGTCGCATGAAAAATTTTTAAATTCATGCTGCATCGAGCAACTAGTGCGACTAGTCGCTCCTCGTCGTATTTGATACGACGCTCACGCTTCCGTATTGTGCTTGAGGATTATACCATATCCTACAAGTGCCTCTCAACCTGGTCTGGTAGCATTGATGTCTAAAGACAAGATGCTATGGGGTTGAAATAACGCTTCAAAAGAGTGATACTCTATTGCCTCAGAAGAAAAACTCCTTATATGCATGTTGTAAATGTGTGTGTGTGTGTGTGTGTATATATGAAAAAAATGCAGAATCTCCAAAAGTGGACATGCCTGCTTGAAAAGTAAAATGCATGCCATATTGTATATACAGGGACGAGCTTCAAAGTCAAATTATTGTGAGCTTGCAGCTGGATGACTTGGCTACACTAGTCATGCATCCAAGGATAGGTAGCTACACTTACTACCGTCCATTCTTTTCTCCATCTCCACTTCTTGAGCTAGTTGCACTTGAACTTAGAAGGGAATATCACCTCTCCTCGAGGAAAGAGTTGCTAGACTGGGGAGCTATATTTCACTTACCTTGTTAACGGAGGCTGTTTCATTGTCCCTTTTTTAGGTGGGGAGCTATATTTCACTTACACCATATAAGTAAAGATTCATAGTCATAAGAATTTGCGTATGTAGACTTGTTCTAACCTGACTATTAAGGCGACTTGAATAGGAGTCTTATGGAACTTGAGGGCTATTAGATTTTAAACCCATTTCCCGTTAAGGTTCCACCACATTAATATTCCAAAGGCTTGACCGAGCTCTATACTACAATTTTATGAAGATAAGTTTAATACTCAATATTGTTCTAAGCTCTTTATTTTTCCTTCATTATTTTCTTTTTTTATTCACTTATTCTTTCAAATAAGTATTTGCTAAGGGACTAGCAAAGGTAAAGAATAAGGAGATGATGAATATGCATTTCATCATTTTATTCTAATATTTTAGCTTAAAATCCCTTATAAAATACTTTAAAATATCACTAATTCCATTCTCTTTCTAACCAACATCTTTGCGTAAATATTGTATATTTATCACTATTTTAACCTAAAATAAATAAATAGAGAAATAAAAGGGAAAATAAAGAAAATACAAGACTATATATATGCAATAGATTCCAGCTTTATCAGACCCCAAGAGAAGGTCAAGACTTGACCTGGTCGAGATGGAATAAAGTAGGGGGAGATATTGCCTAAAATCCAGAAAATACTTGAAACCTGTTTATTTTCCTCACATGTATAATATAGTTTATAATACCCCTTATTACATTGATTTATTCATAGCTAAATCCATGTTAGATAAAGATAGATCATTCATAAAATTGGGCATAAAACCCTCTTGTAAATAATAAAAATAATGTCCAAAAAAACATGAATATATTGTATAGATAACATTAATATGAAAATACAACATAGCTCAAATTCCAAGATCAATATTTCCTCCATCCAAACTTCAAATTAAGATAACTCACTTTAATTGTACTACAAATTAAATTACCTTTAAAATGGAGGTGAATTGATAAAAAATCAGAGTTAAAGTGTGAAATGTGGACAATTAGGGTATTATTGTATACCATGTTTAGTATTTAATATATTATTTTTTGTGCATATTTGTGAATATTGTATTTTTCCTTACTTGTAAATATTGTGTTTAACTCATATAAAATACAAATAAAAATCACAAAATCAATAAAAATTAACAAAAATGAAATAATGTATATATTGTATATATCACCATGTATATATTGTACCTATACCTATTTAGTTAACCTAACTAATTAACACCTAAAAAGAAAATAAAAATATAATTGAAACATTTGTAAAATATTATAAATAAATAAATATTATATGATGTACATATATAACTAATTAAAAATAAATATATTGTATTTATAGGTATACATACCTGTAAATAACAATCTAGATTTATTTTAACCCATGTAATTATATCATTCAAATAATTTTAAATCACCAAAATTAACTTTAAATTATTCCTAATATTTTTATCTACATTCTTATTTAAATTAATACCTTTTTGATTTTTTTATTGATTTGTTTAACATTTTCACATTGTTCTGTCGTGTAGCCTAACATGTCCGCATCTATAGGGCGCCTTGATTGGCCAAACCCATCTCTATTGACCCGGGTCAACTCCTCATCCGTGCTCCCTTCCTTTGCTAACCTCACACCACCATTAGTTCATCTCATTTTCCCAAGAGCCTTGATCTATAATGCCTCACGCATACTTCATCAACATTCAAGCTTATTGAATCTCCTTCCACGCCACCACCTAAGATCCATCCACCATTCCATTATTAGCACCCCTATTCAAATTCAAATATTGCTTGACTTCACTCTATAAATACCCTCATCCCACCTCTGGCGACTCTGGAATCCATCTTTCGACTGTTTTCCTCCCCAAGATTTATCCTTGGAGTGAATTGTAGGTGACAACTACGGTCGCCCATGATAAGGAGTGTGAGTGAGAGCCTGAAGTTCGTGATTCACCTATGTCGCTGGCGATCGCCGCCACATGTCTCCACATCTCTTCCCAACCACAAGTCGAGGCGATCTTCATCGTTGTTCTTATCCGTAGGTAACCAATATAGATTGTCTTCAATTCAATCTTTATATTTCGCTTTAATTTCATCTTAATCATCTAGATTAGATCTTTTCATCCACTTCCGACTAAAATATCGAAGGAGCTTCGATTACCCAACTAAATTTCCAACCACGCCTACATGTCTGCCTGACCTTTCTCCATCTCTTCCTCGATTTGCACAACTTCAAATCTTCATAGGTATGGAGTCTAGTCTCCACTCCGACCACACCTCGTCAAAGACTCTCATTCATTCCCATTACTATATTATGACATAACTTCGCTATTGTACACCTCCGAGCACGTGTTATCACTTGGCAGTTCAAAGCAGCCCCAGATTTCACACAAAACGCAAAATCATAGCCTGAAAGAGGTTCCTGGAGCAGCTGAGAAGACCACCTTCCACATCGAAAATCTAGTAATTTCACAATGATCTAAGATGCAAAAGAGAAGTGGAATCCAGGGAGCTTCGATTTGAGACCAATTTGAGGAGGAACAAAGTTCAGACGAGGCAGCTGCAATCGATTGAAGTTTGCCAAGGAAGACATGCTTCATAGTTCATACAAATGTCTTTGCAGCAACATGAATAAGAATGCTATGCTCGATTCAATATCCACCATCTATTCAGCCCTAATTTTGAGCCGAAGATTGAAGCATCAAGAACAGATCGAACCATCCAAGCCACGTTGCCATACAACAATCCGATGAGAGTTGCAGTTCATCAAAGCTGTCTAGCACTCCACGTCACTTAAAGGTTAACTTTGCACCCTTATCCTTGTTCTTTTATTTTTTTGCAATAAAGTTCCGGCGTGGTGACATGTTAGTTCGTCTTTGATTCAACATTTATACTTTTAGCCATGATGTTTATTATATTTGCAAATGAGTCATGTTTGAATTGCTCGTGTGCCTAACACGTTCTTTGTTGGGTAATTTTCAATAAAGGTATCACATGTTTTGTGTTAATGTTAGGACCTCAGAATTAATATATTTTCATTTCTGTCAATTCCAGCGGGGCACCGTGCCTGGGCGCATGAGATTTTTGGGATTTTTGCATCCTTAGCCCTTCCATATTCATAATTATTATCATTCAGTCTGAAAACTTAAATGAATTACATATAGATCCCTGTGAGTCTGCATATTATTTTGCATGTTAAAAAACTAAATAAAAATTAGTAAAACGCATTCGAAAATTTCACAAAAATTCATATCATTTCCTGTTGGATTCATATTTAATCCATAATTTTTATTTCACATTTTCTTTATTTTTATTATTTATTAAAATCTAAAAACTCCATAAAAACATCATGTTTGCAATAAAAATTCATAAAAATTATAAAAACTCTTCTAAAAATTCTAAAAAAACTTGTTTCCATATTTTATTTTAATTTCTGACCAATTTTCATATTTTTATCATCTGTAAAAACCAAAAAAATGCAAATAAAAATTAGAAACTTTAAAAAATCGTATAAATTCAATTGAAAATAGAAAAAACATAAGATGATTTTTCTGAAAAATACAATAAAATATCTTTTATTCTGTATCTATTTCATCCACTTCTTTCTTTGTTTATTATTTTAAAAATAAAAAAAATATTCACATTGAAATCTGTTTACATTATTTATTTTTTTTCAATTATTTCAAATCTAAAAAACGAAGAAATTCAAGAAAGTTAACAAAAAACATAAGAAAGAGTTTTAAAACCCAAAAATGAAATTTGTTTAATTTTTTCCGTATATATATCCTAAAGTTTAAAAATCAAAAAAGAGTGCATTGTCTTATTTGTTTTATTCTAATATTCCATAGTTTCAAAGTAATAAAAATCTTTTGTAAAAATAAAAATTAAATATAATTAAAAATCAGAAAATGAAATAAAAATTTAAAAATTAAAAATCCTTAAAAACATGAAAATCTAAAAAGAAAATACATCATCCAAGCATAGTATGAATAAAAATTCCTTTATTCTTTTTTTGTTTTTCATTGCATAGAATAACCCTCAAGATTATTGTGGCCTCCCTTAGTTCTTTCCTGTTAGCTATGTAGTTAAATTAAATAGCTAATTCTCTTGCTGCATTCCTGTATTTATTTTTGCTTGAGAATATTGAGTTTTGGTTTGACACTTGTTTAGGTTTCGACAACATTTGTGAATAATTCATCTAAATAGAAGCCCAAATAAATCGTGTAAACACATGTCTGACACGGCTGAAAGAGACTGAGGGGTTGTTAACCATGTCAACATGGATTTGGTTCTGGTTGGTCCACGTGGACAAACAAGAAAAATTTGAGGCTGAAATACTTTATTAAATAGATAAAAAATAACAAATGATTTAATTATTTGTTGGTGAAAATATAAAAAAAGTTTCTTATTTTATATAATATTTAAATTTACATTTTTATTCCATTTTTTGAGATGATTTATTTTAAGCTATTATTTTTATGTAAATTATTAGTATATTTACCAATATATTGGTCATTTTAATTTTAATTTGTTTTTTATTCACATACTTTATGAAATCATAACTTATTTAAATATATTTAAATATTTTTTTATTTTTCTGAGTTCATTTGTACAATTAATTAAATATAGGTATAAATTATATAGGTATATGTACAGAATATTCATCCATGTATTTCATGCAATTATTTATTTTAGTATATTTTTAATGGTTTTATGTTATTCTAATTATGTTCATATACTCTATAATAATTACAAAACTATAAAATTATAAAATTATAAAAATTTAAAGAGTAAATGAAATGAATATTTTATTCATGTTTAATGTACAATATGGGTCCATGACCTAACTTTTACATCTTAACTCCAAATTAAGTGAAACTACCTTTATTAAATAGCTTATTAAAAGTTATATACAATTAATGCTGATTTTAATGCATTTTGAGTTCGTATGGAGAAGATATTTATCTGGGATGTTTGGGTATTGGCTTTTTTAGTGTAGAATGTACAATTTGTATTAATTTTGTGTGAAATAAATTTTGTATTTTTCTATGTATTTGTATCTACAATTTTGATGTAAATGTTTCTTTATTTGAGGTAGAAATAATAAAGAATAAAATAGGTACCAAAAATGATTTATTGATGAATTAAAACTAAGATTTTTTATGTGATTTCTGTACAACTCATATGCCCTATGACCCACTACTTTATTCCTTATAGACCCAGTCATGATGATGATTTTCTCGAGGGGTAGGGTCATTCAGTGTCCTTGACACCTCATTTTGTTTCTTTTCATTTTCTTTATTCATGTATTTTTGCATTCATTACAGTAATTTATAAAATATTTGAACAATAAATAATATATGTTAATTTATGAAAAATAATAATATTTGCATGCATTCAGATATGGTTTAAAGGCCAAAATGAAAGAATAAAGGTGATGAAATGGAGACTCATTAGTGGATTGTAAGAAGAAGTGACACGATGCTCAATGCCAAAGTCCTTAACAAGCTTTGTGACCTCTCTTTTATAAAGTGGCTTTCCCCATCTAAAATAAGAATCTTTGTTATCCTGAATCGTGGAATAATGTTGTCCTTGAGGAAGTGAGAAACAATATGACTATCAACAGCTCTGGTGGGGATAGCTTCCACATAATGGCTAACATAATCCATGACAAGAAGGATGTACTTGAATCCCTAATTGTTAGGGAATAGGACCATGGAGTCAGTGCCCCTTGCGTCATAAACTTCTAAAATCTGAATATACTTGATGGGCATTGTATATTTGGAGTCGATGGTTCCTCCCATTCACTGACAATCAGTACAACCCTTCTCTGAAGTCATAGTATTCTTAAACAAAGCTGGCCAATAGAGGCCGCAGTGTAGAACTTTATCTACTGTGTGCTTCCCCGAATGGTGTCCACCTTCGTCTAATATGTGGCAGTGGTATAGGACACTAGCGCATTCCTCTTGAGGAATTCACCTCCTCCAGATACTATTCGCAACCTCACGAAATAGGTACATATCCTCCCACTAGTAAAAGTGAATCTCAAAAAAAACTTGTTAACCTCAAGCTTGGGTCAATCTTGTGGAACATTCAAGGAGACGATATTTTCATAAAATCAATGTACCATGGGAGTGAGGCAACATACAAAATCCTCATCTGGAAAAGTCTCTGTGATAGGAAGTAGTAACTGCTTAGGAGTCTGCATTTATAATCCATGAATAATGATATGCCAGTACCTTCTTGACTCCAGGTTTATGATGAATCTCCAAATAAAACTCTTTGAGTAAAAGGATACATCGATGAAGACATGGCATTTCATCCTTCTTACCTTAAATACTTATTGGAAGAATGATATGTGTATACAACAATTTTGGAACCTAGTAGGTGTGATCTAAATTTCTCTAATGCAAACACAACTGCTAGCATCTCCTTCTCTATAATAGTGTAATATTTTATGCCTCATTGAGAGTCTTGAAGGATAGATGAAGATCCTTAAGCACATCATGGAAGTATGAGGATCGCATCGTATGTGATCAGGAGAGATTAGTCGCACCACTTGCTCGAGGTAGTTGATTTTAAAATTTTTCAATCCGATGAAACCACATGATCCAAGACCACTTCGCGGATCATTTCATCTAAACCAGAAACAAGTATTAGGTTTACCTCTTGAAGCATGGTTGCAATCAAGTCTATAAACGAAGAGAACTCATGTATCAATCTGATCCGACAAAGGAGACACTTGTGAGCACGTAGATGAGACGCGTGCTCCACACAATCCATGTTGATGATCCAAGTGGCAAATATCTTGATCTCGTCACACGAGATCTGACATATTCTTCATGAGCGAGGCACAACTATGGAGCGAGGCATAACGATGATGTTGCGGTGATGGCGGCTCTCTCTAGGGCTCCATGGTGGACGACCATAATGAGAGAGAGAGAGGGCATGTAGAGAAGGGGAGGGGGAGAGAGAGAGAGATTGAAGTTATTGTTGTCATTGTAACTTTGAAGAGCAAGGGGTGCCTCTTCTTTTATAATATTTTGGGAGTCCATCGATCCCAATCCATGTGCACACATATCCAATGGATGAGATTGATTTGTGTTTCTTTCAATGGACAAGATTTTGTTTTAAAACACGACAACAATTTATTTAATTCATATAAAATATATAATGAAAAGCTAATATAATTTTATCCCAAATTAAATCAATCAAGCTGGGAGATAAAGGGAAGGATGATTGCCTCCTTCCATTAAGATGGGGGGACAGCCACCCTTTCCTAAAGGGAGTAGGTGGTCGTCAACCCTCCCTACTAGGATGGTAGCAATCTCCATATAATCCCATGAGATTCCATTATACCTTGAAAATCTCCAATATTTACAACAACAATTATTGAAAATTATTCTACAAAAATTATTCATAAATATTTTGCAAATATTGCCATCTTGCCATTGGAAAATTGTGAATCGCATTCACAACCCAAAATATAAATTACATTTTTAATTAATTGTCCAATGTGAATCCAATTTACATTAATATTTAATTAACAAATGTAGGTTACAAATAGCGCTCTCTTATATATTATAAATCACATTTATAATATATATAATTAATATGGATAGTGTTATCCACAATATCCCTAACAATTAAATCACATTTAATCATCTTGAATCTCTATTCTCATGTACCCAAATAATATGAATTACATTCACATTATTTACATCTTTGATAATTAAATCACATTTAATTGTCTTAGATAACTCTCCATGTAATATGAATTAAATTCATATTATCCATGATAATTAAATCACATTTAATTATCATTTTTCTCAATGCTCGGATACATATATCAACAATGAAATTATCGTTGAACTCTTTCAAGGATAATGCGCTTTCTCTGCGTATACTTGGAGATAAGGACTGGGCGATTGTATTGTTCCACGTATAGTGACTTGTATATTGAGATAAAAATCTCAAATCCATATCTTGTGAACCACCCATAGAGGTTTGATTAAATAAAATCCATAGATCCAATCTGCTCATTGCATCTTAATCACATTCATATCACTGTCCAACACTTGGACCAAGATTAGATCACTTCTCTATTGAAAGGAGTCACTAAAACTCAGACATGTTTCATCACTTCATTACTCATTCAGAATGGAAGCATCATGGTTATACAATCATTTCTAATCACATAACCCTTTGGTATTCCTAATACCTGTACATCATGCATGCTGGAAGACCAAGAACAAACCCGAAGTTTTAGATCTCTTTTATACTGTCTCCTTCAGGGTTTTATCATTAAGTTTCTCATTTGACTATTAGGAGTTGGTATTGATCATATACTTTCCAAAAGCATATATCATACCCAGGTGTTGATCATATACTTTCCAAAAGCATATACCAAACTTACAAATTCAGTAAAGCAACCAAATCAAGATGACCGTACACGGAATTTGATTCTTCTTAATATCACATGAGTGAGCTCAAGTCTTCCGGTTCAGCAATGAACATGTATGATCTCTTTGAGAGATCGTATTACTCATATGCCCTTGCATGCGTACCAACACGCTGGTGTATAGACCTTGGTTAGGTCATCAACCTATTGGTCTGCCAAATATGCATACTCAGATAAATACAAACACATCTGTCTCTGGACAGATGATGCATGCCTATATCGTGACAGCATATGACTTAGGATTTTGGTTATGTCGATCTCGTTACGTTAACTCTTTGACCTAACTTATCTAACACCTTCGAATCTCTAACCTATGCAGAGGACCTGCATCAAGAGGCCGGTTAGATATCAATCTTTAGAGAAAAGATTGCCATTTGCTTCTAAGTCTGGAGAACCTCTCTTAGCAATCATTTGACGGTGCTTGATGAGTCCTCAATCTAACTATTTAGTTATTTATCCAAGCACCGGCCTCTATGATTCAATAATTGAATTAAGAGTTATATGATCATCAAGAAGGCCGTGGTACAAAACCCTGATTGTACTAAGGGACCTATTATGCAAATTAGTTATTCTTCATTTCAGATTACTAAATGATATTTGCATTAACATTTATTGCATAATGGCTTATAGTGGGCTTGCATGTCCAACAATCTCCCATTAGCCCAAAGAGCCATTAATGGGCTAATATTCAAACCCGCACTCATGTGACAATCATAGGATATTTATGAAAATAGCTAGGTAAGCTGATCAGTCACTCTGTTCCCAAGAGACTATGCCAAGTCCCTTTATGACACTTGCATATCTCATAGTAAGAGTGCTCGCATTCAATATGAATGTTGCATCTTATGCAACCAATACTCAATATTGTTAGTTATAGTGTCCTCGACACTACAATTCAATAATTATTATAACCAGTATTTCCATTATCCTTATCAGAATACCCTTATTCCTAGAGATCACTATCTCATAAGGTATCCACTAATAAGATCTTTTAGATCACTATCTATTAAGTCTTAAGTTCCTGAATATAGGACTTTGAGATTACTTTCTCAGAAAAATTTGTCATCTTTGAAGATATAGTTATCACTGCAATCAAGTGTTTTATCACCACAATAGGATTAGTAACATTTACTACTTCCACTACATGGCAGACGCATGGCTTTTTTACACATTTAGCATATACTCGGCTTCTCGTAACGAATGCACAAGAGCAAGCAGTTCTAGCATTCACTTCCTCAAATCTTTGAGGTGCAATCCCTTCAGATAGACTAGTACCATATCTTAAGGGAAGGAAGCCTTCCTCGGGGTTTTCCAAGAATGGAATATGTCCAAGGTGTACAATTGATGTGATGGTCCCAATCCTTGTAAAGAAGTAAAATATGTTTAAAATCCTTATTTAAAATCCTTAACTTAAAAAATGTATTTAAAATATGTATAACAATTATTTAAAATCTTATATATTAAAATATATGCAATTCTTGTAAAATTCATTGTATATAAAACTTGTAAAATCCAATAGTTATTTAATCCAAATAAAATATGGGTAAATTATCTTGTAAAATTCTTATATATAAAATTGTTTATTAAAATAATAAAATCCATTAAAAAGGTAAAGCCTAAAAACCATAAACATTACAAAAGGAATCCTTATAATACATAAAATGAGTAAAGTTCGGAAAATATACTTCACAAAAACATGGTTGCATTTGCATTATCATTTTTCAGAATATGTTTGATTTCTAGAACTAAAGATTGGGAAAAGACTGAAGGATGGAGCTTGATTATGGCTTTTGACGATCATTGTAAGGAGCCTAGTTAGGAACTGAAATTTGCACTCTTCAGGTCTTTGACTTAAATCTTTGGGTTCCATGAGACCATGTTCGGGAAGTCAACTCAAAAAGTACCTCAGTAGAATACTCGGTTTCATTCGTACATCTCGTCATTAGTGAACCAATTTTGGACACATGCACTTGTCACATAGCTCGATTTGCATGGGGCTGCGAAGGGCAATCCATCTTGGTAGTGTGTTTCTATCTTTGTCTTTGCGGCATTGATACCTAAAGACATCAAAGATTGGGGTTGCGATAGTCGCTTTGGATGAGGGAAGGATCTGTTGACACAATTTTCCAAGACATCAAAAAATGGTCGGAATGAAAAGATGTTATATCCGTCGAGGCATAAAGAGATGAATGTAGTGCAAGCAACACTACAAAGCCAATTCAAAGAAGAAGCCAATAAATACAAATACGACCATAATGGTCCGAGCTTGTATTAAAAAGCCTTCACATCTTAGTGGAGATTTAGCTACACCGGCTGGGCTTCACAAGGAGATGCGTCTACACTGCTCGCACTCTAGTTCTTTTCTCATTCTTCTACTTCCTCTCCATATTCGATTGTAGACATAGAAGGAACTGACCTCAGAAGGGAATACCTCCCTCCTCAAGGAAATAGTAGCAGGACGAGGAAGCAATAGGAGAGTATGGCTGGGAAATCAATAAGAGATAAAACAATTCATACATCGTACATATGGATTTCAAGGTTGATAGAGTTTGTGATATGAATGAGTGGATCTGAATTAGTTTTTGAGGTCAACTTAAACAATGATTTGTAGAACCTTAGGATTGTTGAGGTTAAAATCCTAATCCTAGTTAATGCTCCGACAAAATGCATGTTTCAGGCCTGAACGAGCGTTTTCCTTTGTCTGTTCTCATGAATTTGTTTAGGAAAATAAATTCATTCTAACTTTCTTTTTGCCTTATTTTTCAAATAAGTGTTTGTTAAGGGACTAGCAAAGTTTAGTATAGGGGGTTGATGAATCCAAGATTCATTAACATTCTGTCTGCATTTTGTCTTAAAACCCTTAACAAATACATGTAAATATTCACTAAATTTCACTTTTTAACAAAACCTTAGTCATGAATAAAAATAAACTTTTATGCATTAAAATCATGGAAATAAATAAAAGAATAAAAATAAAGAAAATACAAATAAAGGCAAATTGCAGATATGTATATATGTACAATATGATTTGTAAAATAAATATAGCTGAAAGATATATCTATAACCTAATCCCCAAGACCAAGTCAGCATGGATTGGTCGACAAATAAATAAGTAGGGGGAGATAAGGAAGACAACAAATAAAAATAATTAATTTCACACTTTATACATTCTCCATTAATTATCCAATAAATATTAAAACCTTAAAGTTTTTTAATTAATTCATATGAACATATTTTTCTCCAAACTCTTTTCCTATTATTTCTAAAAATATATAGAAAAATATAAAAATATGGTAAAAGTATTACCCTTTATATATGCCAAGAAATCAAACTTGTAAATTCTCATAATCCAAACTTCTGAACATCATAACTTGCTCATACAACTCCAATTTCAATCCACTCACCTTTAAAATTCATAAAATATCATTCTATAATTAATGAAAGTGATTTCAGTAAAATCGGAGTCCGTTTGAAAAAAAAATAGTTTTGGAACCAAACCACAACTGGGTTTCTGGGCTACTTATTTTATTTGAAAGCAATTTTTTTAATTTTCATGATTTTTATAATTTCTAATTATTTTCTTGATCATGTATTTTAATTCTAATTTACTTCATAATTTCTTGAGATTATTTATTATATTAAATAAATCAAAATCCCTAATTTATAGGTGTAAATGCACTATATGACTTATACGTGTATTTATTAATATATCTAAATTACTCTATTAAAATAAAAAAATCATATATACTTAATTTATTAACATAATAATTAAGAAAATATAAAATTAATATTCTATTTATTAATTGAAAATTCCAAAAACTCTTTTAAATGTTTTAATTATATTTATTTATTAATGTAATATTTATATTTCGTAAACTAACTATCTATCATTAAAACTAAGTGTACCATAATTTAGATAATTTAATTACCTACATTTTTCGTTTTTATCGTAATTAAAATAAAGGTATTTACTATTTATTCCTTAATTAATGAGTTATTTCTTGAATCTGGCCAGCCAGGTGCTGACACGTGTCAGCACCTGGGACCTTCTTCAAGAAGGTCAGCCAGAATCTGTTCCCACCACCCATCTTTGCCTTCTTCTCCACACAACTTCTTAACCTCTTCCACCTATCTTATCTAGTCGATCCTCTTACTCTAACAACCTAGATCCACACCCATCGTTGATCTACTAACAACCCTCTATCGATCGCCTATAAAATCCTCTCCAAGTCCACAATTCCCAACTACCCAACTCTGAGCTCCGGTTTCCAGAACCCAACTTGCCGTCACCCCACCTTCAACGTCGTGCTTCACCTTGCTCCGGAGGTGACAGCTCCCCTTGAGGTGCCCGTGTGGAAGCGGAAAGAACAGAGGAGGGGTTCCAAGGCATTCTTTCGCCTTGAATCGCCGTCGTGCAGGTCGTCGAGATCCGGTTTGCCTCACTGTCAAGCGAAGATCACTGGGGTACTAAACCCAACCACATGTATTCTCCATATTTCGCCTTTTTAATTTTTTATATATGTGCCCCCATTAGCATTCCTAATTGTGTCATAAGGACTTGTGATTACCCTTCTTAACGCAACCTATTAATCTCATTTCAAATCAGATTCAATTCGCCACAATTCAATCTTCTATTTCTAGCATTCCCTCTGATACATATATTCTTGAAACAAACTTATATCTTGCAAACCATAATACGTTTGGCCGATTCAAGTGCGAATCGAGCATTTCACTATCAAGTTGCAGGTTCTTATCTCCGTTGGAGCATCAACTAATCTTCTGGAGCTCAAATTCTTTGAAGAATAATCAGATCAAGAGAAGCCTTCTTCTACTGCCAAACATTGCTGATCAGCAGGTTTCCTTTACGTATAGAGGCCACCTTCCGACCTCTATAGAGCATCTCACCCGCAGGCGAGCTCGGAGGGAGAAGGAGTCTCCCTCCTGGCCCTGCAGGAGGCCAAAGATCATCAACGATCGTCGGTGATAATTTGGAGAATTTATCCCCTTTGCCACCTGCACAAGAACTGAAGAACAGAGGAAGAACGCCCAGACTCTACAGGCTCGCGACATGTGTCTGCCTGGAACGCCCCAGATCACACCTTATCTTATAACCATGGCCGTTGAACGTGAAGGCGTGGAAATATTGTGTATTAAACCAGCCAAAGTTCCAGACATCTTCTAGCAGCTCCAGAGGATTTCCAGAATTACATTTAGGTTCCCGTGCAGGGACCTAAATGTAATAAATTTGATTTTCTTCGCAGTTTAGTCCCTACCAGGACCATTGTAATAGAACATATAACTTTTGTTTTGCAGTTATACCCCTGGCTTATAGGGTGTTTTGGACCTCATTTCTTTTGTATTCTCCCCCCCAAATTTTTAGGGCAGTTACGCAACTACCGAAGATACATTTCTTGTATTTTTTCACGAATTTTCTTCGTATCGGTTTGTTGTTATGATTTTCACAATATCGAGTTAGTTTTGAGTCCGTTTTTAGTCTTTTGAGAAATCAAGAATAAAGTGAATATTTTCGAGATTTATTTCTATTATCGAAAACTGAGGTATTGATATTCTGCCTCCTCGAGTTTGACCTAGGCACACTTACCTGGCTAAATAATATAGTGTTGACGAAATAGGAGAGAGAAGCTGCATATTCTCATTTTCTCTCTCTCTCTCTCTTATTTCATTGATTTTTATTTGATCAACGTAGGCTCTTGATTCAGCGATTCTCTACAACAGACCTCTCTAACCGCTAGCAAAAGCCGCATAATCAAAATAGTACCGTTGCGGGGGAGGCGTTATTTCGACATTGGCTTTTGACTTTAATTTTGAAAATTTCCAATATTCTTGGTTTTACATATTTTATTTCTTTCTCAATTTTCTATTGCTTTTTGATTTACAACTTTTTCTTTGGTTTTCATGATTTTTCTTGTTTCTTCAAATTTATTTCATTTTTTACGGCTTTTCGTGTTTTTTATCTCTAACTAATTTTTACAGGTCCTGTAGGTTCATCCGGCTTCCTCGAATGCTGAAGTAGTTGAAAGTGTTCAGACCAACCTCTCCTCTTCACGGGTCGGTTGCTGAGGGCAGAATTAGATATGGTTTTACTTGTAACATTTTTGTAATAAAAAAATTAATTAACTAAGGGCACTTGTCCGTGTTTTTGTATTTTGTAGAAAGGGACCCTGTAAGGGCATCCCGACTTGTACCTCCCCTCCCATCTTCTCAGGGTCTGCTTCACTAAGTATCGTGCATTCGGGGAACAGGGCACCCCCAGTGGTTTTTCTCACATCGTCGGTTGTTTGCGGTTTTTCACGAGGCTAGTGCATGCTTAGGTGTTTTTTGATTTCTCTTCTTATATGCTTGCAGCTTCGTAGTTAGTTCTAGGACTCGCAAGCAAGATGCATGTATTTAGGATATAATAAAAAAATAAAAAAATCATTAGACATTTGTTTGAAAAAATCAAAAAAAAAGAGAAAATCGATATAAAATCGTGACTGCTTAAATATCTCACTCTAAAAAAACGTAAGAATCATTTGCTTTGGGAGAGTAATCCACGCACTTCAACTACAGGTACATTTCCAGATATTGTTGCTGAGGGACGTCACTTAAGGCTAGAACCAAAGTCTGTATTTCCTTCAAGATACTACTTAGTCCATACACCTAATCACTGTTCTTCAGTGGGTATGCTCGTGTAGCTTGAAATGGTATGAGTTTACTTAGCAGAGTGTGGGGTTTAGAGGACACTGCGTAAGGCTCCTTCCTCAATTAACACAGGTAGCCGGAAATGGTTCGTACTTACTCCCATACTAGCAGAGAACAAGTGGTTTTCTGTAAGGGCTCGGGATAGTGTTGCAGGGAAATTCCGGGCACCTGAAAACTCACGTTAATTTGTGAAAGTACTTGTATTCCAAAATAACTCTAAAACCGATAATATAAATGACCAAACTCTTACGATCATCATCAGGTTGTGTTGGTGAATACGAGATTTGCTTTGTGTTTTCTTGTGTGGCGTGAGTTACCGCGTATTATACGCCTTCTCCCATCTCTCTTGATTAGACATCGTGCTCTCTCGATTATCCACTTGACATCGAAAATGACGACGTGACGGCTATTTTGCTCAGACTACATGATATCTCGATCTTTCACCCTCTGTCGTACATCTTCATAGACTGAGGATGCCCCTCTTTCTATGTCATTCCCATCTGCTCCCAAGGAGAGTCAGACCCAGGCTCCCTCGCCTCCTAGCCCATCTTTTGAGGTAGACCAACACCTCAATTTATCACCGCTTTCTCCAACTGATTTTTCTCTGAGTTCTAACGAGAAGTTTTCCTTTCAAGAACATATGAAAAAGATGGCTCATGGAAAGGGACCAGTAGAGGAGCGACCAACTGAGGAACAACACGCTGATGGAATACCGGATCCATCCGCAAATATTACAATCAGGATTCTCGATACATTGCAAAAGATGAATATTCCGATTCGAGACCAGTTTAGAATGCAGAATGAGTTGCGAGCTGAGATCGCTCCTGTCAGAGTAGGAGTCGGGAACCCACTGCCACCTACCGTAGTTCCCGCAACAATCAGAGATGAGTATGACCCATGTGCCAGAACTCTATATCATTGGATTCGGTTGCCAACAAATCAGGGGCCATACGAGTTACGTTTGTCTTTCATGTCACTGCTTCCCAAGTTCTATGGGAATGTCGTAGAGGAGTCGTTTACCTTTTTGCAATAATTTGAGATGATATGTGGTATGGCTAATTATCCTGGAGTTATGCAGGAGTCCGTTCACCTCAAAACCTTCCCCTTCGCCTTAGCAGATAAGGCGCTTTATTTGCTCAGTCATTTGGGGAGAGAGATTTTTTATGTGGACTGACCTGAAGTCCACGTTCCTACGTATTTTTTTTCCTCTCGGTCAAACAAACATGATGAGGAGTCAGATCTCCAGCTTTACTCAGTTACCAAATGAATCATTCCAAGGGGCGTGGGATAGATTCAAGGATCTTACTGAGAGATGTACTCATCATGAGATACCGATGAAGGTGCTAGTGCAGAACTACTTTGGAGGACTCCAGCCTGATATTCAAGGGCTTGTGAGTGTCGCATGTGGCGGCAGCTATCTGAATCCGGATGCCAAGTCTGTCTGGTCCATCTTCGAAGGGTTGACAAAGAACTCGAGAGTCGTCGACTCTACTCTGGCATTCCAGAAGATCCAACAACCACCGCATCACTGACAACATAATAAGGTGGCCAACATTTCAGACTCTAAATCAAATACCAATATGGGTTATATCAACAAAAAGTTAACATTGGTAGAAGTGATTCATAAGCAAGTTCAAGTTGTTGCAGCCGCTGTGAGAGTCGGAGAAACTCTCATCTCTGCCTTAGCAGCTGCGTGATCTTACAAAGAAGGTAATGGAACTACAACATCAGGATCAACAAGCTCAAGCTTCTTCGACTGCACAACCTACTCGGAGAACTTTACCTGCTCCGCCCACCCGATAAATACAATTCATCCAAAGTGAACCAGAGACTCCGCAAATTGATAGGCTTGAAGACCAATCGCATGCCAATCCTAACCAGATCACCATCTCGGGAGACATTGATGTTGAGTCTCAAGCCACTCTTGAGATCAACGGAATATGGTACGCTCCGATTTAGCCAGCTTCGCAGTTTCCTTCTTCAAGCGTACATCACCAGCAGCAGCCGCATCACTATCAGCAGCTCGGATGCCAACATTATAAGCACCAATAGTACTACACACAACAATAGTCTCATCAAAGCGTCTATCAGAGACCACATTCTGTTCATCATCCTGCTCTGCAATCACAGTCCAATTATCACCAGCAACAGCAACATTCTCCATATACGTAACAACGATCTCCTCAACAGATGCAGCGGTAAGAGAGAGTCGAGAGTCAGGGTTACCGTGCCGAACCAGAAACATCTTCACGAGCCTTAGCATTGAACCATATCATGAACATGCTAAGCACGCTCCACATCATGAAAAAGACTGAGATGGAGCGGGTTAACCATCGTCTAGATGAGTAAACCATGCCCAAGACCACTCTCCCTGCACACCCTCAGATGAACCCGAACAACAAAAGGAGGGACCCATATCAGGTATACGACACAACGTGTACGATATCTTTTCCTGAATTTTTATCTAACTTCATTCGTCTCAGGAGCGATAGATCACCACAAGAACCAGATCGGGAGGAGGTAATGGCATAGGAAGAGGGGCGAAAGCCATCCCATGATATACAGGATGAGGAGGAGAACTACACCGATAGGGATCAACCACTCGATGATCATGCAGAAGGAAGTGATGTTGAGACATTCGATATGTATTTAGGCGAATCAGACGATGACACCACGCCAGACCATGAAGACACGCCCGAAGCTGATGTGTCCTTTCCTCTTTTAAAGAGTTTTGTAGATAACTTTGATACTTTTGATGTACAATTTGATGCCGATTGCAATAAAAAGGAGACTTTTGTTCCTGAAGTTGTCCCTTTTCTCGAGGGTTTGTATGGAAAAGGCATGAAAAGAATACAAAAAGAATGATGTTACTCCATAGACTGAAAAATTACTGAAAGATCACATTTTTTTAAATCCCACTCCATGATGCCTTGGATCACTTCCATACGCTTAAGAAGCGGTTGAAAAATAGATGTACAACATGTAGGAAGAAGAAGTCCCGAACAGAGAAGCATATTTCGACCAAGGCCACATCCTTTATGATACAGAATAGACATCCAAAGAAGAAATAAGACTCATGAGCACACTATGTAAGATGCGTGATTTCATAAGCCGCATTCGATCACACTCTCCTTAATAACGGTTCCTCTATCAATCTTTTACCATCCTATTTACTTGACAAACTCGAGTTAGGTCCTCTTTACAATACCCAATCAATCCTTCAGTTTGCTGATAGATCTACAAAGAGACCTAGGGGCATTGTGAGGAACATTATCATAACATTGCAAGGTCTGCAATTCCTAGTGGACTTTACCGTCCTGGACATGGATTGCGATACACAGTTACACCTTACCTCGATCATTCTCAGGAGGTCTTTCTTGGAGATCGCAAAGGCCCTTTCCGATTATGATACAGGGAAGGTATCTTTTCGCACCAAGGGCAAAATGGTACATATAGAGATGGCGAGAGAATCATTCAGTGCCACATCTATAGCTAGTTCTTATGCTTTGAGTTCCTTAGCCACCTGTGAGTACATGGATAAGGTTCGCCTTGACGACCACGAGAGGTATCAAGTAGAGACTCAAGATATCCTAGAAGAGGATGGGTCTGAGACTTCAGCTGGTAGCTCTTCTGACGGAACTCTTTATTTTAGCATAGAGGGTGAAGATCACGTGGAACAGAATTTTGAGGACTTTATTGCAGATATTTTAGATTCAGAACATTCAGAAAATCCCTCTACCTCAGATGATTCAGAGATTGATTTTTACATAGCTGAATTATTTTCGTCTAATCATTCAGAGATTGTTTTAGACATCTTATGTAGTCCTACTCTAGAACATGTTGAGATGTTGAATGACCCAAAGGAAGACTCATCCATTAACAGTACAAATCCTAGTACTCAAACAGAAGATGATATTAAAGAGCCAGATATGACCTTACCTAAGCTGGAGACCCTTCCGCTAAACATGAAAAATGCTTTCCTTGCGGCTCCACACCGTTAGTTTCTGGTCATTATCAAAGTGTATATGACCGAAGAACAAGAATCACGTCTGATGGAGATTATTGAAAGAAACCGCAAGGCCATTGGGTGGACTGTATCTGATCTCCGCAAGATAAATCTAGCTTTGTGTTCTCATCATATCTATCTTAATCATGACAACAGACCTTCCAGAGAGTTTCAGTGTAGGCTGAATCCCATCTTACATGATGTTGTCAAGAAAGAGATCATGAATTGGTGTGACGCCAGCTTTATTTATCCTATCTCCAACTCTGAATGGGTTAGCCCATTACATGTTGTCCCAAAGAAGTCGGGAATTCAGATGGTTAAGAACGAGAGTAGAGAGGAGATTCCAAAGAGAGTAACCACATCATGGCGGGTATGTGTGGATTACAGAAGCTGAACATCACGACAAAGAAGGACCACTTCCCATTGCCTTTTAAAACCAAGTGATAGAACGGTTGGCAGGGAAGGAGTACTTCTGCTTTATAGATGGTTACTCCGGATACAATAAGGTTACTATTGCCCCTGAAGATCAGGAGAAGGCCACCATCACATGTCCTTTCAACACGTATGCTTTTAGACGGATGCCCTTTGTATTATGCAATGCCCCCGCTACATTGCAGAGGTGCATGCTTGCCATTGTTGCGGACATGGTAGGTGATTTCCTCGAGATATTTATGGATGATTTTTTCGTCTATGGTGAGTCCTTTGTTAAGGATATGGAGAGATCCTCAAGCGCATCACGGAAGCGTGAGCGTCGTATCGGATACGACGAAGAACGACTAGTCGTACTAGTTGTTCGGTGCTGCGGAATTTAAAAAATTTTTATTCGATGAAACCACATGATCCAAGAACCATTCTCGGATCGTTTCATCTATAACCACAACAAGTATAATGCAATACCTCTTGAAGCGTGGTTGATCGAGTCTCTAAGAGAAGAGACCTCCTGTCTCAAGTCCGATCGTCGGAGAGATCGCTTGCGAGCGCGGGGATGAACCGCGGTGTCCTCGCAATCCAAGAAGTTGATCCAAGCACGGTTGATCCTGATCTCGTCGCACGAGATCGAACGTCTCCTTCGTAGGCGAAGCACTTGAAGTAGACGAAGAACCGCAGAGCGTCGAATCGGTAGCACGAGGGCGCGGGCGACGACGATTCTCTCCACCAAGGTGGACGACCACCAAGAAGAAGGGGAAGAGAGGGCTGTCGAGTATGAGAGAAAGAGAGAGAGAGTTTTGCTACAATAGCATGTGTAAAGAGAGAGCCAAGAGTGCCTCTCTATTTATAGGGTTTTGGGATCCATGGATCTCAATCCATGTGTCATATAAAATCAATGGATGGGATTGATTTATGACAATCCAATGGTCAAGATTGTTGTTGGTAAAAGCCAACAACTTGTGATTTAATTTTGATTAAATATATTTGATAAATCAAATATATATTAATACCAAATTAAACCAACTAAATAAGGAGTGGAAAATCAAATGAGAGCCACCTTCCCTATTAGGAGAAGTGGACGGCCACCAATTCCATAAAGGAATTGGTGCCGCCACCTCTTCCCATATGGGGAGGGCAATCCCATGGATTCCCATGGGATTTCACATCTCCTTGTTTTTCTCTCAACTTATTTTCCAACAATTATTCACCAAAAATAATTCTCAATTAATTTTGGGAATATTATAATCTTGACATTGGAATATTGTGAATCACATTCACAACCCAAAACAAAATGTAATTTACATTTTCAATTAATTAGACAATGTGTATCCAATACACATTAATAATTAATCTACTAATATAAATTATATTTAACTCTCTCTAATACATTATAAATCACATTTATAATATATTAGGAATAATTGGATATTACTATCCACATTATTCTTATCCATAATAATTAAATCACATTTAATTATATTGGATAATATCTCATACATCATGATAATTAAATCACATTTAATTATCAACTTCTCTTTGCTTAGATCTCATGGAATTGTTCTTAAACCATTTAAGGACAATGCTATTTCTCCTCAGATACTTGGAGATAAGGACAGGGCGATTGTATTGTTCCACGTATAGTGACTTGGATATTGAGATCACATCTCAAATCCAGATACCATGGACCTCTCATAGATGCTTGATTAAATCAAGACCGTAAACCTAATATTCTCATTGCATCTGAATCTCATTCAGATCAATGTCAAGTACATGGACTAAGATTAGGTTACTTCTCTAATGAGAGGAGTCACTAAAATCCAGACCTGTTTCATCACTCCCTCGGAATGGAAGCGTCATGGTTATACAATCGTTTATGATCAAATCACCCTTCAGGTATTCCTAATACCTGTACATCCTGCATACTGGAAGACTCATGATCATCATGAAGATAAAGATCACTTTTACACTGTCATCTTCATAGTCTGATCATTAAGTTTCTCAATCTTGGTCCTTGGGATATGGTACAGATCATATGCTTTCACAAAGCATATATCTTACCTTCAAATTCATATCATGCTTCTAAAGCATGATGACCATGCATGGAATTTGGTCAATCCCAATACCTCATGAGTGAGCTCATGTCTCCCGGTTCACAAGTGAACCTGTATGATCCCTTTGAGAGATCATATTACTCATATGCCCTTACATGCACACCAGCTCGCCGGTGTATAGACCTTGATTAGGTCATTAACCTATTGGTCTGCCAAATGTACATGCTCAGACATATAGTAATATATCTGTCTCTGGTCAGAGGATGTTTGCCTGTGATGTGACAGTATTCATCATAGGTCTTTGGTTATCTCGATCTCGTTAAGTCAACTCATTGACTCAACTAATCTGATACCTCCGAATCAATATTCCTATGTAGAGGACATGCATCAAGAGGTCGATCAGATATCAGTCTAATGAGATGGGATTGCCATCTCCCACTCATACTGGAGATCACTACTTGTTAATCATTCATGATGCTTGATGAGTCCTCTATCTAACTCCTTAGATATTCATCCAAGCATCAGCCTCTATTATTCAATCATTGAATCAACAATTGTATGATTATCAAGTTGGCCATGGTACATAACCCTTATTGTACAGAGGGACCTTATAGTGCATTCATTCATTCAATATCAGAAAGGGAGTGAAACAAAAATCAATAACTTTTATTGATAAATCGATTGTTACAATAACATTTATTGTAGGAATGGTTCGCCTCGGGCTCACATTGCTAACAATCTCCCACTAGCACTCAGAACCATTCAGGAACAAGCCTTAAACCCATACTCATTACATGCTGGTCAAAAACCTTCTGTGTCAGAGGTTTGGTAAGAGGATCAGCAACGTTGTCGGCGGAGGCCACCTTGGTGATGATGATGTCACCACGCTTTTGAATCTCCCGAATGATGTGGTATTTCCTTTCTATGTGCTTGCTCTTCTGATGCCATCTGGGTTCCTTCGCCTGGGCAATGGCTCCCGTGTTATCACAGAGTAGCGGGATGGGAGTATCAGAGGAAACTACGCCAAGCTCCTGAACGAACTTGCGCAACCACACCGCCTCCTTTGTACCATCCGATGCGGCAATGTATTCGGCTTCTTTTGTTGAATCTGTTGTAGTGTCCTGCTTCTTGCTTCTCCAGCTCACAGCACCACCGTTCAACAGGAACACAAACCCTGATGTTGACTTTCGATCATCAATATCCGATTGGAAGTCAGAATCTGTATATCCCAAGACTTGGAGATCACCATCTCCATAGACCAAGATGTAATCTTGCGTCCGTCTTAGATATTTGAATATGTTCTTTACTGCATTCTAGTGTTGTTCTCCATAGCAGGATTGGTAACGACTTACCACTCCCACTGCATGGCAGATATCTGGCCTAGTACACATCATGGCATACATTAAGCTTCCTACGGCTGATGCATAAGGACATCCAGCCATGGCCTTCTTTTCCTCAACAGTTTGAGGAGCCATTCCTTTAGACAGGTGGATACCATGTCTTAAGGGTAGGAATCCTTTCTTGGAACTATCCATACGGAATCGTTCAAGAATCTTCTTAATGTATCCTTGTTGTGACAATCCCAATATCCTCTTCTCTCGGTTTTTGAACAGCTTCAGACCCAATATGTAAGAGGCTTCTCCAAGATCTTTCATCTCAAAAGTATGGGACATCCAAATCTTCACACTGGTCATCATCCCTGTATCATTCCCAATGATAAGGATGTCATCTACATAAAGCACGATGAACACAATGGCACTCCCACTAAGCTTCTTGTACACACAAGGCTTATCAGGATTCTGCACAAAATCATAACTCTTTATGGTTTCGTCAAATCTGATGTTCCAGCTACGAGAAGCTTGCTTGAGCCCATAGATGGATTTCTTTAGCTTGCATACTTTGCCATCCTCAGTTATGAAGCCCTGGGGCTGCTCCATGTAGATATCCTCCTCGAGGTATCCATTGAGGAAAGCCGTCTTGACGTCCATCTGCCAGATGTCGTAGTCAAGATATGTAGCTATAGCTAGCAATGCCCTGATGGATTTAAGCATAGCCACAGGAGAGAACGTCTCATCGTAGTCGATGCCTTCTCTTTGTGTGTAGCCCTTGGCTACGAGCCGTGCCTTGAAAGTCTCTAATTTCCCATCAGGTCCCCTCTTTCTCTTGAAGATCCATTTGCACCCAATGGGTTTCACCCCCTTAGGTGGATCCTCTAGGGTCCATACACCATTCTTATGCATGGAGTCAATTTCTGACTTCATTGCTAGCATCCATCTATCCATGTCATGATCCGCGAGTGCTTCATCAAATGAAGTAGGATCATTGTCAGTTTCACTTGACACATGGAATCCATACCTTTCAGGTGGTGCAACCACCCTCGAACTCTTTCGAAGCGGTATAGGTGTTTCATCTTTATTTATCTCTTCAGTTTCTGGTTCAGGAAGCTCAGAGTCCTCAGGGGACTCAATGAGTTCCTCTACTTCACTTTTGTCTTGACCTTTAAGGAAATAATCCTCCAGAAATTTCACATCTCTAGAGACAAAAACCTTTTGGGTCTCAGGGTCATAAAGTTTGTATCCAATGCCATCTTTAACATACCCAATGAAGTAGCACTCACGAGAGCGAGATTCTAGCTTACTTGCATCCACATTCTTTGCATGGACCAAGCAACCCCAAACCCTCAAGTGATTAACACTAGGTTTTGTTCCATATCATAGCTCATGAGGAGTCTTAGGTACAGATTTGCTAGGAATCTTATTTAGGATATATATTGCAGTCTCTACTGCATATCCCCAGAAACTAAGTGGTAAATGTGCTTTGCTCATCATTGAACGAACCATATCCATGATGGTTCTGTTGCGTCTTTCAGCAACACCATTAAGTTGGGGAGTTCCAGGAGGAGTGAGATTGGAAATAATTCCATTCTCTTTAAGGTATTCCTTAAATTCATCTGATAGGTACTCGCCACCTCGATCAGATCGAATTCGTTTAATCTTCCTATTGGTTTGGTTCTCAACCAAAACCTTGAGCTCTTTGAACTTTTCAAAGGTTTTAGACTTATGACGTAATAGGAAGATAAACCCGTATCGCGAATGATCATCAATAAATGTCAAATAATATCGATATCCATTTCGAGTCGCGGTACTGAAGGGACCGCATACATCAGTATGTATTAGGTCAATAATACCTTCACATCTTGTAACCTTGTTACGGAAAGGCATCCTAGTCATTTTACCTCGAATACAATGTTCACAGGTAGGTAAAGGCTGAACCTGTAGAAAATCCAAAGGTCCATCCTTTATCAATCTATTGATCCTATCAACAGATAAATGACCAAGCCTTTGATGCCAAATCATGTTTGAATGATTTTTATTACTCCTGGATCTTTTAGGGTTTTTATTAGTGGTTGTAACATTCATGACACGCTCATTAATGCACAATTCATAGAGTCCTCCAGAAGTCAAAATACCCTCTGCAATATATTTATCATAATGATTTATGACTAATTTATTACAAAATAGGAATGAATATCCACTTCTAACTAGCTTAGATACAGATATCAAATTCCTTCTGACTTCAGGTACATAAAGACACTCTTTAAGTACTAGGACTCTTCCACTAGATAATGATAGTCGGTAGGTCCCGACGGCGACTGCTGCAACACTTGCATCAGATCCTATCTGGATGACTATCTCCCCTTCTTCAAGCTGTCTAGTTTCCTGAAACAAATGCAACAAATTGCATACATGAACAGAAGCACCAGAATCAACTACCCAACTTCCTTCTCGTCCAACGAGAAAGCTGATTTCAATGATAAAAGTAGATTTCATACCTGCTGGGGCTTTACCTTTGTTGATCGACTTCAGGTAATCCGGGCAATTATGCCTCCAGTGCCCCGGCTTCTTGTAGTGGTGACAGACGTTGGTTTTCTTCGACGCCATTAAAGTGGATGCATTGGAAGATGAGGCAACACTTTGTCCCTTCTTCTTTCTCTTCTGGGCCGGGCTCTTCTGAGAACCTTGCTTCCGACCGCGCTTCCCTTTGACCTGTGCAACCATTGCAGTGCCAGAGGGACCATCTTTCTTCATTATGTCTTCTGCAGACTTTAATGCAGCAAGAAGCCCAGCATTTGTCAGTTCCAGCTTATTCATGTGGAATGACACCACAAAGTTGTTGAAAGATTTGGGCAATGACAACAGAATGAAATCGGATTGCATGTCTGCATCCATCGTCGCCCCCAGAGTCTCAAGCTCCGACAAGTACCCAAACATTTTGAGTACATGTTCACGGACTTAAGTCCCTTCCTGCATCTTGCAGCGAACCAGTTCTTTCATAACATTGTACCGCTGGGTGCGGTTAATATCACCAAACATATCCTTTAGATTCTGCATGATATCCTGGCAAGTACTCATCTCCACATGTTGGTTCTGAAGAACATTGGAGAGAGAACCCAAGATGTAGCATCTAGCCAAGACATGATCTTCATCATACTTGTCATTGTATGCTTTGTATTCCTTAGATTTAGGGTTTTCAAGTTTGTTTTCAGAGAGCACATAGTTGATGCGCTCTGCCGAAAGCACAAGCTCCAAATTACGGATCCAATCCGAGTAATTCGGTCTGGTCAATTGGTTGACCTCCAGAAGCCTGCTCAGTGGGTTCATGGACTTCATTTTCTGAAATTGAGAATGCACTATATTAGAACATATAATCATATATTCAATTTAATTTTATTTGATTAAGGCATTTTAAATCAAATTAGTCTTGCTATGTCAACTATGAAAGTTTATTCCCTTATTCACTTTCTAAGTAGGAGATATACTTACCAATATATCTCAAGCAAGAACTGGGATCTCCTCTTTATCATTGTCATATCCCAATAGTATGAGAACCTATGACTCCGATAAAGAGAAGCGGGAACACATTCCGCCTTGCAAGTCCAACTTGCATTTCCCAATTCGGTCTTTAATACCCGAGCCCACCACCCCTAAGGTTTTGTTGACTCGTCATTAATTGAACCAACCGTCAACAAGAATACAACTCACTATGCGCAATCCAATATGGCCCCAATAATATGAGGACCCGATATTGGGGTCACTACGCATACGTCCTTACTCTTTCGAGAAGTGACGAGCCCGATCCAAACGGATCATATGTGGGAGCTCTCACTTCGGACAAACGTCTCCCACATATAATATTTGGCGACGAAACCCTTCGCCTTGACGGGAGACCATGGATGTCACTTATGTGATCCTCCATATCTTATTCAAATTTAATTAATTACTATGAATCACATTCATATAATTAATTCTTCCAAGGGAATTATTAACTCTAATCATATTAGAGTATTTTCAATTGGATATAATTAACTTAATCATATTAAATTAATTATCAATCCAATTCAATCAATCAAACTTTAATTTTATGCTTGAATATATATATGGTATTATTCTCAAAGTACGTATTAATTCGTATTTTAATAATTAGAAAAATACATCATAATCCCTCGGACATTATCCCGGCCCTACCCGCTGTCATGGCCAGTACCGACGGGAGTGGGACGGACCACATACGTTGCAACCCGCTGACCCAGCGATCCTCGACTAGACACCATATCCGCCTCGGGAAAGGATAATGCCAAATTGATTATTTTGTACTTGAGATGATCATGGATTCTTCAACCGAAATTATACCATATAGTAATCAAAACAATTTTGATTTTAAGGAAATTTGCTAGGCAAATTCCCAAGTCCTATTCAAGCAAGAAGTTTGATGATTGTAATTCCAATTATGGTTTAGATCAAATCTAATCAACTAATTGGTTGGGGCCAAGTCAATTAGGCAAATAATCATGTTTCAATATTTCACAAATATTTTTCAAGATTATTTCACGAAATTAACAATTAATTTCACTAATTGACAATCACTTGGTTCTAGATTAGGAAAGCAATTTCAGCAGTGACCCCTACTTACTAAAATTAGCATATCTCAATCATATTAAATCGAAATTAAGCAAAGTCAATTTCTAAAGTTTGCTAACTTGATTTAGGACAGAACCTAAGTGATGTTTCACGCATTTCGAGGCAATTCTAAACATTAATTAACATTTTAATCACGTTCAGATTCACAGTTCCCGCAACAGTGCATACATGTTCATTAAAACGACCATATTTCGAGCATACGAAATCCGATTTACGCAAACTCAGATTCTATGGTGTCCTTATTTAATGGGGAACATAATACAAGTATAAAATTCTTGTTTAAACAATTTAAACAGTGCCGAATTATTTATCAAACAGATCTGCGAAATCAAATGCGATGAAAACTTTCGCGACCTAAACGAACTCAAGTCGTCCTCGGTTAGCGAATCACTATTCGAAACCGTCGACCTAAGTCTCTGATACCACTTGAAGGATATGGAGAGATCCTCAAGCGCATCACGGAAGCGTGAGCGTCGTATCGGATACGACGAAGAACGACTAGTCGTACTAGTTGTTCGGTGCAGCGGAATTTAAAAAATTTTTATTCGATGAAACCACATGATCCAAGAACCATTCTCGGATCGTTTCATCTATAACCACAACAAGTATAATGCAATACCTCTTGAAGCGTGGTTGATCGAGTCTCTAAGAGAAGAGACCTCCTGTCTCAAGTCCGATCGTCTGAGAGATCGCTTGCGAGCGCAGGGATGAACCGCGGTGTCCTCGCAATCCAAGAAGTTGATCCAAGCACGGTTGCTCCTAATCTCGTCGCACGAGATCGAACGTCTCCTTCGTAGGCGAAGCACTTGAAGTAGATGAAGAACCGCAGAGCGTCGAAGCGGTAGCACGAGGGCGCGGACGACGATGATTCTCTCCACCAAGGTGGACGGCCACCAAGAAGAAGGGGAAGAGAGGGCTGTCGAGTATAAGAGAAAGAGAGAGAGAGAGTTTTGCTACAATAGCATGTGTAAAGAAAGAGCCAAGAGTGCCTCTCTATTTATAGGGTTTTGGGATCCATGGATCTCAATCCATGTGTCATATAAAATCAATGGATGAGATTGATTTATGACAATCCAATGGTCAAGATTGTTGTTGGTAAAAGCCAACAACTTGTGATTTAATTTTGATTAAATATATTTGATAAATCAAATTCATATTAATACCAAATTAAACCAACTAAATAAGGAGTGGAAAAGCAAATGAGAGCCACCTTCCCTATTAGGAGAAGTGGACCGCCACCAATTCCATAAAGGAATTGGTGCCGCCACCTCTTCCCATATGGGGAGGGCAATCCCATGGATTCTCATGGGATTGCACATCTCCTTGTTATTCTCTCAACTTATTTTCCAACAATTATTCACCAAAAATAATTCTCAATTAATTTTGGGAATATTGTAATCTTGACATTGGAATATTGTGAATCACATTCACAACCCAAAACAAAATGTAATTTACATTTTCAATTAATTAGACAATGTGTATCCAATACACATTAATAATTAATCAACTAATATAAATTATATTTAACTCTCTCTAATACTTTATAAATCACATTTATTATATACTAGGAATACTTGGATATTACTATCCACATTATTCTTATCCATAATAATTAAATCACATTTAATTATATTGGATAATATCTCGTACATCATGATAATTAAATCACATTTAATTATCAACTTCCCTTTGCTTAGATCTCATGGAATTGTTCGTAAACCATTTAAGGACAATGCTATTTCTCCTCAGATACTTGGAGATAAGGACAGGGCGATTGTATTGTTCCACGTACAGTGACTTGGATATTAAGATCACATCTCAAATCCAGATCCCATGGACCTCTCATAGATGCTTGATTAAATTAAGACCGTAAACCTAATCTTCTCATTGCATCTGAATCTCATTCAGATCAATGTCAAGTACATGTACTAAGATTAGGTTACTTCTCTAATGAGAGGAGTCACTAAAATCCAGACCTGTTTCATCACTCCCTCGGAATGGAAGCGTCATGGTTATACAATCGTTTATGATCAATTCACCCTTCAGGTATTCCTAATACCTGTACATCCTGCATACTGGAAGACTCATGATCATCATGAAGATAAAGATCACTTTTACACTGTCATCTTCATAGTCTGATCATTTTCTCAATCTTGGTCCTTGGGATATGGTACAGATCATATGTTTTCACAAAGCATATATCTTACCTTCAAATTCATATCATGCTTCTAAAGCATGATGACCATGCATGGAATTTGGTCAATCCCAATACCTCATGAGTGAGCTCATGTCTCCCGGTTCACAAGTGAACTTGTATGATCCCTTTGAGAGATTATATTACTCATATGCCCTTACATGCACACCAGCTCGCCGGTGTATAGACCTTGATTAGGTCATTAACCTATTGGTCTGCCAAATGTACATGCTCAGACATATAGTAATATATCTGTCTCTGGTCAGAGGATGTTTGCCTGTGATGTGACAGTATTCATTATAGGTCTTTGGTTATCTCGATCTCGTTAAGTCAACTCATTGACTCAACTAATCTGATACCTCCGAATCAATATTCCTATGCAGAGGACCTGCATCAAGAGGTCGATCAGATATCAGTCTAATGAGATGGGATTGCCATCTCCCACTCAGACTGAAGATCACTACTTGTTAATCATTCATGATGCTTGATGAGTCCTCTATCTAACTCCTTAGATATTCATCCAAGCATCAGCCTCTATTATTCAATCATTGAATCAACAGCTGTATGATTATCAAGTTGGCCATGGTACATAACCCTTATTGTACAGAGGGACCTTATAGTGCATTCATTCATTCAATATCAGAAAGGGAGTGAAACAAAAATCAATAACTTTTATTGATAAATCATTTATTACAATAACATTTATTGTAGGAATGGTTCGCCTCGGGCTCACATTGCTAACACTTTGATGATTGTTTAGCGCACCTAGACCAAGTTCTTCAGAAATGTTGTGAGGTCAATCTCGTTCTGTCTTGGGAAAAGAGCCATTTTATGGTTACAAATGAGATTGTTTTGGGGAACGTCATCTCAAAGCATGGCATGGAGGTTGACCCTACCAAGATGGAGGTCATCAAATGACTCGATCCACCATCCAACATAAAGTAGTTAAGGTCTTTTATGGGGCATGTTGGCTTTTACTGATGAATATTAAGGACTTCTTTAAGATTTCCCGACCGTTAACTGAACTTTTAGGCTAAGACATCGAGTTCTTTTTAGATGATAAATGTCTTCATGCCTTCCTCACTATAAAAGAAATGATTATCAGTGCTCCTGTTCTACAACCACCCGATTAGTCACTACCCTTTGAGATTATGACAGATACTTCAGATTTTGTAGTCGGGACTGTATTAGGACATCGGAGGAACGGACTTCCAGTTACCATCCACTATGCCAGACACACTCTAGACGATGCAGAACGCAATTAAACAATAATAGAGAAAGAAATGTTTGTAGTAGTGTTTGCTTTAGACAAATTCAGATCTTGTCTTCTTAGTTCTAAAATCATTGTTTATACTTATCACCCAGCTATCCGTTTTCTGATGGAAAAGAAGGATGCTAAGGCGTGCCTTCTTAGATGGGTTCTCTTACTCTAGGAGATTGATTTAGATATTAGAGACAAGCTAGGGTAAAGAATGTGGTAGTTGATCACCTCTCCCATTTACAATTAGAGCAGCCTTCAGATGATTACACGCCAGAGATTGCAAAGAAATTTCCATATGAGAGTATCTTTGCAATTACAGAACTCCCTTGGTATGCTGACATAGTTAACTTTTTAGTTACACAGAAAAGTCCGCAAGGTTGGCCGAAAGACCGAGTCGACAGGTTAGTGTCTGAGGCACGATATTACTACTAGGAGGATCCGATTCTTTTTTGTGAAGGACCGGATTATATCTACATGTGATATATTCCTCAGGAAGAATACAACAGTGTCCTCACTCTATACCATTCTTTAGAGGTAGGAGGGCATCATTCAAGGAAAAGGACATCGCAAAAGGTACTTCAGAGCGGATTTTAGTGGCCGACTCTTACTAGAGATGTCTATACATTCGTGAAGAGTTGTCTAGAATGTCAGAAAGCCGTAGGGACAATTGGTGCTCAAGATGCCATGCGACCGGTTATCATTTGCAAGATCTTTGATGCATGGGGAACATATTTTATGGGATTGTTTTCCTCCAGCAACGTCTTTGAGTACATACTTCTCACTGTAGATTATGCTAGAAGATGGGTGGAGGCTAAACCCGTAAGAACTGCTGACAGCAATACAGTATGCAGGTTCCTAAGGGAACACATTATTTCGTGGTTCGGTATTCCACGTATTCTCATTTCATACGGGGGTAGCCATTTCATCAATAAGTAGGTGAAAAAGATAGTAAAGAGTTATGCTATTGATCACAAAGTAGCTTCTCCTTATCACCCATAGACGAACGACATGACTAAAGTTTCAAATAGGAAGGTGAAATCTATTCTCCAAAAATTAGTACGACCAGATAGGAAGAATTGGTCCCATCTTCTAGATCAATTTCTTTGGTCTTATCATACTTCAGACAAGACTCCCTTGAGTACATCACCGTTAAGATTAGTTTACGAGAAGCCATGCCATTTGCCCATAGAGATCATGCACAAATCTGAATGGGCTATTAGAGAAATTTCATTTGAGTTACAAAAAGCTGGATCCAAGAGAAAGATAGATCTGAATGAGCTGGTAGAGATTTGAAATCAGGAATATGAGAACACCCTCATTTACAAGAACAAAGTGAAGTGACTGTATGACAGACATATCCAACAAAAGATCTTTGTTCTTGGGCAGAAATTGTTCAATGCACGGTCAAGAATTTTTCCTGGCAAATTAAAGAGCAAGTTGGATGGACCGTATATAGTCAGAACAGTGCATGACAATGGCAGTATTGCTATATCAGATGTGTCACCTGGTGCAGGACCGTTTACAGTGAATGGGCAGATGTGGAGACCACTGATCATCTAGCCCGAGTCAAAGTGATCTACTTTGTACATGATGCACGACTACTCTTCCATTTCATCTCATCCTATACAGAGACTTCTGAAGCCAGTCAGTTTTCTGTAGTACATACCTGTATATCCTCTATAGATCACAATCTTCCCCATTTTTGTTCGTCTGCTATGCTTAGGATACCAAATCCTATGTATGGGGGGGTCGATTGCCCGTTGATTCCCGTTTTCGATTTTTGTTCTTTTTTACTTTTCTTTTGTATATCCTTTCTTTTTCTCTAATCACCAGTCCGTAATTTTTGCCATACTCTTTTCTATACTTAGGATGCCTTATCCTAAGTATAGGGGGGACCGAGCGATTTTACTGATTTCGTTTTTCTTTCTCCATCTATTCATTTGGATGTATCTTCTTTTCCCTCAATCGCCTCGTTTTTTTCTACTATACTTACGATAATCTGATCGTAAGTATAGGGGGGCTGATTGACTTCACATCATTTATTCTTTTTCAACCACATTTACTTAGCACGAGTTATGTCCTCCTTATTCTCTGTTGACGCTATAAGGACATAACACAAGCTAAGTATAGGGTGGGTGTGTATATTTTATACATACTTTTGTTCATAACTCATACTTTTATGTATTTTCTATATTTATAGAATCCATAAAAGTGGGTGAGGATAATTTAAAATTCACTTATTAAAAATAAATTATTCATAAAATCCTTGTAAAGAAGTAAAATTTGTTTAAAATACTTATTTAAAATCCATAATTTAAAATATGTATTTAAAATATGTATAACAATTATTTAAAATCCTATATATTAAAATATCTGTAATTCTTGTAAAATTCATCATATATAAAACATGTAAAATCCTTTAGTTATTTAATCCAACTAAAATATGGGTAAATTATCTTGTAAAATTCTTATATATAAAATAGTTTATTAGAAACATGAATTTGTACTCTTCAGGTCTTTGACTTAAATCTTTGGGTTCCATGAGAACATGTTCGGGAAGTCAATTCAAAAAGTTCCTAAGTAGAACACTTGGTCTCATCCGTAAATCTTGTCATCATTGAACCAATTTTGGACACATGCACTTTGCACATAGCTCGACTTGCATGGGGCTGCGAAGGGCAATCCATCTTGGTAGTGCATTTCTATCCTTGTCTTTACGACATTGACATCCAAAGACATGAGAGATTGGGGTTGTGATAGTCGCTTCAGATGAGGGAAGGATCTGCTGACACAATTTTTCCAAGACCTCAAAAAATGGACAGAATGAAAAGATGCTATATCCGTCGAGGCACAAAGAGATGAATGCAGTATAAGCAAAACTACAAATCCATTTCAAAGAAGAAGACACGAAATACAAATACGACCATAATGATCCGAGCTTCCACCAAAAATCTTGCACATCTTAGTGGAGACTTAGCTAAACTGGTTGGGCTTCAAAAGGAGATGCGTCTACACTGGTGGCACACCAGTTCTTTTCTCATTCTTCTACTTCCTTTCTATATTCGATTGTGGACATATCACAGACTGACCTCAGAAGGGAATACCTCCCTCCCCGAGGAAAGAGTAGCAGGACGAGGAACCAATAGGAGAGTATGGCTAGGATGGGCGGTTTCTTCGCTTCTTTCAAAGCAATACGAGTTAAAACAATTCACACACCATAAAGATTGGTTTCAAGGTTGATATAGTTTGCAATATGAATGAGTGGATCTGAACTGGCTATTGAGGTAAACTTGAACAAGGATTTGTAGAACCTGAGGACAATTGAGGTTAAATTCCTAATCCTAGTTAATGCTCCGACAAAATGATTTTTTCAGACCCAATCGAGCTCAGTCCTTTTATATGTTCTCATGAATTGGTTTAGGAAAACAAATTCATTCTAACTTCCTTTTCCCTTTATTTTTCAAAAAAGTGTTTACTAAGGGACTAGCAAAGTTTAGTATAGGGGGTTGATGAATCCAAGATTCATTTACATTCTGTCTGCATTTTGTCTTAAAACCCTTAACAAATACATGTAAATATCCATTAAATTTCACTTTTTAACAAAACCTTAGTCATGAATAAAAATAAACTTTTATGCATTAAAATCATGGAAATAAATAAAAGAATAAAAATAAAGAAAATAAAAATAAAGGCAAATTGTAGATATGTATATATGTACAATATGACTTGTAAAATAAATATAGCTGAAAGATATATATATATATATAACCTAATCCTCGAGACCATGTTAGCATGGATAGGTCGGCAAATAAATAAATAGTGTGAGATAGGAAAGAAAATAAATAAAAATAATTAATTTCACACTTTATACATTCTCCATTAATTATCCAAAAAATATCAAAACTTTAAAGTTTTTTTAATTAATACATATTAACCTATTTTTCACCAAACTCTTATCCTAAATATTTCTAAAAATGTATAGAAAAATATAGAAATAATTAAAAATATTACCTTGTATGTATGCCAAGAATCCAAATTGAAAATTCTAAAAATCCAAACTTCTAAACATCATAACTTGCTCATACGAACTCCAATTTCACTCTACTCACCTTCAAAGTTCACACAATATTATTATGTAATTATTGAAGGTGATTTCACTAAAATCGGAGTCCATTTGCAAAAAGTCAGTTTTGGGACCAAACCATAACTAGGTTTCTGGGCTATCTATTTTATTTAAAACACATTTTTATTATTTTAAAGATTTTTATAATTCATTATTATTTTCTTGATCATGTATTTTAACCCTAATTTATTTCATAAAATTTTTAGATTATTTATTATATTAGAAAAATCAAAAGCCCTAATTTATAGGTATAAATGCACTATATGACTTATACTTGTATTTATTAATATATCTAAATTAATATATTAAAATCCACAAAAATTTGTATATACTTTATTTATTAAAATAGTAATTAAGAAAATGTAAAAGTAATATACTATTTATTAATTTATTAATTTTAAAATCCGAAAACTCTTTCAAAAGAATTAATTATATTTATTTATTAATGGTATAGATACATTTCGTAAATTGACTATTAATTATTAAAACTAATTATACCATAATTTAGATAATTTAAGTTACCTACATTTTTCGTTTTCATTTCTAATTAAAATAAAGCTATTTACTATTTATTCCTTGATTAATGAATTATTTATTGAATCTGGCTAACCAGGTGCTGACATATGTCAACACTTAGGACCCTCTTCTTCAAGAAGGTCGGTCAGAATCTGTTCCAACCACCTATCTTTGCCTTCTTCTCCACGTAAATTCTTAACCTCTTCCTCCTTTCCAATCTGTCGATCCTCTTCCTCTAACAACCCAGATCCACTCCCATCGTTGATCTACTTACAAACCTCTATTGATCGCCTATAAAATCCTCTCCAAGTTCACCATTCTCAACTAATGAAACCCGAGCTCCAGCTTCCAGAATACAACTGGCGGTCACCCTACCTTCAATGCCGAGCTCCTACATGCTTCGGAGGTGACATCTCCCCTTGAGGTGCCCGCGTAGAAGAGGGACGAACGGAGGAGGGGTTCCAAGGCATTCTTCAGCCTTGAATCACCCCCGTGCGCATCATCGAGCTCCGGTATGCCGCACCGTCGAGTGAAGATCACTGGGGTCCTACACCTTGATACCACATGTATTCCTCCATATTTCTCCTTTTAAATTTTTGATATTTGTTCCCCCAATAGCGTTCGTAATTGTTTCATTAGGACTTTTGATTACCGTTCTTAGATGCCACCTATTAATCTCATTTCAAATCAGATTCAATTCGCCACAAATCAACCTTCCATTTCTAGCATTCCCACTAATACATATATTCTGTAAACAAACCTATATCTCGCAAACCATAATACATTTGGCCGATTCAAGTGTGAATCAAGCATTTCAATATCCATTTGCAGGTTCTTATCTTCGCTGGAGCATCAACTAATCTTCTAGAGCTTAAATTCTTTGAAGAACAATTGGATCATGAGAAGCCTTCTTCAGCCGCCAGACATTTTTAATCAACTATTTTCCTTTACGTATAGCCGCAACCTTCTGGCCTCTTTAGAGCATCACACCCGCAGGCGAGCTCGGAGGGAGAAGGAGTCTCCCTCCTGGCCCTGCAGGAGGCCAAAGATCATCATCGATCACTGGCAATAAATCGAAGCATTCGGCCCCTTTGCCACCTCTGCAAGAACTGAAGAATAGAGGAAGAACGCACAGACTCTACAGGCTCACGACACATGTCCGCTTGGAATAGACCATATCGCACATTATCTTATAATCCTAGTTGTTGAACGCGAAGGGGTGGAAATATTGCGTATTAAACCCACCAAAGTTCCAGACTTCCTCAAGCAGCTCCAGATGATTTCCAGAATTACATTTAAGTGCCCACGTAGGAACCTAAATGTAATAAATTTGATTTTCTTTACAGTTTACTACCTGCCAGGGATCAGTTTGTAACAGAACATATAACTTTTGTTTTGCAGTTATACCCCTGGCTTGTAGGTGTGTTTTGGACCTCATTTCTTTTGTATTCTCCTCCCTAATTTTTAGGGTTGTTATGCAACTACCCACGATACATTTCTTGTATTTTTTCGTGATTTTTCATCCTATCGATTTGTTGTTTTGATTTTTTGTAATATCGAGTTAGTTTCGAGTCAGTTTTTAAGTCTTTTGTAAAATCAAGAATAAAGAGAATATTTTCGAGATTTATTTCTTTTATCGAAAATCGAGGTATTAATATTCCGCCTCCGCGAGTTCGACCCAAGCACATGTACCTGGCTAAATACTATAATGTAGATGAAATAGGAGAGAGAAGCGAAATATTCTCATTTCCCTCTCTCTCTCTTTCTCTCTCTCTCACTATCTCTCTTCTATTTTGTTGATTTTTGTTTGATCAACGTAGTCTCTTGATTCAGTGGTTCTCTACAACCGACCTCTCTAACCGCTAGCAAAAGCCGTGTTAGCAAAATGGGTGTGAATATATTTTATATATACTTTTGTTCATAACTCATACTTTTATGTATTTTCTATATTTATAAAATCCATAAAAGTGGGTGAGGGTAATTTAAAATTCACTTATTAAATTAAACTATTCATAAAATCCTTGTAAAGAAGAAAAATATGTTTAAATTCCTTATTTAAAATCCTTACTTTCAAATGGGTATTTAAAATATGTATAACAATTATTTAAAATCCTATATATTAAAATATGTGCATTTCATGTAAAATTCTTTGTATATAAAACATGTAAAATCCATTAGTTATTTAATCCAAATAAAATAAGGGTAAATTATCATGTAAAGTTCTTATATATAAAATTGTTTACTAAAATCATAAAATCCATTAAAAATGTAAAGTCTAAAAACCATAAAAATTACAAAATCCTTAGAAAATATACTTCACAAAACATGGTTGCATTGCATTAGCATTTTCTAGAATAAGTTTGATTTATGGAACTAAAGATTGGGAAAAGTCTAAAGGATGGAGCATGATTACGAATTTTGACGATCACTGTCAGGAGACTAGGTAGGAACTGGAATTTGGACTCTTCAGGTCTTTGACTTAAATCTTTGGGTTCCATGATACCATGTTTGGGAAGTAAACTCAAAAAGTGCCTAAGTAGAACACTTGGAGTCATCAGTACGACTTGTCATGGGTGAACCAGTTTTGGACACATGCACTTTGCACGTAGCTCAACATGCATGGGGCTGCGAAGGGATATCCATCTTGGTAGTGTGTTTCTATCCTTGTCTTTGTGGAATTGATGTCTAAAGATGGGAGAAATTGGGGTTGCGATACTCTCTTCGTATGAGGGAAGGATCTGCTGACACATATTTTCCAAGACCACAAAAAATGGACGGAATGAAAAGATGTTATATCTGTCGAGGGACAAAGAGATGAATGCAGTGCAAGCAGCACTACAAAGCCAATTCAAAGAAGAAGACGCCAAAAACAAATACTACCATAATTGTACAAGCATCCACCAAAAAGCATGCACATCTTAGTGGAGACTTAGCTACATCGGCTAGGCTTCACAAGGAGATGTGTCTACACTGGTTGCACTCCAGTTCTCTTCTCATTCTCTACTTCCTCTCTATATTCGATTGTGGACATAGCACGAACTGACCTCAGGAGGGAATACCTCCCTACCCATGGAAAGAGTAGCTGGACGAGTAAGCAATAGGAGTGTATGGCTGGGATACTCAGTTTCTTCGCTTCTTTCAAAGCGAGAAGAGGTAAAACAATTCACACACCGTATAGATTGACTTCAAGGTTGATAGAGTTTGCCATATGAATGAGTGGATCTGAGCTGGCCGTTGAGGTGAACTTGAACAAATATTTGTAGAACCTGAGGACTGTTGAGGTTAAAATCCTAATCCTAGTTAAGGCTCCGACAAAATGTTTGTTTCAGGATCGATCGAGCTCTATCCTTTGTCTACTCTCATGAATTGGTTTAGGAAAACAAATTCATTCTAACATTATTTTTCTCTTATTTTTCAAATAAGTGTTTGCTAAGGAACTAGCAAAGTTTAAGTATAAGGGGTTGATGAATCTAAGATTCACTAACATTCTGTCTACATTTTGTCTTAAAACCCTTAACAAATACATGTAAATATCCATTAAATTTCACCTTTTAGCGAAACTTTAGTTATGAATAAAAATGCACTTTTATGCATTAAAATCATGGAAATAAATAAAAGAATAAAAATAAATAAAATAAAAATAAAGGTAAATTGTAGATATGTATATATGCACAATATGACTTGTAGAATAAATATAACTGAAAGATATATTTATAACCTATTCCCTGAGACCAAGTCAGAAAGGATTAGTCGGTAAATAAATAAGTAGGGGGAGATAAGGAAGAAAGCAAATAAAAATATATAATTTCACACATCATACATTCTCCATTAATTATCAGACAAATATCAAAACATTAAAGTTTTTTAATTAATTCATATAAACATATTTTTCACCAAACTCTTTTCTTGATTATTTCTAAATATGAATAGAAAAAAATAAAAATAAGTTTAAAATATTACCTTATATATATGCAAAGAAATCCAACTTGTAAGTTCTCAACATCCAAACTTCCAAACATCCTAACTTGCTCATACGAAATCCAATTTCGCTCTACTCACCCTTAAAGTTCATAAAATAATATTCTCTAATTAATGAAGGTGATTTCATTAAAATCGGAGTCCGTTTGCAAAAAGTCGGTTTTGGGACCAATCCACAACTGGATTTCTGGGTTATCTGCTTTATTTTAAATACATTATTTATAATTTTGAAGTTTTTTTTAATTACTAATTATTTTCTTGATCTTGTATTTTAACCAATTTTTTTTCATAATTTTTGGAGATTATTTATTATATTAAATAAATCAAAAGCCCTAATTTGTAGGTATAATTGCATTATATAACTTATACATGTATTTATTAATATATCAAAATTAATCTATTAAAATCCCCAAAAAGTTGTATATACCTTATTTATTAAAATAATAATTAAGAATATATAAATTCATATACTATTTAATAATTTATTAATTAAAATCCAAAAACTCATTTAAAAGTATTAATTATATTTAGTTATTAATGAAATATTTATATTTCGGAAATTAACTATTATTTATTAAAACTGATTATACCATAATTTAGATAAATTACTTACATACATTTTTATTTTTATACCTAATTAAAATAAAACTATTATTATCTATTCGTTGGTTAATGGATGATTTCTTGAATCTGTCCAGCCAGGTGCTGACACGTGTCAGCACCTAGGACCTTCTTCTTCTTCAAAAAGGTAAGCTGGAATCTGTTCCAACCAACCATCTTTACCTTCTTCTCTAGGCAACTTCTTAACCTCTCCAACCAACCTTGGATCCTCTTCCTCTAATAACCCATATCCACGCCCATCGTTGATCTACTAACAACCCTCTATTGATCGCCTATAAAGTCCTCTCCAAGTTCACCATTCCCAACTAACCAACCCTGAGCTCCAGCTTCTAGAACACAACTGGCCATCACCCCACCTTCAACACCATGCTCCACCTTGCTCCGGAGGTGACAGCTCCCCTCGAGGTGCCCGCGTGGAAGAGGGAAGAATGGAGGAGGGGTTCAAAGGCGTTCTTCCGCTTTGAATCATCGCCGTGCACGTCGTCGAGCTCTGGTTTGCCGCACCGTCGGGCGAAGATCAATGGGGTCCTACACCCTGCAACCACATGTATTCCTCCATATTTCACCTTTTTTACTTTTGATATCCATGCCCCCATTAGCGTTCTTAATTGCGTCATTAGGACTTTTTATTACCCTTCTTAGACGCCACATATTAATCTCATTTCAAATCATATTGAATTCACTACAAATCAATCTTCCATTTCTAGCATTCCACTGATACATATATTCTGGAAACAAACTTATATCTTGCAAACCATAATACGTTTGGACAATTGAAGTGTGAATCGAGCATTTCAATATCCATTTGCAGGTTCTTATCTACGTTGGAGCATCAACTAATCTTCTGGAGCTCAAATTTTTGAAGAACAATAGAATCAAGAGAAGCCTTCTTCAGCTGCCAAACATTGTCGACCAGTCGTTTTCCTTTATGTATAGCCACCACCTTCCGACCTCTTTAGAGCATCTCACCTGTAAGCACGCTCTGAGAGAGAAGGAGTCTCCCTCCTGGCCCTGCAGGAGGCCAAAGATCATCATCGATCGTCGACGATAAATCGAAGAATTCAGCCCCTTCGTCACCTTCGCAAGAATTGAAGAATAGAGGAAGAACACCCAGACTCTAAGGCTTGCGACACATGTCCGCATGGAATGGCCCAGATCGCACCTTATCTTATAATCTTGGTCGTTGAACGTCAAGTGGTGGAAATATTGCGTACTTAACCCGCCAAAGTTCCAGACATCCTCAAGCAGCTCTAGAGGATTTCCAAAAATAGATTTAGGTCCCCACGCAGGGACCTAAATGTAATAAATTTGATTTTCTTTGCACTTTAGTCCCTGAAAGGGACCAGTTTGTAACAGAACAAATAACTTTTGTTTTGCAGTTATACACCTGGCTTGTAGGGGTGTTTTGTACCTCATTTCTTTTGTATTCTCATCCTGAATTTTTAGGGTAGTTACGTAGCTACCCAAGATACATTTCTTGTATTTTTCATGATTTTTCATCTTATCGATTTGTTGTTTTCATTTTCGCAATATCGAGTTTACTCCGAGTCAGTTTTTAAGTCTTTTGTAACATCTAGAATAAAGCAAATATTTTCGAGATTTATTTCTTTTATCGAAAATCGAGGTATTAATATTTTGCCTCCTCAAGTTCGACCCATGCACACTTACCTAGCTAAATAATATAGTGTAGACGAAATAGGAGATAAAAGATGCATATTCTCATTTTTCTCTCTCTTTCTCTCCTATTTCGTTGATTTTTGTTTGATCAGCGCAGGCTCTTGATTCAACGGTTCTCTACAACCGACCTCTCTAACTGCTAGCAAAAGCCGTGTTATCGCCCATATAGGTGGATCCTCGAGGGTCCATATACAAAATTTGTATATAAAGTCTACTTTAGACTTTGTTGCTAACATCCGTCTTTCCATACTTTGATCTTTAGAAGCTTCATCACATGGAATCCATCCTCAAACTCATTTGAAGATGTATTAGTGTTTCATCTTTAATTGTCCTTTTAGTTACAGATTTCAGGAACCTCATTATCTTCTCAAGATTAAATGAGTTCCTTCACTTCATTTTCATCTTGATTCTCAAGAGTGTCATCATCTAATAATCATATCCTTAGAGATGAGATCTTTCAAGAATCTCAAGGTCATAAAGTAGGTATCCAATACCATCCTTTATTTTCCTTATGAAGTAGCACTCTCTAGTGCTAGATTCTAGCTAACTAGCATGGAACCTTATTAAAGATATACATTGTAGTCTCTACTACATATATGCCTTAGAAACTAAGAGGTATTTATGCTAAGATCCATCATTAATCATATCATGTTACACATGATATAATTGTATCTCCCTAAAACTCACTTCAGTTTAGGTGTATCTGGAGGAGTGAGATAGCAATGATATTCTTATCTCCATAAGGTATTCTTTGAATTATCTAATAGGTACAAGCTACCATGGTTAGATCAAATTAATTTCATCTTCCTTCTAATTTTGGTTCTAAACCAAAATTGTGAAATCTTTGAGCATTTCAAAGGTTTCTAAGGTGAAGGGAAGAAAACTCATATAACAAATAATCATCAATGTACATCACATATCATTAATGTTTACTTTGATATAAATGATCCACATACATCAATATGTATGAGATCTTGAATACCTAGACTTCTAACACCATTCCCGGAGAGGGATGCATTTGACATTTTCTACTTTTGAATACAATATTCACATGTGTGTAAGATTTGAAATTTCAGATACTCTAAAGTTTCATTTCTTACTTATTTATTTATCTTATCAATAGACTTATGTCCAAGATATGAAGCCAGATCATTATCAAATTATCTTCATCCCCTTACTGATCTTTAAAAGTTTAATTTTCAGTATTAGAAATGTTAATGAACCATTCATTAATTTTCTAATTTAGTAGAGTCCACTAGACGTTAGATTACTATCTAAAATATATCCATCATAACTCTTTATGATAGGTCAATTCCAGAATTAGTGTTTATTCCCAACATTTAGAAATAAACAACGAGTGTATTCTAAAATCTAGGTCATAGAGACATTCTCTAAGACTAAGGGCTCACCCGCTGAAAATACGAAGTCTATCTATCCAATAAAGATTGTTGCAACACTTGAATCAATATCCATGTGGATGACTTTTAAACCTTAAGATCAAATTTTTTAGTCTTCTAAAACATATGCAACCAATTGCAAGTGCTATTAGAAGAATGAGATACAATTATTAGACTTTGATCATATCAAATAAGAAAGTTAATTTCAATGATTATATGTGGATATAGATTATCCTGATGCACTATCTGAGTCCTTTTCTAAGTATCCTAGATAGACTAGATAGTAACACTATCAGTACATCAGCTAATTGTAGTATTTGCATTCATCGAACTCTTTGGATGTCATAAGGAAGACACAGAAGTACAATCATCTATTTGACTTTACTTATTACTAGGTTCTGACCCATGCTTCCACTGCGCTCCTTTCATCTATAAACAACCATTGCTTAAGACAAAGGATCTCTTATGTTGAATTCAAAAGAATTCAATATAAGAGTATTTCAACATTTTAATTCATACAATATGTATATCATAAAGCTTCTTGAATGACTTAAGTATAGACAGTAGAATGATGACACTCATCATATCTACATACATCTTAACTATTAAATACTTAGGTTCAGGCGGGTACTCAAGCATTTTTTAATATATCATCTCTTACAGAGCAACCATTCTGCACAATGCAGTGAACCATGTCATTCATGATTAAATGTTGAGAACACATATGTATGCCAGAACATCTTCTTAGATTTTATAAGGATTATTTGAAAATTACGATCATCATTGACATGATACTTCCAAAGTGCATTCGATGAGAGATCAAGACTTTAGAGACATACAAACCCTATGGTTGTAGTCCTATTGTATATTTAATTGTCATTCCTCGTAATTATGAAGAAACTTGCACATTGCAATAACAGACATTATGTGTCCAACTACAAGTATATTATCTTGATCATGGATCTAATCCATGATATATTACTGTTATTATTGTGTATAGTATTGAGTGGGTTTAATGAAGAATTATCTAAAATAAGAAAATTTTCATATGTATATATATTAGTTTGATTTAGGAATTTTTATATCAAAGTTGTCTTGCCTTGTCAACACTGAAAGTTAATTCCTTTAATCACTTTCAATGTAAGAGATATACTTACTCGTATATCACAAGAAAGATTTAGGATCTCCTTTCTTATCTTTTTCACTTCCCAATACTTTGAGAACCTGTAACTCGGATAAAAAGAAGCGGGAACACATTCTGCCTTGCAAGTCCAACTTGCATTCCCAGTTCGGTCATTAACACTCGGCCCCACCACCCCTAATGTGATGTTCACCCGTCATTAATTGAACCAACCATCAACAAGAATATCACTCGCTATGTGCAATCCAATATCGCCCTAGTAATTTGAGGACCCGATATTGGGGTCGCTACGCATATGAGTTTGTATGAGATGCGCTTGTATGCAGGAGTTACACATCAGACATGCATCTCCTACATACAATCCCTGGTGACGGAACCCTTCGCATTGATGGGAGACCATGGATGTCACTTATGTAATCCTCCATATCATGTTCAAAATCTAATTAATCATTATGAATCATATTCGTTACGATTAATTTTCCAAGGAAATTACACATCTATAAATAGTAGAGTGTTTTTAATTTTAATTGGATTCCAATCAATCTAATCACATTAAATCAATGATCCAATTAGTATCCAACAAACATTCTTTATTGTTACTTGAATTATGGTATTATCTCAAATATGTATTATTTCGTATTTTAAGAAATAGAAAATACATCTTGATCTCTCCAGCATTATCCCTTCCCTACCCGTTGTCATGGCCAATACCGACGGGAGTGGGATAGACTGCACACGGTGCAATCTGCTACCCCAACGCTCCCCGACTAGATACCATATTCGCCTCGGGAAAGGATAATTCCAAATTGATCATTATGTACTTGAGATGATAATCGGTTTTTCAACCGAAGTTATAATATATAATAATAATCAAAACCATTTTGATTATATGGAAATTTGCTAAACAAATTCCCAATCTTATTCAAGCATGTTTGTTTGTTGGAAAGTAGATCACGTAATCAATTTGTGATCCAGATCATATCAATTCAATTATTGGTAAAGGAAATGTTATTTAAGGAAAATAATTATTATCAAACTATAAAATTAACAATTAATTTCACTAATTGATTAAATGACAATCACAAGGTTCTTGATTAGGAATGTAATTGCCAAAAGTGTCCCCACTTACTAAAATTAGAAAAGCTCAATCAATTTAAATCCAATTCACCCAAAATAAGTTTCCATAGTTTGCTAATTTGATTTACAACAGAGTCCAAGTTATTTTCATGCAATTCTAGCAATTTCAAATCCGCTATTAACTCTTTAAATACGTCAATATTTGCCATCATCGAAGCAATGGATAAATGTTCACTAAAATGATCTTAACTAGAGCAAACAGATTCCAAATCACACAAACTCAAATACCACGATTTCCTTATTTAATGGGAAACATAATCTAAGTGATAATTTTGTGTTTAACAAATCTAAACATGGCCGAAAATATTCACAAAACAGAGCTGTGTGAATGAAATGCGATAAAATTTTCACAAACCCTAATGAGCCCAAGTTGTCCTAGGTTTATGGATCATATCTGAAACCTCTGACATATGGCTCTGATACGACTTGAAGGATAGATGAAGATCCTTAAGCGCATCACAGAAGCGTGAGGATTGCATCGTATGCGATCAGGAGCGACTAGTCCAACTAGTTACTCGAGGCAGCGGAATTTAAAATTTTTCAATCCGATGAAACCACATGATCCAAGAACACTTCTCGGATCATTTCATCTAAACCACAAACAAGTATTAGGTTTAATTCTTGAAGCATGGTTGCGATCAAGTCTCTAATCGAAGAGACCTCCTGTCGCAAGTCCGATCTGACGGAGGAGACTCTTACGAGTGCGTTGATGTGACGCGTGCTCCTCGCAATCCATGTTAATGATCCCAGAGACAAATCTCCTGATCTCATCAAACAAGATCCTACGTCTTCTTCATGAGCAAGGTGCCCCGATGGAGACAGAGTTACAGGAGCAAAAAATCTAGCAGCATAATGACGATGTTGCGGCGATGACGACTCTCTCTAAAGCTCCATGGGGGACGGCCACAATGAGAGAGAGAAAAGGCATGTAGAGAATGAGATAGAGAGATTGAAGTTGTTGTTCTTATTGTAACCTTGAAGAGTACGGGCAGCCTCTTCATATATAGTATTTTGGGAGTCCAGGGACCCCAAACCATGTGCACACAAATCCAATGGATGAGATTGATTTCTGTTTCTTTCAATGGCCAAGATTTTGTTGTAAAAAAACAACAACGATTAATTTAATTCAGATTAAGTATATATTAAAAAATTAATATAATTTAATCCCAAATTAAATCAATCAAGCATGAAGATAACCAAGAGGAAGATTGCCTCCTTTCTATTAAGAGGGGGACGGCCACCCTTTCCCAATGGGAATGGGTGGCCCTCCATCCTCCCTACTAGGAAGGTGGCAATCTCTATATAATCCCATGGATTACATTATACCTTGGAAATCTCCAATATTTACTACAAAACTTGTTGTAAATTATCTAAAAAAATAAGTCATAATTATTTTGTGAATATTGCAATATTGCCATTTGAAAATTGTGAATAACATTCTCAACCCAAAATGTAATTACTTTATTAATTAATTGTCCAATGTGAATCCAATTCACATTTACATCTAATTAATAAATGTAAGTTATAAATAACTCTCTCTTATATATTATAAATCACGTTTATAATATATGAAATTAATATGGATAATGTTATCCACATTATTCATATCCATGACAATTAAATCACATTTAATCATATTGGATCTCTATTCTCATATGCCCAAATAATATGAATCCCATTCACGTTATTTACATCTTTTATAATTAAATCACATTTATTTATCTTAGATAACACTCGATGTAATATGAATTAAATTCATTATTCATGATATTTAGATCATATTTAATTATCCATTTTCCCAAAGCTCAGATACCTATATCAATAATGAAAGTATCCTTTAACTCTTTCAAGTATAATGCGCTTTCTCCGCGGATACATGGAGATAAGGACATGGTGATTGTATTGTTCTATGTATAGTGACTTGGATATTGAGATCAAAATCTCAAATCCAAATCTCGTCGGCCTCCCATTGAGGTTTGATTAAATCATAGCCATAGATCCAATCTTCTCATTGCATCTTAATCACATTCAGATCATTGTATAACACTTGGACTTAGATTAGATCACTTCTTTATTGAAAGGAGTCATTAAAATGCAGACCTGTTTCATCACTCCCTCGAAATGGAAGTGTCGTAGTTATACAATTGTTTATGATCACATCACCCTCAGGTATTCCTAATACCTATACATACTGCATATTGAAAGACCCAGAACAAAGTCGAAGTTTTAGATCTCTTTTAAATTGTATCCTTTAAGGTTTTATCATTAAGTTTCTCATTTGACTATTAGGAGTTGGTATCGATCATATACTTTCCATAAGCATATATCATACCCATAAATTGATCATATACTTTCCCAAAGCATATATTAAACCGGCAAATTTAGTCAAGCTTCTAAATCGAGACGAACATGCACAAAATTTGATTCTTCCCAATATCTTATGAGTGATCTCATTTCTTCCGATTCAGCAATGAACATGTATGATCCCTTTAAGAGATCGTATTACTCATTTGCCCTTGCATGCACACCAGCGTGTCGGTGTATAGACCTTGTTAGGTCATCAACCTATTGGTCTACCAAATGTACATACTTAGACATATAGTAGCACATTTGTCTCCTATCAGAGAATGTGTGCCTATATAATGACAACATACGACATAGGACATTATTTATCTTGATCTCGTTAAGTCAAGTCTTTTACCTAACTTATCTTACATCTCTAAATCTCAATTCTTATGCAGAGGACTTGCATCAAGAGGTCGGATAGATATCAGCCTTTAGAGAAAAGATTGTCCTTTCCTTCTCAGGCTAGAGATCCTCTCCTAATAATCATTTAACGATGCTTGACGAGTCCTCAATCTAACTCTTTAGATATTCATCCAAACACCATCCTCTATGATTCAATAATTGATTCAACGGCTATATGATCGTCAAGATGGCCACGATACATAACCCTAATTGTACTAAGGGGTCTATTATGCAAATTAGTTATTCTTCATTTTAGATCAGGGAATAATATTTGCAATAACATTTATTACATAATGGCTCACCATAGACTCGCATGTCCAATAAGTCTTCATATCATAATGTATACCAAACAGTACTCCATCCCTCCTCTAACCTAAAACAACTCCAACTGCATAATCTAAGGTTTTTGTCCTAATCTCAAAAGAAAGAGACCAATCAGGTGGTTGTAGGACATGAGCTCGTGTAACCAAGTCTTACATCTGATAAAATGCTTGGAGAACCTTATCATCAATAATAAATTATGTCTCCATGAATAGAAGCTTAGTTAATAGTGGTACGATCTTGTTGATTTCCTTTATGAATCGTCTATAAAATCCCACATGTCCCAGAAATGGCCTTAACTACTTCAATTTTGTCGGCATCTCTAACTTTGCAATCATATCAACCTTGGTCGGGTCAACATCCATACCATGTTTCGAGATGATGTGCCCCAACACATTTCCATTAGTTACCATAAAGTGACTTTTCTCCTTCTAAGAGCACCAAATTCACCTCACAACAATGCTAAAGTACTCGGTTTAAATAAGTAAACATGAGTCAAATCTATCCCCGTAGACTGAGAAATCATCTCTAAAGACCTCATGGAAACTACTTACCATGTCAGAAAAAACGACCAACATACACCCTTGGAATGTAGAGGGGGAATTACATAATCAAAATTTCATCTGTCTAAAGTCATAGGTGTCAAACAATCAAGTAAATTAGTTCTCTCTTGATCCTCAAGAGCGATTGCTAATTAATTATACCAGGAATACCCATCCAAGAAACAGAAGAACTTCTTCCCTACCAGTCTTTCGATGACCTGGTCACTAAAAGGTTGTAGAAAGTGATTTTTCTTGGTCGTTGAGTTTAGGCACCAGTAATCTACTCAAACACACCATAAAGTGGGTACTCGGGTTAGAATCTCCTCATCATGGTCATCATCACAATAGTAGTTCTGGATTTTTTCGAGACCATGTGCAACAGACTGACCAGATTAGAATCAGAAATGGGATAAATAGAGCTAGCTTTGCACCACTTCCTTTCTCTTTCATGGAAACGTCCCAGAGATTAGGATTCAGTCGATGCTGAAACTCACAAGACAGCTTGCTGTCATCTTCTAAGTATAAATGATGTGAGCACAATGTTGGATTAATCACATGGCGATATGAAATCTTCTATCCTACAAATTGCATTTTCTCTCGACAACCTCTAGCAAGCAATATTCTTGGTCATCGATCAACTGCGAGCTAATTGTGACCAAAAACATTTAGAGCTGGTGATGGTAATAATTTTACTTAGGTAGTGTTTGAATCTTCTCTATAGAGACCTTAGAAACTGCATTGGTGGTAGTTAACTGATCTAGCAACTATGAACTATTTCACCGTGGCTACATCAACTCAACATGTAATGTCTCATAAATATCTGCAATAAACTCTCTCTACTCAGTTCGGAGTGGATCATCATCACTCAACTCCGTGATCTCATTAGAAAATAAGTCAGAAAGTCCACCCACATACAACTCCCCATCATCAATAACAGAGCAAATATCAATTGCGCTTTCCAAGCCTTCCTTTCGGGAAAGGAATTCCTAGGTATCATGCAAAAATAAATTGGTGTCTCTTATCTTAGCTAGAAAATCACAATCGTTTATATCAAGTATAACTGGCTCTCTCATTTGACATTGGCTCAGACAGCTTCAGATCAGGGATCGTCTCTGTCTTAACCTTATCACTACAGAAGAGAAAGGTTATCTCCCCAATGCCATAATCTACTACTACTTCGGTTGATCGAAGGAACGGTAGATCAAGTATGATTTGGGTATGGAGTAAAGGTGCTGAGGTTTCCATTCCAGGACAATGAAGTCCATTTGGAATTACATTCCTTGCACCGTTATGGTAATGTCCTCTAGAATGCCCCTCAGCCTCTTGAACAATCTTTCAATATACTAAAGGATCATCATGCTTGATCTAAGAGGCCCCAACCCAAACTCTTTGAGTATTGAGGTCAACATAAGATTGATGGAGGATCCACTATCGAGAAGAGTGCTATCAAACTCTTGACCAAATATCTGACATCAGATAAGAAGTGCTCCTTGTCTTTCTTTTTAGGCAGGAGGTTGCTGAAGGCATGAATAGTGGCCATGGTCAATATGTGTTTTTTAGTCCTCTTGCATCTATTCTACTTGGGTTGATACTTTGTAGTACATGCTTCTTTTAATCCTCTTTTCACAATAGGCATGCACTTCATGGCCTTTAGGAGTGGCATTGCACGGAAGATGTTTGAAGTATCTCTACAACTCCATAATCATATAGTGTTGTTTTTCATTTCCAAATATATTTTCTTTTTTTCAATGCATCAGGAAAAGGAATAAAATTAGAATAAAAATCAACTTCCTATATATTCACATCAGAATAAACATGTACATATGGGCTATCAAAGTCATATTGTATAATATGATGCATAAAATGTGAAGGAAAAGAAAAACTATCTCAGGTTGCTCTATCTGGTGAAGAAGAAGAATCCACGACATGTAAGCTCTCCTCCAAGGCTGGCTTAACTCTGCATCTCCAATTATTGTCTTCTTGGAAATTTGAATTTTCTTCATTATTCTATTTTTTTAAAGTGGATGGTAGTCCTCCATTTACTGCTACACTCGATCTCTACTCAATGGATGAAGAAGGTAAAGATTAAGATGAAGCTCGATCATCATCTTTATTGTCCAATCCTAATGGTGCTGGTTGTGCCATCTCCTATGACTCCTAAGTGCTACAACATTGTATAAACATGAAATCAGAAATCATACCTGTCTCAGGAGTTATTGGATCATGATGCTCTACGTGCTCCTTATTGAAGAAAAAAATTGTTAGGACCGACTTCGACTTGGGTTGGTATGATGGTCTTTATGGCTATCAAGTTTTGTAGCCTCTGGTCGATATCACTCATATTCTTCATCACCATAGAAGGTTAATCTAACACAGGGTTCACCGAGGGTGCCTATGGCTGCTCAAAAACGGGCGGTCGCTGAGATTGGAAGTGTGGAGGCTGCTAGTATGCTTGATAACCAGAATGTTGTGTATATTGATAATAAGGAGGAGTATGTGAATACTATGCACATGGTGATATGAATATGCAGGCTACGTTTGTTGGAATACTTGTCTCCATGTATGAATGTGTGATGGACACGAAAACTATGGCTGAGATTGGTGCTAGTACTGTATACCTCCTTGAAACTAGTTAACTGACCTAGGTTCGCCAATGAAGCCAACTAAGACTATAAAGATGGACCCGTCTTGCTACACTCTGGACTACTCCAAATGCCATTAACCTCCATAATGTGATGTGGAGGTGGCAACTTTGGCTTTGAAAGATATGGAGTCTATTGATAATACGACACAATATATGTTGGACTCTGCTGCTGTTGGACCTGGTCTGGAGTCTGCACGTAGTAAATGTGCTGAACTACAAGAGGTGCACTAGTACTCTGCCGAGTAGGAGTGGAAGAAGAAGACTTTGGTGAAGAAGTCTCGGTTGCGGTACTATAACTCTAGCACGAATGGATGGTACTCACAAGTTACTCCAGGTGCTTGGTTATCTCATCCAGCTTGTCCAATTGCTTCGTCATATGTTCGATCACATGTAATTTATCTATCTCTTGTGATCGCTTTTCAATTACATGAACATTGTATAGGTGGTTATCAATAATTGTCAGATCTGAACTATCCACACTATCCATGTCAAGAGATGCCATCATGTCGACCTTCTTGTGCGGTATAAAAGGTGAAGGATGCTTCTGAAATGTGCGAGAAGAAGATAGAGTTTCATAGCTATTTGCCATTTTCTCAAATATCTACCAAAGTATGTACTCATCCAAATTGAAATGTGAATCCTCACATGTGGCATATATCAATCTATGATTCCCTAAGCTCAAACAACCAAAATAGTTAAGCACTAGGCTTGTCTTTGGTATATCGTAATGGGGGCACTTCTCTGTCAAACCTTTGAAACATTCCCACACCTCGTGAATAGAATCATTGGACATCTGGGAGATGTTGGATATCAATGATCACATCAAAGTCAATCGTCATAGTGTATAATATTTTCTAAAGAATTCTAATCTTAGCTCTTCCCCATATGTCACCACCCTTCCTAAATGATTTATCCAATATAATGCCTTATCCATAAGGCTTAAGAAGAAGTCTACCATCATTAGTACCTCTAACGGAATGTTATTTTAGTGCAAATTACTGCATATGCGGTCAAATTGTTGGAGGTGTATGTACGATTCCTCATTGATATGTCCATGTAATACGGGGAGAAGTGGAGGTAGTTGGGGCTTCAGATCGAAATGCTCGTGAACTGTAGGAATCTAAATACAAGTAACTGTATGGCATGCTCCTGGTTATAGGCATCTCTATAGGTAAGCTTGGCCAACAACATGATCTACTCTCTAGTCATTCTCTCCCCCATTCCCACCTCCTCTCTCCTATCTTTGTTATTCCTTACCTCTAAGATCACATCCCTCATTCCGGACTGGATGTTGGCTCGCTCTATCAACTGTTCCTGAATGGCTTGAATGAAAGCCAAAATCGTACTATTGATCTCAGTTTGGTCTACCATAGACCCCTTGCCCTTAGGTGGCATCATGTCCTCAATAATTGGCTTAGTATCCGGATAGGAAAATGGAACTTGATCAGAATGCATAAGTGAAGGAGTCTCAAATGATAGTTTGAGACGAGGGGTCAATCTCAAACAAAAATCTGGAGTAGAAGAAAGAGAAGAAAACATGGGAAGAGAGTCATCCAGAGTAAAAGGATATGAAGAAAAATGAATCAAAGAGGAAAGATATAAGACCGAAAAGTTTGAACAGAAATCACTCCATTCCAACATCTTCCAAAATAAAAGGAAGATGTGAGAACACAAATGTGAAATCAAGAAGAAGAAAGTGAAAAAAGCATGATGCGCGTAGAAGAATCTCTATTCTAACAAGAAAAGACAAATCAAACCCTCAACACAACACAAATGGTGACCGTAAGAGTTCGGTCTTTTATCTTTTCAATTTTAGAGTTAGTGAATCACACAGTTACTAACTACAAACATACAAGTGGAGTTTCCCTATCGCCTAGTGTTTGTCCTGATACCTCAAAAAATAATCGAGCCATCTGCCCAAGCTGTCGGGTTATATTGGACCCAAAGAGAAATGCGAAGTGGAGCACACCAAATTGATTTTCTAAGGTATGAGACAAGTGATTGCAGCTGCGATCGTGTATCGAAGAGTGATACACATGTGATCTAGGCACAAGTCCAGGTATTTATGGTTCTATCATTAGGTCTACATCCTAACCTGCTCTATTTGAAGGTAAGTACTATGAGCAATAAGGGGGTTACTCTCCCTAATACAAAATTATAGTTACATTTAAATTTAGAGTCGAGTGACATTAACAGTCCCATATTTTATTAAGTAATCGCGTTTTTTTATTCTTTTCAATTAAAATCTCTTAGCGATTTTTCCAATCCTTTTTTTTTCGAAATCTAGGTAAAAGAGGAAAGAAGTCAGAAAAGTCAATGCACATGAAAATCAATGATGCATGCAAGAGATAGAATGTGCACCTTCCGCTATTAGTCTACATGTAAAATGATTCACGCATGAAAAATAAATCTATCCTTTATGAAATGCTAAAGCATGAACCATCCTAGCAGCTATTTCTATTGTTGGGAAGAACCAGATTTATTTGCCTAAGTCCAAGATTGAAAATACTATAGGGATGGAAATGATATTAGGTTGTCTGGACATATTATTTACACAGCTCAACCAAGATAAAGAAGCATAAATCTATGGTATGAAGCACAAAAAACGAAGAAAAATAAAGTCAGAAAACACAAAACACATAAAACAAATAGAAAAAATAATCGAGAAAAACAAAACCACTATGGGATCCCCCAAGTGCACTTGCACTTGGTGAAACATTTCCCTAACAATCACACAAAGTTAAATGCTCTAAAGAAAACAAAAAGGGCAAAGTGCCAACAAATTATTATAATTAATTACAACAATACTGAAAATAAAATGACTAAATGAAAAACTAAAAATAAAAAGCGATCTGCATCTCCATATGCTCCTCCTTAGTCGCTTTCTCCAAGCATTAAGTGAAAAAACTCTTGGCCTCTGCCTCGTTCCGGTGCATCTGGTCTCTAAGGATCGCCACCCTCGCTTGTTGATCCCAGGCAATAAAGGGGAAACAAAAAGTGCATCAGAATAGTTATGAAAAAAATAGATGAAAATAAAAGATAGAAAATTAAATAAAATTGCAAACAACTAGACAAGGAAGAAGAAAAGAAAAGTTAACATATCTACCCTCGTTGTACCTCCCCGGCAAATGAAGAAAGCAAGAAATGTGAAACGAATATATCACAACTGTATGATATCACAACCTAAAACTATCTCAATCAATTTTTTTTATTCTTAGTAAGAAATAGAGCAATGTTATTATTTAACATGCATAGCTAATTAGGATTGAACTCAGGGATGCCAGAATATCCAAGGATAAATTTAATTATTGCTAATTAAAAGGTTTTTTCTCTTCTTTATTGTATATTGTTTTTATGTCTTTTAAATGTTTTTTTATTTTTTATTGATTTTTATTTTTTTATATTTTTCTATTTTCATTTTTAATGAATTTTTATTTTGCAAATTTTTATATTTTACATTTTTTATAAAAGATGTGTATATCAAAGAAAGAAAGGGTCTTTTTTGTATTTTTTAAATATAGCAAAAATAGTTAAAATACAAAATTTTTTTATATAATTTCTTTTATTTTTGTGAATTTATGTGTAATGTTTAGATTTTTAGGTCCTTTTAATGAATAAAAACAACAAACAATGAAAAAAAGCAATATTTTGCTAATGTTTTTGTATTTTCAAAATATAAAATCAAAGAAATTAAACTAGAAATCAAATCAAAATTGAATATAAATTTCAATCTTTAAAATAAGCCTACTTATGTTTTTTATGATCTTTGTATGAGTTTAGATGAATTTTTAATGATTTTCTGTATTTGCAAATTTTTAGGATTTCATAAATGTATTTTTGAGTGAAATTTGTACAGGTGATAAAATATTAAAAAACAACTTCGATTTTTGTTTGTATTTTTAAAGTCAAATAAAGAAAATAAAAAGAGTTTTCGAATTTTTAATAATAACAAAATAAAGAAATATTGAATGTTAAATTATTGATGATAAACTAAACAATCACGATGTTAACCTAATTTTAGGGATTTTAGAATTAATTATCTATTTATTAAGATAAATTAAAAAGATAAGCAACTAGATGCAAAAATTGGTATGAAATGTAGTTATTTGATGTTTATGGACTAACTAATAACAAATAAAAGTAATGTAGGTTATAAATGCAAATTATTAAAAGTTCCACGTGTTTGCACACGTCAAATCAGCTTTAAGGGGCATAATTATTTATAACCTTTAGGTAAAATAGTAACAACAAATAACGAGTATATTTATTGCAATTTCTATAATTAGCACGTGATGATGTTGTGGATCTTTAAAGGAAGGAACATAATGTAATTAATGAAATAAGTAAGGAGGTATGTGCAGTTGTTCAATTATTCTTTGAAGGGTAGCTAAATAGTTTGATGCGATCCAAAATCTCAGATCTAAGGAGGATATTGTGTTCAGATTGTGTGAGAGTGATGGAGAAACAATCAAACATGGAAGAGGGATGATCAAAATAGTTTAAAGATCATGATAAACCTCCCATCTAGCAGATTGGAGGCTGATTAGATCTCTACTGATCTACATTCGAATCAACTAAAATTATGATTAATTAGATACTGAAATGACAAGAAATTAAACTCACATTGACCTAAAGTGAAATTGGGATGATCAATGTCTCGATCCAACTGCGAATGATCGAAGAAGTTCGACTCATTAGAGGAGCTCCGACGGTGAATGGACGATGATCTTCAGATCAATCATGTGCTCCCGGTCACTTAGAATAGCTTCTGTCACTAGCCACAACATCCAGAACTCTATATCGGGGCGAAATGATGTGAAAACGGATAAGGGAAGAAAGGCAACTTGGAGCTCTTATTTATAGAGAAAGATGAGGGATTGAATTCGAATGAGAAATTGGGCATGCAATCCAATGAAAATTGGATGAAAATTATTCCGGTGAAGGTTGTAGGTGTACAAGGTTTATTTAAGTGAAGGAATAAAGCAAGAAAGATGGATGATCAGGTTGATAAAACTCAAGGAAAAAGGTGAGTTGAACTTTATTTGGGTTATTTGGTCGAATGGAGGAGTTGACCTGAGTCAATGGACATGGGGCCACCATTGGGGGAATGAGTTTGAATGCAACCAATATCTACTAGACAAAACAAGAATAAATGCAAGATAAATAAAAATTAAAAAAATGAATTCAAATAAAAAAATTCAAAATAAAGGATGATTATCAATTAATAACTTATTTTTGTGATTTTTTTAAATTTAAAAAGTTAATTAATAAGTTTAAAAAAAATAAAAACCTTTATTCTTCGATATATATCACCTATGTATACGACACACATAGTTTTAATTTATTTTTTGTATACATTATATCATATTTTATTTATTTACATAACAATTAAAGGATTTTAAATAATTTTTTTATTTCAAAGAATTAACATAATTGGTTTAATAAATAGAACTGTGTAAAATATAGGTACATTATACCTATAGTAAAAAATACATATTTTTTGTATTATTTTCAATTTTGTATTTTTTTTGTATTTTAAATAAATATTATAAATTATGTACAAAATAATAAAATATAAAATATATACAAAAACAAGAATAAATAAGTAAAAGATAGAGGTACAATGAAGATACTATGTACAATATCACTCCAAAAAGACGACTTCCACATTGTAACACCAAGTTTTATGAAAGCACATTCATTCTAAAGCTTATTTAATTTTGAACACAATGAAAGTAAGTTTGATCTATTTTAATATTGTATGGATTAGATATCGATTTTTTTAATATTGGCTTTACAGCTTTTTCAGAGTATTGTCTATCTTATTCTTTACTTGGTTTCTTTTTGCAAATATTTTTATTATTTACGACATATTTTTTATGCAAGTTCAAAGAAGCAAATATTTTTACTTGAGTTCGTTTCTATGATAAATAAAATAGTAGAAGATATACACAATATGCATAATTATGAATATTCATATGTGATGTTGGTTTTTTTGATATTTTTACATTAAAGACCTTATCTACCCCTAACTTATTCCTTGTCGATTAGGTCAACTCTTGACCTACTCTTGGGGTCAGGATCAACTCGTAATTATCACATATATACCATCTTCGTTTTGTTTTTCTTTTTCGTGTATTTGTTTTTTATTGTTTTGGTAAAATAATGATAAATATACACTATTTACAGATGATCTGAGATTATTAATAAGTTATAATTAATGATATTTATTGTTGTTTTGTAAGGGAATTTTAGCCAAAAATGATGAATACAGATGATGAATTGGTGATTCATTACTTGTCTACCTCATAGAACCACCGTTTAACAAGAATATGAACCTTGCAGTTGACTTTCGGTCATCAATGTCGGATGGGAAATTAGAATCTATGTATCCTAAGACTTGGAGATGACAATCTCCATAGAGCATGATGTAATCTTGCGTCCATCTTAGATACTTGAAGATGTTCTTCATTGCATTCCAATATTTCTCTACAGAGAAGGTTCAGTAACGGCTTAATAATACCACTGCATGGCAGATATCTAGCCTTCTACACATAATGTCATACACCACGCATCCCACAACTGATGCATAAGGACATCAGAAATCGGCCTTCTTTTCCTCAACATTATGAGGAGCCACCCTTTTTATAAGTGTATACCGTGTCTTAAGGAATGAAGGAATTTCTTGGAATTTTCCATATGGAATCATTACAAGATTTTCTTAATGTATCCATGCTGGGACGATCCCAAAATCCCCTACTCTCTATTTCTGAATAGATTTAGACCCAAGATGTAATAAGCTTCACCAAGATATTTCATCTTGAAGGTGTGTTGTAGCCAGACCTTAATTGAAGGTTATGGAAGAAACCTTAAGCACATCACGGAAGCATGAAGATCACATCATATGCGATAGAGAGGGACTAGTCACACTAGTCGTTTGGGGCATCGGAATTACAAAATTTTTTAAAAGCAATGATACCACATGATCTCAGAACACTTCTTGAATTGTTTCATCTAAATCACATATAAAATATAGGAATACCTCTTGAAGCGTGGTTATGATTGAAGCCTCTAAAGCAAGAGACCACTTGTTTGAAGTCCGACTCAATCGAGGAGATGCTTGCGAGCATGCTGATGAGGCACATCCTTCTCGCAATCCAAGATGATGATCAAAGTGAGGATCTCCTGATTTCATCCCACGAAATTCGAGGTCTTACTCTTGTACTAGAAGCACATAGGTAGATGAATATCCACGAGTGGTAAAAGTAGCAACATGACAGCGTAGCGATGATAGCGATCCTCTCTAGGTCAAAAAGTGGATGGCCCCTTTAGAGGGGGGGGGGGTGTATGTGTAAAACAAGAGCTAGGGTTTCCTCTTTGTTTATAATATTTTGGGAGTCCATGGATCACGATCCATAGACAACATAAATCCAGTGGTGGAGATTGATTTGTGTTTCTTTAAATGCCCATGATTTTGGTGTAAAAAATACAACCCAATTAATTTATTTAAATTAAATATATAATGAGTAAACATAAATATAAATTAATTCAATCAAATCAGTATACCACGAAGGATTAGGAAGGAGGCAAGCCTCCTTCCAATTAAGGAGGGATGACCACCTTGGGTCCTAAATCAAGTGTGGCCCTCCACCCTCCCTATATGGAAGGGGGCCTCCATCATCCTTTTATATGAGATCTCATATCTAATATAATTCTTCATTATATACAAGAAATTTTATTATATATTATTTCACAAAATAATTCCATAATATTTTGAGATAATTTCAATCATGTCATTGGAAATTTATGAATCATATTCACACACTCAAAATAAAATTTAAAATTTATTTTCAATTATTTTTCCAATGTGAATCCAATTAACATCAACATTTAATTTGTAAATACTACGTATAAATAGCTTTGTCTAATATATTATAAATCATATTTATAATGCATATGATTAATATTGATACTCCTATATACTTTATTCATATCCATGATAATTATATCATATTTAATTATAATATATCATAATTCTCATGAATCCAAATAATATGAATCACATTCACATTATTCATGGTAATTAACTTAGATTTAATGATCAATTCCTGGTTAGTCAAATATGCAACACATCAATGGAATTATTCTTAAACTTTTTCAAGAATAGCATTCTTTGTACGTAGATACTTCGAACAAAGGACATGGTGATTGTATGTTCCACATACAGTGACTTGGATATTGAGATCACATCTCAAATTCAGATCTGAGGGACCTCTCATAGATTCTTGATTAAATCAAGGGCGTAGATGTAATCTTCTCATTGCATTTGAATCACATTCAGATTCGTGTCCAACATTTGGACTAAAAGATTACTTCTCTACTGAGAGGAGTCACTAAAATCAAAACATGTTTCATCACTCCCTCGAAAAGGAAGCGTCATGGCCACAATCGTTTATGATCACATCACTCTCGTGTATTCCTAATACATGTACATCCTGCATACTAGAAGACCTAGAATAAACATAAAGTTTTAGATCATCTTTAGATTGTCTTCTTCATGGTTTTATTATTATGTTTCTCATTCGATTATTGCGAGTTGGTATCGATCATATACTTTCTGAAACCATATCTCGTACCAATGTATTGATCATATACTTTCGAAAAGCATATATCAAACCTACATATTCAGTCAAGCTTCCAAAGTAAGACGACCGTGCACGGAATTTGATCTCAATATCTCATGAGTGGGCTCATGTCTTCCAGATGAATAGTGAACTGATATGATCCCTTTGAGGGATCATATTACTCATATGACCTTGTATGCACAACAGCTCGTCGGTGTATAGAGCTTGATTAGATCATAAACCTATAGGTTTTCCAAATGTATATACTCAAACATATAGTAAGACAAATGTCTCTTATCAGAGGATGCATGCATATATCATGATAGTATACGACATAGGTCTTGATTATCTTGATCACGCTAAGTCAACTCTTTGGCCAAACTTATCTAACACTCTGAATCTCTATTCCTATGCAGAGGACCTACATCAAGAGGTCGTTAGATATCAGCCTATAGAGAAGAATTTACACCTTCCTCTTAGGCCGAAGATCCTCTCTTAACGTTCACCTGACGTTCCTTGATGAGTCCTCAATATCATTCTATAGATATCATCCAAGCACCAACCTTTATGATTCATCATTTGTGTCAACGGTTATATGATCATTGAGATGGCCATGGTATATAACCCTAATTTCACTAAGAGACCTATCATGCAAATTAGTTGTCTTTATTTTAGACCAGAGAATGAATTGCAATAATATTCATTGCATTATGGCTCGATATGGTCTCGCGTGTCCAACAATCTCCCACTATACGAAAGATCCATTTGAGGTATTCTTTAAACCAACACTCATGTGCAAATCATAAGCTATTTAGAAAAAAATAACTTGGTAAGGGGACATAACCCTGTTCCAGAGAGATTACGCCAAGTCCTTTTACTATACACACATGTCTCCTAGTAACAAAGCTCGCATCCAATGTGAATGTTGCATCTTCTACAATCAATACTCACATTTGTTAAAGCAATTATTATGTCTTTGACATAACAATTCAATAATCATTATAATCACTATGTAATTTTAATTATCCTTATTAGAATGCCCTTATTCTTGGAGATCTCTATCTCTTAAGACTAAGACCCAATCTTATGTATTATAAGGCATATGTAGTTAAGACCTTTCAGATCATTTTCTACATAGTCTTAAGTTCTTGAATATAAGACATTGAGATCACTATCTAAAAAAATATTTTCATATTTGAAGATATTATTATTACTGCAATCAAGTGTTTTATCTCCATAGTAGGTTAGTAATAGTTTACTACTCCCATTGTATGGAAGACATCCGTCTTTTGTACACGTCTATCATACACCATGATTCTTGTAACTGATGCACAACGGAGAACAGTTTAAGCAATTACTTACTCAACTCTTTGAGGTGATATCCCTTCAGATAGGTCAGTACCATATCTTAAGGTATGGAAATCTTCCTTGGGGTTTCCCAAAAAAGGAACATCTCCAAGTTCTACCACTAATTTGAATGTCTTTAGAACTAAGATCTAAGAGGTATCCTTGAGATCTTTCATCTCAATGTACGGAACAACCAGATTTTAATAAACTTATTATCATCCTTAAATGTTTAGGATCTTATCTACATTTAGCACTATTAAAACAATGGCACTCCCACTAAGCTTCACATGGTTCATTGATATTCTATCGGAACACTTATAATTTCATCAAATCCATTGTTCCAACTATAAGAAGCTTAGTTGAGTCCATAGATGTAGTTCCTTTAGCTTGTAAATCTTTTCTTCCTAAACTGTGTAACCCTGGGACTACTTCTATGAGTGGTCATGGTGAGGTATTCATAGAGGAATAAAATCTTGACTTCCATCATCTAGAGTTCATATTCAACTTGTTTTGCTACAGTTAGAAACATTCTGATGGGTTTATGCAATTCATTGTAGAGAAAGTCTCATGGCAAGAGATGTCTTCACTTCGTGTATATCTGGTGGATACGAGATGTGCTTTGAAGGTCTCTACCTTCTCATCAGGTTCCCTCTTTCTCATGAAGATCCATTTACACCTAACGCGGATTACCCTTACAGGTGGATCCTCGTGGGTCCATATACAACACTTGCATATGAAGTCTACTTTAGACTTTATTGATAACATCCACATCTCCATGTCATGATCCTTGTAAGCTTCATTATATGAAGTCGGATCATTGTTAGGCCTATCTGACAGATGGAATCCACACCCTTTAGGTGGTCTTACCACCCTCAGATTATTTTGAAGAGGTATGAGTGTTTCAACTTTAATTGTCCTTTTAGTTTCCCATTTTAGGAGCATTATTATCTTCTCAAGATTTAATGACTTCCTTTACTTCATTTTCATCTTGATTCTCAACAAAGTAATCCTCTAAGAATCATATCCTTATAGATGAAATATTTTTAAGAATATGAAGGTCATAAAGTTGGTATCCAATACCATCCATTATATTCCTAATGAAGTAGCACTCCCTTATGCTAGATGTTTTCTTACTTGCATCCATGATATGGTTATGAACCAAGTAACCTTAAATATTCAAAAGTCCAACACTAGATTAGGTCCAAATCATAGCTTATGAGGGTTTTTGAAGTTCGGATTTGCATGGAATCTTATTAAGGATATATATTATAGTCTCTACTACATATCTACCTGGAAACAAAGAGGTAATTTTGCAAATATTCATCATTGATCAAATCATATCACATATGATCCAATTGCATCTCCCTACAACTCTATTGAGTTTAGGTGTATTAGGAGAAGTGAGATAGGAATGATATTCCTTTCTTCATGAGGTATTCCTTGAATTTATCTAATAGGTACTTTCTACCTTGATTAGATCAAATTTGTTTCATCTTACTTATAACCTTGGTTATCCACTAAAACTGTGAAATCTTTGAACATTTCGAAGGTTTATAAGGTGAAGGTGAGAAATCTCATATCACAAAAATCATTAGTATATATTACATATCGTTAACATTTACTCTGATATAGATGATACACATACATCAATATGCATGATAACTTTAATACCTATGCATCTTATACCATTCCTAAAGAAGGGTGTATGGTACATTTTAGTTTGAATCCCTCTTCATAAGTATTTAAGTTTAGAACTTTCAGACAATCTAAGGCTCAATATCTTACTAGTCTATTGATCTTATCAATAAATTTATGCCCAATGATAGATCATTATCAAATGATCTTTATCCTCCTTTTGATTCCTTAAGGTTTAATTTTTCAGTATTAGAATTTTAATTAACCATTCATTAATTTTCAAATTTAGTAGAGTCCTCTAGATGTTAGATTACTATTTGAAATTTATCCATCATAACTCTTTATGATAAGTATATTCCAGAATGCATGTTTATTTTCTACATTTAGAAATAAACAATGAATTGCATTCTGATATCTAGTTCATAGAGACATTCTCTAAGACTAAGGCCTCTCTCACTGAAAATATATAGTCTATCCAATGGAGATTGTTGCAACAATTGCATGAACATCTATGTGGATGAAAATTAAACCTTAAGATCAGTTTTTCCAGTCTTCTAAAACATATGCAATCAATTGCAAGTGGTATTTAAAACATGAGATACAATTATTAGACTTTGATGTTATGTAATAAGCATGAGAATTTCAATGATTATATGTAGATGTATAATATGTCGATGCATTATTCGAGTCCTTCTCTAAGGATGCTAGATAGTCTAGATAGTTATACCATCAATACATCAGCTTATTGCAGTATTGGCATTCATCCAACTCTTTGGATGTCATATGTGTGGAAATTACAAAAGTGTAGTCAAGTCTTTGACTTTCCTTCACACTTGGGTCAGACCCATGCATCCACTGTGCTTCCTTCGTCTATAAACAATCATTGCTTAGATAATGGATCTCTTATGTTGAACTAAAAAAAATTATATAAGAGAACCTCAACATTTATAAATGCTTCATTCAATTCCTACAATATGAATATTATGAAACTTCATGAAAGACTAGAGTACATATAGTAGAATGATGACATTCATTGATAACCCGATTCGGCTAACTCAGATGGAATTAATAAAGTATTATTGATCCAAATTAAACAAATCGATCAATGAGAAAATTTTATTAACCACTAAGCAATCAAGCAAATATAGCATAAGTGGTTTCTCTACTTTTATTAAATATAGCGACCAGGGTTGAACTCAAGGAGCACAATTAGAAGCTAAGTTGGTGATTTAGAAAATAAGAGGACTTTTATTGTCTTTTTAGCAGCTTTTAATTTTGCATTTTTTTATTTTTCAAATAATGGAAAAATAAGAACAAAGGGGAAAAATATGCACAAAAACTCTATTTGGATTTTTTTAAAATATGTCAAAATACTCAGAAAAATTTGATAAAAATATTTTGGGTTTTATATATTTTATAATGTTTTTGGGAATTTTTTGGGATTTTTCATATGTTTTTGTGAATTTTTTAAAAATGAAAAACTGAGGAAATAAGCAAACAATGCACAAAAAAAAATATTTTTCAGTTTAAAAATAAAATAATTTCCCAAAACTCATGGAAGTGATTTTTATTTACCATGCGAAGAAATATCTACAAACAGGAACTTAAAATGCAATTTTTCAATTTTTTTGATTTTATATGATTTTTAGAAGTTTTTAAGTCTTTTGCATTTTTTTAGGTTTTTATAGGGTATTTTCAATAAATTTTTTAAAGGAGTTAAAATTGGATAAAATAGAACTACAATAAGTTTTATGGAATTTTTCAAGGTCTTTTCAAATATTTATATATTTTCTAAGACAAACAGGCACTTTTTCTACTATAATTGAATTTTTAGTAATATAAAAACAAAGGAAATTGCACACAAAGATTACCACGCAAATATCAAGTTAGAATAAAGAAGAAAAGAAAAGGAAGAAGGTTCTAATTATGTAATACGTACAAACTGACCCAAACCCCGAGAGAAGGTCAACTATTGACCTAATCAACAAGGAGTAAAGTAGGGGGAGATAAGGGACCATGTATATTCATCACAATACATTCTATACATACAATTCCTATATTTATTCTTCAAATAAAAATAACTCAAAATAAATTATTTTCTTAATAAAACTTCAAAATAGAAGTGTTTTCTAATTAATAAAAATACTTGGAAAATGAGCTAAAAATAAAATCAAAATTTCATTGGACAACAACCTAACATGTATATATTGTACATAATACTTATTTAATACCTCTAATTTAATTATAAAAATCGAATAAAAATTATTTTATATACCTTAATTTGTTTTGAACATAAATAAAGAATAAAATAAAGGATGTACGTGTAGAAATAGTAAAATAAATATAAATGGGTAAAATATATAGGTATACTATACCGTTACATATTACACTATGTTGTATATATTATATATAATTTTTTATAAAAATAATTAAAAATCATAGAAAAGTAGTTTGAAAAATAATAAACATTTCTCACTTTGTTCATTTTTTATTTTAAATTCATATAATATTTTTGGTTTAATTTTCCTAGAATTTTGGATTTGGAATTTCTTGATTGGCGGACCCAGATTCGGATTTTCATCATCGGATTCCATTTCTCCCAATTATCGTGCTAGACTCCGACCTCTATTTACCATGATATTCGGACCCAAGATTCTTTGTAGATCCAAAATTCACGTGGTTCCATAGAATGGCCTGGATCTCCCTAGGGTTTCGCGCATTCGTCCGATCTTCCTAAACCATAGGTTTGCCAATAAATTATCTCCTGCGGCCTCCTTTATTCCTCATCTCATCCCTCATGCCACCCTTGCCCCTTAGCCATCTTCAAGAGAGTGACAACATTCTGGATAGTGCCTTTGGAGTTTGATTCGATGCCTGGTTGAACGTATTCACTACGTAGTCGGTGCTCCGCTACGTATAGCCTCTCTTGCCCGCTGCAATAGGATCGAGACTAAGACCTCGCCCCCACCTCCGCCTCGCTTCACCGTTCGAGGTAGACCACCCATGTGGCCGTCATTTCCCTTTGTTTCCATTCTTTTCTTCGATTTTTCCCATAAGCATCCTTCACCATTTTGGCTCATACCACTGTTGTCGGAGCTCCTTGCTGACATCCATCCGCTCAGATCGATATGTCGTTTCGTCATCACCCTTCTCACGCACCCTGATCCCCCTACATCCTGGTCAATGGTGTAGGATTAGGATAGGTTTCCTCCCCCACTTCAGTCGGAGATCATTTTAGCACCCCACCATTACTTCTTTCTCTTTATGCAACAATAACCTCGAGCCGAAGCTTGGTCTTCGAGCTACGATTCCCCTTGCAGGTCTTGTACGCATAAGAGGCCTGATTTGAGCCTTATCTCGAGTTCTAGAGCAGCTCCAGGTGGTGAACCTTCACCATGACCATCCGATCGTTCATCGTCCCATCCGAGACCACCATTCGACGTGCATCACCTTAGCGAAGGTGCTGGACCTCAGTGCGAGTCGATCAGACTCGTGGATTGCCCTACACCTTCGATTGAATAAAGCCAGCACCTTGTTCTCCCAGCATCCTCCAGAGCCTTCAGATGAGTGACTTCACTTTCTAGATTTCATCATGACTGTTCATCATCGCCCAAAAGCTGCGCCAGAGCAGTGCCAGATCTGACACGCATGCTCACTTACCATGTAAGACATCATATCAGGATGCTAAGATGGTCTGCACCATATGACTTTGCCATGTCCTAGACCGTTCGATCTTTTTTCCCAAAGCATGTAAGAGTTTCTAGCCGTCTCATGTGCCATGTACGCCTGCATGATATATTTCCCTTTTTCCCATGTAGTCTTCTTTATTTCGTTTCACTCTAGTAATTGTGATAAATAGTTAAAACATTTTGCAGTTAGGACCTTGCACTTTAGTTATTTGTCCTTTAGTCCAATCTAATTAAACTCACGTACATCAATACATGTTTTTGTGGGTTATTTACAACTCTTACCTTCAGCTTCTATCTATTAATGAATTAATTTGATGTTTTTGATATTTGCATTTATAGCCCTGTAAGCGTTTATCACGTGTAGCTTACGTTCCATTTTGGATTAATTGCATAGCGACCCCTGTACTTCTTTGGTGTGTTATCCAGTAGGCCCTAAAACTTAAAATATTTGCAAAAAGGTCCCTATTGCACTGTTTTTAATTGTTGTCTTACATAACTATAATAAATACCATTTTGGCTGTAAAAATTCATGTAAAACATCTTGTAGAAAGGTGTTAGATATATATAATTAACAAGAGCATGTGTAAAGGTAATTTATTGTATTTACACATATTTACAGATGTTTTTTTTCTAAATGATAAGGCTAAAATAAAAGAATAAAGAATAAGAATCATAGATACCAAATCCCCATATACTTTATCTTTGTCAGTCCCTTAGCAATCATTTATTTGAAAAAAAAGTGAAAATAAAATGAAAAGAAAAAGAAAAAAAATCAAAGTTCATTATTAAACTTATCTTCATAAAATTGGAGTATGGAGCTCGATCAGACCTTTGAATTATTAATTTGGCGGAACCTTATTGGGAAGCAGGTTTAAGACTCAACATCCTTCAAGTTCCACTATTCTATGGTCAGGTCTCCTCCATAACAAGATCAGAGCAAGTCTACATACGTAAACTCTAATGACTATGAGTCTTTCACTGTACTGTGTAAATGATATATAGCTCCCCACCTCAAAAGTGGCAAGGAAACAACCTCCCTCAAAAAGGTTACTCTAATCCCCCACTCTAGCAACTCTTTCCTCGAGAAGCGAGCTATTCCCTACTAAGTCCAAGTACAACCAGCTCAAGAAGAGGGGGAAAGAAAGGAATGGACCATGACCAATGTAGACACTTATCCTTGGAGCTTAACCAGTGTAGATAAGTCTCCAACTGCAAGCTTCCATGAGAAGAGGATGGTGGACATTTGCTTATTCAACTACATACCCTCTGGCAGGTATTTTATTTTCAATCAAGCATGTCCCCTTTCTAGAGTTTTATGTTTTTTTGGCAATTTTTTATGACATATATACAACATATCTACAAGGTACAACATGTTCATAAGGAGTTTTTCTTCTTGAGCCAGTAGTCTATCCCTCTTTTGAAGCGTTATTACAACCCAAAACCTCCTGTCTTTAGATCACAATGCTACTAGACCAGGTTGAGGTGCACTACCCTCCCTTGACATGGACGAGTGGTTCCTGCTAGTTGTACTACACCTGCATACTAAACATAGTGTATGTGGTTGCAATGTGAAAGTTTCCTCATAATAATGAGGAATGACAATTAAATAGATAGTATGACACCAACTTGGTGTTTGTTTGTCTCTATAGTCTTGATCTCTCATCGAGCGTGCTTTTGAACCATCTGTTGATGATAATCATAATTATTGAAAATCTTTATAAAATCTAAGAAGATTTTTAGTCATACATATGTGCTCTCGACATTTAATAATAAATGGCATGGTTCATTGCATTATGCAGAATGGTGGCTCGATAAGAGATGATGTATTCAAAATGTTTGAGTACTTGTCAGAACCAAAGTCTTTAAGAGTTAATATGGATGTAGATATGATGAAAGATGAATCTATGATTCTCATTCTTTATTATTTTATTTTTTCAATGTCTTTTTGCAAAAACATCTGTAAATATGTGTAAACAAATAAATTACCTGTGTACATGATCTTGATAATATTATATAATTAACACCTTTTTCCCAAAATAAAATAATAAAGAATAAAAGAAAAAGAAGAAGGATGTAATTATGTAATAAGTATAGACCGACCCAAACCCCGAGAGAAGGTCAGTTATTGACATGATCGACAAGGAACAAAGTAGGGGGAGATAAGGGTACTTATATATTCAAAACTATACATTCTATATACCTACCATTACTATATTTTATTCTTCAATAAAAGAACTCAAAACAAACTATTTTCTTAATTGAACTTGTAAATAGAAATGTTTCCTAAATAATAAAAAAACATAAAAATGAAATGAAAATAAAATCAAAATTTCATTGGACGACAACCATACATGTATATATTATACAAGATACTTATTTAATACCTTTAATTAGCTTGTAAAAATAAAATAAAAATTATTTTATAATCCTCAATTTTTTTTGAAATGAAATAAATGATAAAATAAAGGATATATATGTAAAAATAATAAATTAAAAATAAATTAATAAAATATATAGGTATACTTTACTTGTACATATTACACTATACTGTATATATCTATATATAAATATATAAAAATAATTAAAAATAATGGGAAAATAGTATGAAAATTAATAAACATTTATCATTTTATTCATTGTTTATTTAAAATTCATTTACTATTTTTTATTTAATACTCATTGATTTCTAGATTTGGAATTTCCTGATTGGCTAACCCGATTTTGTTGACCCGGGTTAACCCTCCCTTCTCCAGGACCAGATTCGTATTTTTGTCGTCGGACTCCATTTCTCCCAATTATCATGCCCTGCTCCGACCTCCATATGTCTTGAGTTCAAACCCAAGATTCCTTGTAGTTCTGAAATTCTCGCGGATCCCAAGAATAGCCCAGATCTCCCCAGGGTTTCATGCATTTTCCCGATCTTTATAGACACTAGGTTTGCCTATAAATTATCTCCTACTGCCTCCTTCATTTATAAACACATCCTTCGTGCTACCCTTGCCGTTCAGACACCTTCAGGAGAGTGACAACATCTCTGAGAGTGCCTTTGGAGCTTTGTTCGACGCATGGTTGAGCGTAGCTCACTACGTTGCCGGAGCTCCACTATGTGTAGCCTCTCTTACCGTCACATCAGGATCGAGGCAAGGACATCTCCCCTACCTCCACCATGCTTCACCTTTCACGGTAGACCACCCAGGTGCCATTCATTTCCCTTCGTTTACATTGTTTCCTTAGGTTTTTCCCATTAGCCATCTTCCGCCATTTTGGCTCTGACCACTACTATCGGAGCTCCACGCTCACATCCATCTGCTCGGATCGATCCGTCATTCCGTCGTCACCCTTATCACGTACCCTTATCCCCCTACATCGTGCTCTATGGAGAATGATTATGATAGGTCTCCTCCCTCACTTCCGTCGGAGATCATTTTAGCAACCCACCATCGCTTCTCTCTCTTTCAACAGCAATAACCTCTAGAAGAAGCTTGATCTTCGAGTAGCGATTCTCCTTGCAGGTCCTACACACATGACAAGCTCCATTTGAGCCTCATCTCGAGTGGCAGAGCAGCTCCAGGTGGTGGAGGACCTCCGCCATGACCATTCGGCCATTCACCATCCCAATCGAGACCACCATTCGATGCGCAACACCTTAGCGAAGGTGTTGGATCTCAATGCAACTCCATCAGAACCGTGGATCACCCAACACCTTTGATTGAAGCCCGTCGACACCTTGTTCTTTCAGCATCATTCAGAGACGTCAGATGAGTTGCTTTACTTTTCAGATTCCATCCTTACTTCCATCATCGCCCAAAAGTTGCACAGTTAGATTCGTAGCAGCGCCAGATCTGACACGCACGCCCGCTTGCCATCTGATCCATTAGATCTGGGCGCTAATGGTGATCTACACCGTATGCATGTGCCACGTCCTAGACCGTTCGATCTTTTCCAAAAGCGCATCAGAGACGCCAATTGCCTTACGTGCCACGCATGCCTGCAAGGGTATATCTCCCTTTTTCCCTCGCAATTTTCATTATTTCGTTTCAGTTCAGTAATTGTAATAAATAGTTAAAAACATTTTGTAGTTAGTACGCTACGTTTTACTTATTTGCACTTTAGTCCAGTCGAGTTAAACTCGCTTGCATCCACACGTGTTTTCGTAGGTTATGCTTTTATTTGTTAAAGAATTAAGTTGAAGTTTTTGATATTCCCATTTATACCCCTGTGAGTGATGATCACATGTAGCACACCTTCCTCTCTCGATTAATTGCATAATGTCCCTTGTACTTATTTGGTGTTTTATCAAGTAGGCCCTAAAATTTAAAATATTTGCAAAAAGGTACCTATTTCAATGTTTTTAATTTCTGTCTTTTGTTAACCATAATAAATACCATTTTGGCCCTAAAAATTCCTCAAAAATACCTAGTAGCCCCTGCTAACATGATATTTGCGTGGTAATTTTTTGTGCCATTCTCCTCTCTTTTTATATTATTAACCATTCAAAAACAATAGAAAATGTGCCTATTTATCTTTGAAAATATATAAAATTTCAAATGAACTTTGAAAATCCATAAAAAATTATTGTAGTTATATTTTATCTATTTTATCTCCTACATAATTTTTTCTTGAAAATACACTATAAAAACCTAAAATTTTTCAAAAGACTTAAAATTTTTTAAAAATATTATAAAATAAAAAAAATCCAAAAAGTGCATTTTATGTTCCTATTGTAGTTATTTCTTCATAATAGTTGATAAAAATAAATTCTAGGATTTTTGACAATTATTTTATTTTTAAACTGAAAACTATTCCTAGTTGTGCCATGTTTGCTTGTTCTATCACTCTTTAAGATTTTAAACATTCACAAAAACATCTGAAAAATCCGCGAGAATTGCCAAAAACACTATAAAATATATAAAATCGAAAAAAAAATAGAAGATTTTTCTGAGTATTTTTTTCTTATTTAGAAATACCAAAAGTGTGTTTGTGCATTGTTTCACCTTTGTTCTTATTTTACCATATTTAAAAATTTAAAAATTTATAGAATCAAAAACCACTAAAAAGATAATAAAAATCCTTTGATTTTCTAAATCACCTACTTAGTTTCTAATTGTGCTCCATAAGTTTGACACTGGTCGATATACGAGCTTAATAAAAGTAGTGAAGCCATGTGTTTTATTTGCTTGATTTCTTAGTGGTTGATAAATTTTTCTCATTGTTCGATTTGGATGTTTTAGATCAACGACACTTGCTTAATTAATTCCATCTGAGTTATGTGAATTTCATGTCATTAGAATGGTGTCGTTGCTAGGGAGCACAAGTAAGTAGTTACGATTTTCTTCCGCTTATTTTCAACTTTGTATGTTTCTATCTATTATATATGTTTCTGACTCGTTTGCTATTTTACTTTTGATGCGAGGACTGTTGGAGCATAGCTAGGTCAGCTTTGGAGTGCTTAGTACACGAGGAGGAGCAGGAGGCAGTTATAGTACGTAGAATTTTATTTGAGCAGTTATATTTGCAGAAACATATGTAATAAATTAGACACTTGAGAGACAATCAGATACTTTATTCAGGGTATGTTTCCTCAAGTACATGTGCATTCGGGGGACCTCCCCAGATTTTTTGTGTTTTTATCACATTTTTTATTTGTTTTCCATTGTTTCAGCCCTTGGACTTAGGATTTTTATTTGGTTTAGCTCGATAGAGATTAAGGTCCAAACACCCTAATAAGAATATATGTGCCTATAGATATCAATTGGACTTAGTCAAAATAAAAAAGCTAATTTATTTGGATTTGAGACCACGTGCCACGAGAGGTTGTATACATCCTTGGCAGGACCCACTGTGGTAAGGACCAATGGGCATCGAAGATCAAACTCAGATGTCTCTTCCAAATAATTAGTTACAGTTCTTCTCGCTAATATAAGCTATTGTCTCACAGATATTCCACACGCGTCATTTAGATTAGTTCTAATTCAGTCTTACAGTTATGTGCGGATCACTTTGCATGTAGATTGTTGGAGAAAGGTAAGCATTCTAACCCTGCATCCATCATTGATTTTTATCACGCATCAGCTTGTCCTTCTTCCTCCCCTTGATTTTCTTGACTTAGAATAAAAAGGAAATCAGAAAATTCATTAGACATTGTCTTATTCATAAAATACCTAAAGAGAGATAACCAATAAAATCTGGAATGCGAAGCACACTTGACCTAAATCGATTTTAAAGATAAAAAATTCTTGTTTTGGGGAGAATAACCCCTCCTTGTCTGATTTTATCTTCTTAGAGTTAAGAGACTGCACAATAGGATAGCCAGTAATCAGTTTTTATTTCCTTTGGAAAGTGGGTGCTTTAGAGGACACTGCGCAAGGCTCTGTCCTCAAGTAACGGGTATCAGGAAATGGTCCGTACTTACACCCATACAGGTTGGAAATAGGCGCAAATAGTCGTAAGAATCCGGGCCAGACTCCAGGGAGAATCGGGCACCCAACAACTCTCTAACTCCCTCTGTAAGATTGAATTATCACCAAAACATATATAAACAAGATAAACGACTAAGATCTCAGGGTCATCAGAAATGTTGAGTTGGTGAAATCGGGGGTTGATTTCTCATCTGATTTGCAGTCCAAATCTACTCTTCATAAATCCCCACATCATGATGATGGGTAGGAGGTCTCCTAGGCTGCCTCTGGTAGCACCGCTTCCCATAACTCTTGTTTGTTTATCTAGGGCAGCTTCAGAGTGCTCAGACCAGCTCTCTAAACCCAAGTTCACTTCCTCTTTGTTCCCCCTCGACCACCTTTCTTCCATACCTGAGGTACAGCTAGAGAGGCCAGCACAACTCTATGTTCATTTGGAAGCACCTGAGCTATGGTCTTTTGCCTTTGTAGGGACCGGAGAGATGGACAATGAAGACAGAATCGATGAGCAGCCTCGGACTTCATCATTCGTATTAGACTAGTCCTCCATCAACAACACACTGTTAGCCTCCATATAAACCATGCAGAGACAAATCAGGGACCAGGGAATATTCATGGCAGAAGTAAGGTAGGAGATCACTCAGATGAGAGATTGGAGAGCAGATGCGAGAGACAATAGACCAACCGGTGGAGGAGGAAGAGATATACCTAAGGAACGAGCAGATGCTAGGGCAGATGTGAGACCAGTAAGCACCATGAGGCAATTGCACAACCCTGGTGTAACCCTCACTAACCGATGGATCCAGTTGCCCGTTTTTCCCAGTGATTTCGAGCTTTGCACTCAGACTATCCAACTGTTGCCCAAATTTCTTGGGAATGCCACCGAGGTGCCCCACCTCCATCTACAAGAGTTTGAGATGATCTACAACACTATCCATGATAAGCTAGTGGACGAGGACATAATAAAGTTGATTATCTTTCCATTTTCCTTGGTCGACAGAGCAGCTTACTTGTAAAACATTTAGGGAGGGTTGTCATCACATGGGAGCATCCACTGACCGAGTATCTCAGCAAGTATTACCCACTCAATCGAACCAACACAGCAAGAGCCATGATTAGAATCTTCACAATGTTCCCTAATGAACAATTTCATGAATCTTGGTATCTCTTTAGAGAGCCCATCAATAGGTGTCACCACCATGACATTAACTAGCCCAACCTCATCTAGAATTTCTTCTGTGGACTGACACATGAGTTGTAGGGGCTAGTGAACGCCTCATGTGGAGGGTCCTACTTTTCCATGAATGAAGACAAGGTTTGGGTCATCTATGAGGAGATGACCGAAAATTACACTATGATGTCCCAGACCCGAGTCTACACTCAAGGAATTCCTCCCCATTAGGCACTTTATATCAAAGGATTGCACGGATTGAGGTCCGTCCTTCTTCATCTTCTACATCAGCACCACTAGTAGAGCCGTCAACTGCCCACATGGGCACTATCATCCAAAGGCTGGACCTGATGGAGTTTATTGAAAAGAAGACGTGACATGGCCTAGATAAGCTCAACAGAATCGATGAGTTGGGAAAAACATTGAGTGACATGAAGACTCAGAGCATGTGCCTCAAAGAGGCACAAACAGCTTCTCATCCAAGGACTAGGTCACACACTAATATAAGGAGTAGTTCGTCATAGTCCTCTGCCTCCTACTGGCAGGTTCATCACATTCAAGCAGAGCCCATTCAGTCGCTACCGCAATATCAGTTGTCACCACCACCTCCTTCCGACACTCAGATGGTTATGTACCATCAGATCAGCCTTTGGCATCCCTTGTCCCTCCAATCCACGAGCAGATGGAGACGTTGATGGAAGTCAACGGGATTTGGTACTCCCAATACCGGCAGCAGCCCGAGATTCTCCGTGACCACCCAGGCTTCTGATGGACCACTAGAGGTGCTAAATCCATGCAGTAGCCTCCGACACAATCAGGGAAGGGAGCCTAACAACTACATCCCCAATACTCCCAACAGTCGCAGCATGGTCCTTGACCCCAGTACCAGGGACAATAGTAGAGGCAACAATCTCATTCTCAGTATCCACATCCTCCCCCTCACTCGTAACACCACCACCAGCAGAGCCAACCTCATTTTTAGTGAGGCAACCCATATGGTTCTCACACACACTCGTATGAGAACCCAACACTCGACGATCTCACCCGCATGCTTTCCGAGTAGCAGGCCACATTCAAATGTTAAATATATGAGTTCTGACAGGAAATGAGGGAAATAATGAAGGGCAAGGTTTCCATACCTATGCAGATTGAGCCCAACCCAAATAATATGAAATGAATGATTGAGAAGGTACAATTCACAGGGACCGCCACACCTAGCGAGATATTAGAAGATATTCATTATTTATTTAATGTTGATTTTGTTACACTTAGGATCAATATGAAGCTAGCCAGCAACGACTCATCTAGATGACATCCCAATCCCGAGTCTAGAGTGCTAGATGGAGTCGAGAGAAGTGTTGATGCCACCAATGTCGATGATGATGGTGGTGCTCAAGACACCAAGGATGATGATCCCGATGACAGTGTTGATGCCGTCGTAACTCTTGATGTTGCGGACGGTGGTATCGATGCCACCAAGTTTCCAGATGTTTAGCTAGAGCATGGTATTGATGTTGCCATATCCGATGTTGTCGGTGGTACTAATGCCACCAAGAGTCTAGTTGTGTTGACTCCCTCACATGTACCTGATAAAATACAAAAAATGGAACATTTTTGAAAAACAAAAATATGAATATAGGAAAGGTTTATGTATCTCCTTCGAGTCCATCTACTGTGATTGATGACCTTTGCATGGATTATAACCACATGCATAGTCAGAGGCCCATTCCTACTTCAGACCCTCAAGCTTTTGAGGAGGTTCCCTCTATCCCTCTATAACAATGCAGAAATCCATAAAATCACATGTGCCACTTGCTTTGCCATCCAGAACCGATTGCCATCCAAGAGACCAAATGCAGGGGCTCCATATGTCATATGCTATATCCGTGAGCAGCGGTCTGATCAGACCCTTGTAGAGAGAAGATGCTCGATTAACCTCCTTTCGGCTACCTTACTTGACCACTTTGAGTTTGTCCCTCTTAGACAGAGTAGGACAGTTCTCTAGTTTACATATAGATCTGTCAAGAGGCCGAAGGTTTTATTAAAGGGTGTTGTTGTCACAATCCAGGGCCTAAAATTCCCCGTGGACATCGTTATGTTGGACATGGAGATCCCTGAATGTGTGATGGATACCCCCATCATTTTAGGATGACCTTTCTTGGACACAACCATGGCAGTATCCTATCATGATAGCGGTAAAGTATAATTTCGCATCAAGTGTGAGAGTATACAAATAGAGACAATTGATGATCTTAGGGCTATATATTCAGCATGCACAAAGTAGAGTTCTGAGAATATGACAGACATAAAGCCAGACATCCGCCATGAGTATGATTTTGTAATCACAGATGATGAAACAGTTTTGGCCGATCCAATTTCACGAGCTCTTATCACACCTTCATTGACTGTAGGGTCACAGATGCCAGCATATGAGATTTCGGAGAGCACACTTGTGGTACATGATACCTTAGAGGCTAATGATTGTGATCTGGCTAGCAAAGCATAGTATATTTCTTGTGATTCCGATTCAGATCCCTCATATTCAGACACTGACTTTGATTGGCAGGACTCTGACTATTACATACTATGTCTAATGTCTACAGAGCTTATAGAGCCATTCAGTTTATAGATACACCATCAGAGCCATCTTAGTCGATTTCATAGATATAGTGATAGTTCTCCCATTCAGATCTCGTTGCTTTCACTCAGACCTTTCAGAGACTAGATTTACCAGCTCCCATATTCCTAGAACTGAAGACCTTACCGTAAAGCATGAAGTGCATATTCCTTGCCTGAGAGCATAAATGTTTCCCCTCATTATCTCAGCAAATTTGACTAATGACCAAGAATCTCGCTTGATGGAGGTTCTTGAAAGAAACCACATTGCAATAAGATGGACTATAACTGATCTCTAGGGGACAAGTCCGGCTATGTGCTCCCACCACATATATCTCAAAGATGATGCCAAGCCATCGCATGAGGTTCAATGTAGGTTGAACCCGAATCTTCGAGATGTAGTCATGAAGGAAATATCCAAGTTGTGGAGCACTGATTTTATCTACCCCATCTCCAACTCCAAATGGGTTAGTCTGCTACATGTGGTATCCAAGAAGATGGGTATCACTACAGTTGTGAGTGAGTCCAGAGAGGAGATCGCTACCCGGGTACCCACTTCTTGGAGCGTCTATATGGACTACAAGCGAATGAATCAGGATACCAGGAAGGATCACTTCCCACTTCCATTTATTGATCATATTATCGAGAGGTTAGCAAGGAAGAGTCACTACTATTTCCTTTACGGGACTCGGGATATAATCAGGTGGCCATATCCCCAAAAGACTAGAAAAAAATGACATTCACTTGTTTGTATGTAACATATGCTTTTAGACAGATGCCCTTTCAATTATGTAATGCCCTGGATACATTCCAAAAATGCATTCTTTCCATTTTCTAGGACATTGTGGGTTACTTTTTAGAGTCTTAATGGATGATTTTTCTATCTACGGTGATGGGTTTGATGCTGGTCTTGCTTGCCTAGACTGAGTACTTTAGCATTTTATTGAGATCCACCTAGTCTTATCTTAGGAAAAGAGTAATTTCATGATGGCTCAAGGGACGGTCCTTGGAGACATCATCTCCAACAAGGGCATGGAGGTTGATCCGACCAAGGTGGATATAATAAAGAAGCTCACATTACCGTCCAATTTAAGACAGTTGCGGTCTTTACGGGGGCATGGTTTCTACTGACAGTTCATACAGTACTTTAGTAGTATTGCCCGACCGCTCACTGATTTGCTCACGAAAGACACCGAGTTCCTTGCATATGATAAGTGTCTTTCATCTTTTGAGACTCTCAAGAACTTAGTTGTGCTGGCCCATGTCCTTCAGCCACTGGATTGGTCTCTCCCATTCGAGAACATGACGGATTCTTGCGATTTTGCCGTAGGGGCTGTGCTTGGACAGAGGAGGGATAATTTTCCATTTTCCATACACTACACAAGCCAGAATTTGGATGTCAATCTTATATTCATGGATCTGGAGTGACTACCTTTACGGATCACACTGCCATATTGTACTTAATGGCTAAGAAGGATGCCAAAGACAGATTGACTAGATAGATCCTTCTACTCCAGGATTTTGATATTGAGATTAAGGATAAGCCTATACTAAAGAATGTGGTAGCGGATCACCTCTCCCGATTAGAGCATCTCGAGGATTCTGAGACTACCACACCTATAACAGAGACATTTCCAGACGAGGCGATTATTGCTATCACCTCACTCCCATGGTATGCTGACATTGTCAACAATCTTGTTTTCAAGAAAGTCCCACAAGGTTGGACTAGGAAGCGACTTGAGATCATCCTTGCAAAGTCAAGTCGTACCATTGGAGGATCCCACTCAATACCACAAAGGAGGGGATATTGTCTGGCGTTGGTGTATTCCTCAGGAGGAGAACCATATCATCCACACATACTGACCCAAGCATGAGACAGGAGGACATCATATTGGGAGAAGGACAACAGAAAAGGTCCTCCAATCCGGCCGTTGGTGGCCAACACTCTTCAAAGATTCAGATGAAATTGTGAAGAGGTGTACTGACTGTCAGAGGATGGGCACCTGTAGACAAAGAGATATGATGCTGATGTAGCCCATTCACATCTGTGAGGTGTTTGATACATGAGGCATCGATTTCATGGGCCCATTCCCTAAGAGTCAGTGATTTGAGTACCTTTTGCTAGCTTTGGATTATGTGAGTTGTTGGGTTGAGGCCATCCCTGTCCGAGTTGCTGTTGCGAGGATTGTTTGCAGATTTTTGTTGAAGAATATCATATCATGGTTTGTGGTACGTAGAGTTTTGATTTCTTAAGGGGGGACTCAATTTAACAATTAAAAGGTAAGGGGGGATTACAAACTTCTATTGATTTTATTCTTTCAGTCGTTGTATTATAGGATTATTTTCATTTCTCTATAATAAGGACATATTATGTCTTTCTTCATCGCTCCCTGATCACTCTGAGGACATCGTTCGAGCTAAGTACGGGGATTGTCATATATATTGTATATATACACAAATATAATTTAACTATAAGTCGTACTTTGTGTGTGTGTTAATAAAAAAGGCTATTATTTATAAAATTGAAATAAAATTATTTTGAACAATATTTTCAAAAATGTTTGTAAAAATTTTGCAAAGTGTTTTGTAAAAATTGTTTGTAAAAATACTTGCAAAATTATTTTTGTACAAATCTTGTAAGAACGTTTTGCTTGCAAAATGTTTGAAAATTATATTCTATTTCAAAATTATGTATATAGTATAAAATGTTTGAAAATTTGTGTGAAATAAAATATTTGCAAAAACAGTTTGTACAATTGTTTGTAAATATTGGTAAAAGTAGTATGTGAAAACCTTTTTGAAAAATGCTTTGAAAATTCATGTAAAATATTTAAAAATATTTTGCAAATTATTTTTCACATCGGAAATAATCTACGAGGTATAAAAATTACATGTAAAAACCATAATCTACCCCTAATTCTTTTTACATACCTTAATAAAGTTTGTTTAAGGTCTTGTAAATAAAATCCATTTATATACAGAACCTATATCGTAAATTAAGGTGTAAATATGTATATATCCTTGTAAAAACCGTTCTTTCTTTGACTTTTTCAAAAATACCTAAAAATTTGAAAAATTAAAATTCCACAAAATGTGCATAGTTTGAAAAATTCCAACAAAAAGAGTTTCTGTAAATACTTGCTTGTGCATTCTTCAGAATCATCGTTGACAAGTGCAAGTATAATATCTTGATCATGGATCCAATCCATGATACTTTACTAGTTATTGTTGAGTATAGTTTTGTGTGGGTTTAATGTTTGTTATCTAAAATAAGATAACTTGCATAAACAAATATTTTACTTTAATTAAGAATTTTATATCAAAGTTTTCTTACCTTGTCAACTTTGAAAGTTCATTCCCTTATTCACTTTCATGGTAAGAGACATACTTACCATTATATCTCAAGCAAGACCCGAAATCTCCTTCTTACCTTTGTTACAGTCCAATAATATGAAAAATACAACTCGGATAAAAAGAATCAGGAACTCATTCCCCCTTTCAAGTTCAACTAGCATATACCAATGTGATCTTTAAAAGCCGAGCCCACTGCCCCTATGGTGATGTTGACCCACTGTTAATTGAATCAAACATCAATAAGAATAGAACTCTCTATGCATAATCCTATATCACCACAATAATATGATGAACAGATGTTGGGGTCACTACGCATATGGCCTTACTCTTTTGAGAAGCAAATAATATGATCCATGTGAGCTTTTATGTAGGCGCTATCACTTCGGACATGTGTTTCCTACATACAATCCATGGAGACAGAACCCTTTGCCTTAACGGGAGACCATGATGTCATTTATATGATCCTCCATATCCCAATCAAATTTAAATTGATTATACAGGTTAAATACTGAACCAGGAGAAATGAGCTTACTCATGAAATATTAGGAATCAAATTTCGTATAAGGTCATCTCGATTTGGAAGTTTGACTGAATTTGTTGGTTTGATATGTGTTTTTGGAAAGTAAATAGTCAATATCTGGGTATGATATATGCTTTTGAAAAATATATGATTTATATCAATTACCAATGTTCAAATGAGAAACTTAATGACAAAACCCTGGAGGAGAAAATCTAAATAATATCTAAAACTTCAGGTTATTCTAGGTCTTCTCGTGTGAAGGATGCACATGTATTAGGAATACTTGAGGATGATGTGATATTGAATGATTGTATAACCATGACGCTTCCATTCCGAGGGAGTGATGAAACATGTATGGATTTCAATGACTCCTCTCAATAGAGAAGTAATCAGATCTCATTCTAAATGTTGGACATTGATCTGAATACAATTCACATGCAATGAAAAGATTAAATTTACTTCTTTGATTTAATCAAATATATTTGGGAGCTCCCATTGATTTGGATTTTAGATATTATCTCAATATCCAAGTTACTATACATGGATCATACAATCACCCTATCCTTTTCTCCATGTATATATGGATAAAGCACATTATTCATGAATGAGTTCAAGGATAATTTCATTGTTGATAATGTGTATGATCATCGAGGAAAATAGATAATAAAATGTGATTTAATTATGATGAATAATATGAATTTGACCCACATTGTTTGGCCATATATGGAGTGTTTTATAAGATAATTTAAAGTTACTTAATTATCAAAGATGTGAATAATGTGAATGTGATTCATATTATTAGGGCACATAAGAATAAAGATCCAAGATAATTAAATATGATTTGATTATCATGTACATGAACAATGTGGATAGCATTATCCATATTAATCATATATATTATAAATGTGATTTATAATATATAAGAGAGCTATTTGTGAATTACATTTACAATTTAAATGTCGATGTGAATTGGATTTACAATGTGCAGTTAATTGAAAATGTACTATACATTTTATTTTGGGAGTGGATTTGATTTACAAATTTCCAATGGCATGATTAATATTTCCCTAAATATATTAGATTTAATTTGCTGAAATAATTTACAATAAAAGTTATTGTAAATAATTAAAGGATAATGTGTGATTCATAATCTCACTATATAGAAAAATGTGGCTCTCAATCCATAAGAAGAGGGTGTATGACCACCCTAGTCCTAAATCTTGATGGTCGTCCCCTCCTCTAATTGGGAAGGAGCTTGCCTCCTTTACTAATCCTTTAATGTCTCATGATTTTATTGAATTAATTGATGATTGTTCAATATATTTTATTTAACTAAATTAGATTATTGTATTTTTACAACAAAAATCATGGTCAGTGAAAGAAACACAAATCAATCTTAACCATTGGAATTGTGTTGTCCAGGGTTTGAGATCCATGGTCTCCCAAAATATCATAAAAGAAGAGGTAACCCTAGCACTTCATTTTAGATAATATAATTGAAAGCTCTCTCTCATACTTGCATCCCATCTCTCTCCTTAGAGTAGTCGTCCACTCTAAACCCTAGTGAGGATTGTTGTCATCGCCACGTCGTTGTGTCGCCGCTTCGACCGCCCGTGGATCTATGTCTCCTTTGGTGCACCTCACTCATGAAGAAAGATGTCGGATCTCATGGGACGAGATTAGGATATTTGTTGCTTGGAACATCAACATGGATTGCAGGAAAAACATGATTCATCATCGCGCCCGTAGGTGCGATAAACCTCAGATCGGACTTCAGACAAGAGGTCTCTTCATTTGGAGACACTATTACAAGAATGATTCAAGAGGTAAATCTAATACTTGTTTTGATCTTGTTGAAATGATTCAAGAAGTGTTCTTAGATCACGTGGTTTCATCCTCTTGAAATTTTTAAATTCCGCTGCCTTGAGCCACTAGTGCTACTAGTCGCTCCCGATCGCATATGATATGATCTTCATGCTTCTGTGATGCGCTTAAGGTTTTCCACAAAATCTTCAAGTGGTATCAGATCCTTGGTTGGTCTTGGATATGATTCTAAACTCCATTCGATCAAGGATCAAGATTCGAATGTGTGGAAATCATTGTTTTTGCATTGGATGAAATATTCGCAATAGTTTTTCGTAAAATAATAATCTAAAGTTTGTGCAATGTTTATACGTGTTTTTTGGTTATTAAAATGAATTTAGAATGCCTAAATATGTCCCAAAAATATTAACCTAATATTGGTACCAAAAGTGCATGAATATGATTCAAAGAGTTCCTGTCATGAAATTGTTTTGCATGTATTCATGGATCTGTAAGAAATTTTTTTTCTTATTATTCTACCATCATGAAACGTGAAATAGACATTTTGATTAGTTATAGAATCAAACTAGGAAACCTTTCAAATTTATTTCACGTGATTTTGACTTTATTAGCATAAGATATTCAATATTTAGTGGAGATGGGTCGTAAGGTGATTAGATAATCAAATCTTTTTACTTAATGTGTTTATAAAATAATGGAAATCATTTAAATTATGAATTTGTCTTGATTAATTATGATTCCTAGTTATTATGAAGATAATTGATTAATCATCATAGGCCATTAAGTGTATATTTCATGAAAACCCTACTATATACTACAATAGTTGTAGGACAAACTTTACAAGTAAAACATTGCTATTTGAATAGGATTAGGGATTTGGTTATCATATCTACTTATTATATTAATCAAAATGTTTTTGATAAATATTACATGATATAACTCCGGTTGTAATGTTGATTATCATCTCAATTACCAAATGATAAAATCACATTCTCCTGACTTGAGGTAGATAAGGTGTCTAGTCAGGGATCGTTGGGACAACATGTTGCTACGTGAGCAGTCTGTCCCACATCCTGTGCGTACTGGCCATGATAACAGGTAAGGAAATGATAATGCTTGAAAGATAATGGTGTATTTTTCTAATTATTTAAATTTAACTAATACAAAATTTGAGATTATACGACACTTCAAGTAACAATCAAGACTGTTTGTTGAATAATTAATTAGATTGATAATTGATTTAATATGATTAAATTATTGAGATCCAACAAAAAATAAATATTCTTTATTTAATATAGGTGTAATTCCCTTGGAAGAATTAATTATGTGAATATGGTACATAATAAAAAAATAGAAGTTGAAGATGGCATGGAGGATCACGCAAGTGATATCCATGGTTTCCCATCAAGACGTAGGTTTCCGTCACCGTGCATTGTATGTAGGAGATGCATGCCCAAAGTGACAGCTCCTAGATACAAATGCACATGGATCGGGCTCTTTGCTTCTCGAAAGAGTAAGGTCTTATGTGTAGTGACCCCAATACCTGCTCCTCATATTATTGGGATGATATTGGACTATGCATACCGAGTTCTAATACTATTGACGGTTGGTTCAATTAATGAAGGGTCAACATCGCTTTAGGGATGGTGGCCCCGCGCATTGAAGAATGAATTGGGAAATGCAAGTTGGTCTAGGAAGGTGGAATAAGTTCCCACTTCTTTTTATCAGAGTTACAGTTTATCATATTATTTTGATGCAACAAAGGTAAGAAAGGAGATCCCAGATCTTGCTTGAGATATAATGGTAAGTATGTCTCTTACATTGAAAGCGAATAAGGGAATGAACTTACAAAGTGGACAAGGCAAGGCAAATTTGACAAAAAATACTAAATCAAAGTAATACATTTATTTATGCAAATGTTTCTTATTTTAGATAACCTACATTAAACCCACTCAAAATTATACTCAATAATAACCAATAGGATATTGTAAAATGGATCCGTGATCTAGATATTGCACTTGTAGTTGAACACATAGTGTATGTGGTTGCAATTTGCAAGTTTCCTCATAAAAATAAGGAATAATAATTAAATAGACAATAAGGCAACAATATTGGGTTTATACCTATCTATCATCGAATGTGCTTTAGAAAGAATCATATCAGTGATGATCGTAATTATCATAAATCCTTAAAAAACCTATGAAGATGTTTTGGCATACATATGTTCTCTGAACATTTAATCATGAATGACAAGGTTCACTACATTGTGAAGAATAGTGTCTCGATAAGTGATGATGTACTCAAAAATGTTTGAGAACCTACCTGAACCAAAGCCTTCAAGAGTTAAGTTGGATGTAGATACGATGAGTGTCATCATTCCACTGTCTATACTCAAGTGATTCATGAAGCTTCATAATGAACATATTGTATGAAATAAATGAAGCATATATAAATGTTGAAATACTCTTATATTGAAATCTTTTGAGTTTAACATAAGAGATCCTATAAGCAAATGGTTGTTTATAGATGAAGGAAGCACAGTGGAAGCATGGTTCTAACCCATGTGAGAAGGAAAGTCAAAGAGTTGACTGTACTACTGTAATTTCCATACATATGACATCTAAACGGTTGGATGAATGCCAATACTGCAACAAGCCGGTGTGTTGATAGTTTGACTATTTAGACTATCTGAAACACCTTAGAAAAGGATATGGGTAGTGCATCAGGAAATAATACATCTACATATAATCATTGAACTTGACTTGCTCAGTAGATAAGACCAAAGTTTAATAATTGTATCTCACTCTTCTAACAACATTTGCAAATGGTTGCATATCTTTTATAATACTATAACATTTGATCTTAAGGTTTAATAGTCATCCATAAGGTTTTTAATGCAATTGTTGCAACAATCACCATTGAATATATAGGCATCATATTTTCAGTGGAAGTTCCCTTAGTCATGGAAAATGTCTCTATGACCTACATATTAGAATACACTCATTGTTTATTTCTAAATATTGGAAATAAACATGAGTTCTTGAATAGACCTATCATAAAGAGTTATGATGGATATATTTCATATAGTAGTCTAACATCTAGAGGACTATACTAAATTATAAAATTAATGAAGACTAATAGGAGGATGTATTGCTTGATGAATTTCCATTTCATCACCTTTATTCTATCATTTTGGCCGTAAAATTCCAGCAAATGCATGTAAATAGCATCAATTTGTGCATAATAGCATTCATTATTATTGCATTATTTGGGTACAAAATAAGGTTTTTAATGCAAAAATTATAGAATAAAGAGAGGAAAATAAAAAAGGAATAAAATATTGAAAATATTTTATGACCCTAACTATGAGACCAAGTCCAGACTGGAGTTGGTCGACAAGGAATAAAGTAGGGGAGATAAGGGCCAAAAATACAATAAATGTCTCATTTTATTTATTCATTAAATATACAGGTTTTGACACCTATTTTATTCTTTCTAATTTATTCATAAAATAAAGCAACTTTGTACATGAAAGTTGTAGATAATAATGTAAATAAAAATACAAAATTGAGTTGGTACAAAAATAATATAAAGTGTGCATTTTGTACACAAAATAAAAAGCTAGAAACCAAACTTCACATACCCATATATTTTCAATAAAATTTCAAAGCATAGCAAAATAACCTCTAATTGTACATAACTTTTCACAAGCTATTTAATGGTTTGGTTTTATATTTTTTGGAGTTACTTTGTAGAAGTTAGGTTTTTGACTCTTATTGTACATTCTACCGATTAAAATATTCATTTTATTAATACCATAATATTTTTACAAATTCTTATTTTTATAAAGTTGTAAATATTATTTGTAACACATGTGCATATCAAAAATAGGTTAAAAACAAAGGAGAAAATGAAAAAAATAAGTCTATGAAAAAGCATATACAAAATACCTATGTTTATGTATGCATATAAATATAAGGGGAATATATTCTTTAATTCTTTATTCTTTTATATTTTCCTAATATTGTAAATATTATATAGATCCTACTAAAAATATAAAATAAAATAATACTCATTAAAATATATTAAAATAAAATAGTATACATATATTACAGGTAAAATACTTACAAATATACCTACAACATATACACATCTATTTATTTACGTGTATAAATAATATCATAAAAATGAAATAAAAATATATTTATACTCACGAAAATAACTTTTAAATATATAAAAAAATTGAATAAAATAATAAAATAAAATATACAAAATAAAAATAAAAATGTACAAAATACGGGTAATTATACCTTTAAATAAGCCATTAAAATTTAACTACTAATAAAATAAGCCAAAACAAATAAATAAAAATCATAATAAATAGTACATAATATAATAAACATTTTTTATTTTATACCCAAAAATTAATATAATCATTTATAATTTTTAAATAATTATTTTCGAATAAAATATGTTATTTTGTCTTTTAGCGGTCTATTGGCCCAATGTTGGTGCACAGACTGTTGACCTCTAGTCAACTGTCCCATCTGGAAACTGGCACGTCATAACGGTCTCTTCCCCAATTTTGCTCCATTTTCCGTGCATCAACCATCCATCATCCATCCCCGATCCCTTCATGAAAAATACTCTCCGATCATCCGAGATTCTCGCCGAGATCTTGGAACCTGTGTACATATCGTGGATTCGTTAATATCGGCCAGTTAATAAGGGTGCATATACATGTGTATAAATAAGTACCTCCACCTCCATTCTCAAGCGTGGTCATCTTCAACCCCCCTACATCCTATGTCTCGACCAAAGCGAGAACTCCACGTGATAGGTGGAGCGACCCCTGAGCTCGCGGCAGTGGATGGAGGGCGGAGTTGCGCCCAGGCCGCCACTCCGGCGAGGCCATACTCCTTGGCTAATACCCATGTATTAGTTGTGCCCTTTTATTTCTTCAGGTAGCTTTTATATCATACTTTTGATTTATGCCATTAATATAGTCTTTAGTGTAGCACATTAGCGTAGATTGGCCGATTCGTAGTTCGCCAGAGCTCCGCTCCTGTGAACGTGTTCACCATGTTTCCTTTGTTTTCCTACCACCATTTCTCCCCCATTCGCTTCCCCTGGCATTGCCCTACGCTTAGCACCCTTCCATTCACCCAGATCCCACGTGGATCTGGAGATCGGCCCCTCCAACTCCGTCGTACACCAGAGGGGCTCCGCCCGAGACATCCACCCATCCCTCTCCATCAAATAAGGCCACCAAACCCCCTCTTCTCTTGTGAGTATCTTCTTCCAGGATTCAGAGGCCAAAAGATCCTCGTAGGGTTGATTTTTGCTAAAGAACAGTACCTGAGTGCCTCTTTTTCCTCGGCTCCGCCCGACTTCTCCGGAGCACCAGGTGCCTTGTGAAGACCACCATTAGATGCAGGGGACCTCCAGGAAGGCGTAGAGACACTTGGCAGGGACGGAGGTGGCCGAAGGAGCACGCTAAGAACGAACCAAGCTTGCCCTAGGCGAGCTTCTTCCTAGTTCGTCCAGCCCCTACCAGAGCTGTCCGATCAAGTAGGAGCCCCTAATTTTGATCAGCACAGTCCGTTGGAGCCATGCCTCGATCATTGGATCCCTCCCTTTGATCTGATATCCACCGCTCATCGACAAACCGTCATCGACGCATGATGGCGTTGGGGTAATTTGCATATATACCCCTGCCCTTTTTTGTATTTAATAATTAGTTCTATAAATAAAAAATTACGTGTAAATAAATTAGGGAATTTTGCACCCCAAGCCTTTGAACTTTTTATAATTGCACCTTGGTCCATGCCAGCATCACGTGCAGTCCTCACCTGACCCTGAATATTTTGCATAGATAACATAGGCATTTTTGTATATTTTAAAATAGAACCAGAATATTAAATAAAGGATATTTTATGTCGGGAAAATTGCACCGTGCTCCCTAAAGTTTATTTTATTTGCAAAAATGCCTCTGCTAGGACTTGTATTTTTTTGACTTTTATCTAATTATTAAAAATAGCTACATAGCTCCTAAAAATACCCAAAAAAAGGATTCGATGCTCCATGCATTGACCTACACGCCACATGTCCACTTTGATTTTTTTTGCATTTAATCTATTTATTAAAATTTAAAAGGAGCCTAAATAATCCATGTCTATTTTAGAAAATACAAAAAATTATAAAAACATTTTCAAAAATCCAAAAAAAATATATGGTATATTTTGATATTTACTGAGTTTAAAAAACCCCTAAAAATAGGAAAAATAAAATAAAAAATCAGAAAGCTCCAAAATCCAACAAAAAATAAAAAATCTACAAAAATATAAAAATTATGTTTTTCCAATTTTATAATTATCTACATATTATTATCTATGTATTAAAATTAATTTAGGTAATTTTAGGACTTATTTATTATTTTTAAAACCCAAATTAATTTTGGATTATGTATTAATACCAAAATTTGGGATATTTTTGACTATAAAAATACAAAAAAATAGCAAAAATTTCTGGAAAAATACAAAAACATTAGAAAAATATTTAAAACCCCAAAACAAATTATTTTCCGAATTTCATTTATATTTAATTGCATTTATAAATATATTTCTATGTATTATGTAAATAAAGCCTTACATAGGCTATATTGTTTTCATAAAAGAAAAAGTAAATATGAAAAGATAAAAATATAAAAAGAAAATTAAAAATCAAATATAAAAATATAAAATAAAAAATGAAAAAAATAAAATTAAAAACCCACAAAAATAATAACATGGACAAGAAAAGAATTGAATAATTTTATGCCATATTTTTGCCCCCAACCCTTTGCTCCTAGTGTTTGACCTCTACACATGCTTACATGCTATACACATTTTCTTTTAGAGTTATAATAAATTTTAACTCCACATTTTTGAGATTTAATTGCTTTATTCGTATTGTGGTTAATTGTTGATTCACTTGGATTTATTGAGCGGACAATGCATCAACTATTGATCTACCTTGTGGATTAATACGACCCTCGCTAAATCTTGTGTTATCGATTGGCGTCGTTGTTGGGGAGCAACGTCGTTTGGGATACTTATTATGTATTTGATTCTTCACTCTTGTCTATATTTATTTATTTACATTATTTGTTGATATTATTGTGACTGTTCTGACCTCTTTTATGTTTGTCCTTGATGCGAGGGACCGCTGCGCGACAGAGGATCTCCTAGGAGGACCTGTGCACCCAAGCAAGGTGGAGTCAACCCTTCTGACTCGGCTGACAGGAGAGAGCATCCAAAGAAGCCGAAGAAGAATTTTTGAGATAATTAATGAGCTTTTATTTTGCATTTCCAAAAATAAAAATATATAAAATGTGAGAGAGCAACATTTGGCATGTAATAATACAGGACTCTCACACTCTGACCTCCCGAGGTCCATTGCCCAAGGGATTGTTCCCTCGGGGGCCTCGATGACATTTTTCGCTTTTTATTTTATTTTTATTATTTTGTGTGAATGAGCCATAACATAGGATTGCTTGATGATAGACTAAGGTCCAAACACCTAATATCTGCATGTACCTATAGATATGATTTGGACTTAGTGAATTTTGTAATATGTGATTCACGATAATAGCATCATGTATCTAGGGCGATTTCCTCAGATTGCATCTCATATAGCATAGGTTTCAATTATATTCTGTGTCCCACATGGAGAGAGTTGGTAAGCACTGTAAGTCTTCTTACTTGGCCTGCATCATGGATTTCCAACTTGCACGGCTTTTCCGATCCTCTCCCTTTGATTTTGACCAATAAGGATGCTTAATGGAAATTGGAACCCCATTAGTCACGTGCATTGAAAAATAACCAAAAAAGTGATAATCAAAACTAAATCGGGATTGCTAACTCTATCAAACCTAAAATAAAATGTAACGGATACCTTGTATTGGGGAGAGAAACCCCCTCATTGTCTGAGCATTTTATTCATACGTACACGCTAAGGATTAGTGCCCCAATCCCAAATCCCAATTCCGATGTGTAAAACTTTTTATGATCACCTAACTCTAAAATCGACAAGATAAAAAGACCACATCTCGATTCACTGTGTTGAGTAGGTGAATCAGGGGTTTACTTTGTGTATTGATTGTGACTTGGAGTCCATTTGCATTTTCTCTTTGAGTTATCGGTCCCGTCTGTGTGAGTCTTCCATTTTTCATCTTTGAGTCTCTTTACCTCTCTCATACACATATCTCCTCATTTGCATTGAGTCGTGATATTGGAGCTTGAGCTCAATCATCTTCGTCAGATATTTTGTTTCCCTTCTTGCCCACCATTCTCGTGTCCCCCGTATCATCTCTTCTATTACACGGGTTTGTTGTGCTAGCAGATATCGTCCGCATCGAGGATTTTGACTTACATTGATTATTGGAATAAGTCAGGTGCTTTTTGTGGATGATGAGATTGATACCCTTCATTTTGGTGGATCTAAGTTGAGATTTGTGCTTGGAGCCTCTTGAGGATTTCTTTTATGATGCACGATCTTTAGATGTGATTCCTAATCGAGGATTTTGATCTCGTACACGTATTGAGGATGTTATATTCTTTGTTATGATTTGATGATGATATCATGAGCATTGAGTGATTTATCTATTTCAAGGATCCTACCATCTTTATTTCGAGGATTGATTGACTATCTTGATGTGTACATCAGAGCGATGGTGACTGGAACCCACATGATCGTCTTCATCCACCTTACTGATCCATCCTTGATTTCCTGATTCTATTATCCACTTGTGGCACCAAGAGGATTTCTGTTTGTCTTTCGTTCCATCTCAGCTAATTTGTTCGATTTGAGGGACATATTATGATTGAAATGACTATTCATCCCTCGATGATCTTATGTTCTCCTGATTATGGATTGATTAAGTGCTTTTGAGGACCTGAGATTTCATGCCAGCAATCCCAAGACTTTATTGACCTGTTACTCCCTGAGGACTATCTGCGGGAGGATGCGACACATTCTCTACGATCGGTTTCATCCACTGACTATGTCTCCACCTTGTTGGAGCTTGAGACCGCATTGTCTGATTTGACTATTCGGCCTCCCTGTTGATTGTGTTCCCAATTTATCGGTGCATGAGGCCAACTTCTCGGACTCCTTGGAGTCCTCTTACCTTGACGGTACTCGCAAGGATGGGCTTCACTTTTTTTATTATTCCATGCCTAGTTTGTATGCTCTCCGAGGGTTATCTGCGAGAGGGTACATCATTTTCTAGGCACCCGGCTTCCTTCTTGTGTCTTCCATATGTGGGAGCACGAAGTCGAGTCTGCTGATTTTGGTACTCGGTCTCATCCCTGGTTGTGTCTCCTTTTTGTTGGAGCACGTAGTCGAGTCTTCAGTTTATTTTGGATCTTAGACTCATCTGACTCTGCTCACCTTGACGACCCTCTCAGGTTTGAGCCTTGTCTCTTGATATTTTGTTGTGTCCCTACGATTTTTCGACTTATATGCCCACCGAATACCATACTGCTACATAGAGAGTCTCATTTTTCACTTATTATACAGCTTTGACATAGTGATTGACTTGGATGAGTCTATCATGTTCCTTTTTCCTACATGTCTTTCGGTACCGGCTATTATCTCACGTTCCTTCCTTTTAAGCCGATGTTCTGCTTTCGCTACCGGATACGTGTTTAGTTATCGACCTTTGTTATCCCCGGTAGCTGACACCCACTTCATTGCATACCGGGTGTCTTTGCACTGACTGACTGCGACCTCGTTCTCACAGGGAGATGATGACAAGAGCACGGTACTCGCTTACCAGATACCATCATGTACCTCATCAGTGTTTACTTGTTGTATATATGTGTTTTGTCTTCTATTCCTTCTTTCTCCCTCTTGTTATGTGTGCCCCCGATATCTCGTCGTGTCTGTATGTTTATACTTTGGACGTACTTTATCCTAAGTATTTGGGGGGGGGGTACACACCATGTTGTTCTTTTTCCGTTCTGTTTCATCACTCCTATCGTCGCCTATACTTAGGGATCTTTCACCCTAAGTATAGGGGGAGTGACGCATGTATTCTCCACCATCTTTTTCATCTATCTGTATATCTCTGTCTTTTCTTCTTTTCTTCTTTTCCTATTCATTTTTCTTTTTCTACAAAAAGGTGTTGCCCCTTTGTGTCAGTTTTCTGTACTTAGGATGTACTTTGTCCTTAGTATAGGGGGTATGCGCCCTTGATTATTTCAATCGTTGATCCCCTCCACTGTCTCCTCTATTTTTGATTTGTCTGCTATACATAGGGATATCGCACCATAAGTATAGGGGGGAGGCAGCCTTAGCTGTGATCTGTTTATCTGTTTATTCCCAGCCTTGGCCCTCCTCGCCTTGTGTACAATCTACTATACTTAGGATTACTTGATCCTAAGTATAGGGAGTCGGTCACCATATTATTTATTTGTGTCTTCATTCTTTCATTCTTTATCAAGTCATTGTAGTATAGGTTTTTCTATACTCGGTCCGAGTTATGTATTCTCTTTTTCTCTTCGATCTATGGGGACATAGCTCATGATAAGTATAGGGGGGTCGTATATACCCTGTATATACTTAGCCATAACTCGTACTTTCATATAATTAATAATAAATATGGCTAAATATACTATATATATTCATAGATAATCCATTCATTTAAAAATAACAGTCATTCTTCAAATTCTTTTCATATTTACTGATTAATAAATCAGGTTAAAAATATTTTGCAAAATGATTTGAAAAATGGTGTGAACCGTTGGGAAAACTTTTTGTGAAATGTTTTCAACCTTTGTAAAAATATTTTTTTTTGCAAAAATTCTTTTCTTTGTGTGAAATAAAAGATTTGAAAATCTATTTGCAAATGATTTTGAAAATGTTTGTAAAAATATTTTTGAAAATTATATATATACTGTATGAAAATTCTTTGCAAAATGGCTTTCAAATCTTTCTAAATATTTGTAAAAATTATTTTGTACTATAGTTTTGAAAATTGTTTTCAAATAAATTTGAGGAATGAATGTATCATTAAAATAGGAATAAAATAAATAAAAATAAAATTCATTATCAATTGTTATATGTACCTGAATTAGCCACTTTGTTAAAACCTATAAATTCTTTAAATTTCTTACCTATTGTAAAATAAAGAAGCACGCCTGTGTAAATATCTCTATATATTTTATATAATTTGTGTGCGAAAAATTCTTTTATTTTCTAAAATTCTTTTTGTAAAAATATTTTTTGTTTTAAAATTCTTTGAAAAATTGCATCACTCTTTGCATAAGCATTTGCATAGCATTCATATTCTTTTCAATTGAGATTGATGATTGAACAAGTCCAATAAAGTCGAAGATTGGAGCTTGGTTGGACCTTACTGGACCTAACTACACTTGAACCTAATGGGAAATAGGTTTAGGGTCCTTCAGGTCCATTAGGACTTAATTCTTTGAGAGTCAGGGCTGGCTTCAAGTCACCTCAACTTACTAACTAGAACTTTTCGAGACACACGCATGACTCTTGTCGGTTGTGACCTAACTTGGACACTTGCACCTTTCACTTGGTTCAACTTAGTTGGAGTGGTGAGGGAGTTGGATTTGCCAGTCAGAGATGCACACGGGTGGAAACATTCGTCCTCGTCTAGGAGGGAAGTGCACCCCAACCTGGTCCAGTTCCAATGAAGTATATAGACAAGAGAGTGTGGGTTGCAATAAAGCTTCAAAAAAGGGATAGTCTTCTTGCTCAAGAGGAAAAACTCCTTAAGTAAATGATGCTGTGAATAGTATGTTTGAAAAAAAACTCCAAAAAAGTGGGCAGGCTTGTAATTAAAAAATAAAATGCATGTCGGAGTATGTATATACGTTGTATAGAAAATAAGAAAGCTTGAGCATCAATGTTATACCATGTGAGCCTACTGCTGGATGACTTGACTACACTGGTCATGCATCCCGGGATAGGTAGCTATGTTGGCTATCGTCCATTCTTTTCTTCACCTCCTCTTCTTGAGTTGGATGCCACTTGAACTTAGAAGGGAATACCCCGCTCCTCGAGGACAAAGAGCTGGATTTGGCAATCATTGGGTTGTCATTCTGGAGAAGTCAGTTCCTTTTTCATTCTAGTTGGGGAAAGTCACTGTCACTTACGTTGTACAAGTCAGCTTCATAGTCATAAGGGTCTGCGTATAATGTAGGCTAGTTCTGACCTGGCAATTGAGGTGGTTTGAACCGGGTACTGTGATTCTCGAGGGCTGTTGTGTTCTAAATTTGGTTCCCGACAAGGTTCCACACACATTCTCACACTAGGTCTAACCTAAGCCCCAAACTTTGACTTTGTACAGATAAGTTTAATAATCATGATCAATCCCATTTAGTCTTTGATTCTTTCTTTTTATTTTCTTCTTATTTTTTATTCTTTTTGTACTTATTACATAAGTATTTGCTAGGGACTAGCAAAGGCAAGTATGGGGGGTCATGAATCTCAATTTTATCACCTTTATTCTATCATTTTGGCCTTAAAAACCCCAGCAAATGCATGTAAATAGCATCAATTTGTGCATAATAGCATTCATTATTTATTGCATAATTTGTGTACGAAATAAGGTTTTTAATGCCAAAATTATACAATAAAGAGAAGAAAATAAAAAGGAATTAAATATTGAAAATATTTTATGACCTTAACCCCGAGACCAAGTCCATTATGGAGTTGGTCGATAAGGAATAAAGTAGGGGGAGATGAGGGCCAAAAATACAATAAATACCTCATTTTATTTATTCATTAATTATGCAGGTTTTGACACCTATTTTATTCTTTCTGATTTATTCATAATATAAAGAAACTTTGTACATGAAAGTTGTAGATAATAATTTAAATAAAATTACAAATTTGAGTTTGTACTAAAATAATTTATAGTGTGCATTTTATACACAAAATAAAAAGCTAGAAACAAAACTTCACATACTCATATCTTTTCAATAAAAACTCAAAACATGGAAAAATCACTTCTAATTGTTCATAGCTTTTCACAAGCTATTTAATAGTGGTGGTTTTATATTATTTGGAGTTACTGTGTGGAAGTTAGGTTTTTGGCTACTATTGTACATTCTACCGATTAAAATATTCATTTTATTCATACCATATTATTTTTACAAATTATTATTTTTATAATGCTGTAAATATTATTTATAACGCATGTGCTTATCAAAAATAGATTAAAAACTAAGAAGACAATGAAAGAAAGAAAATAAGTCTATAAAAAGGATAGACAAAATACCTATGTTTCTATATGCGTATAAATATAAGGTGAATATATTATTTAATTCTTTATTCTTTTATATCTTCCTAATATTTTAAATATTATATAGTCCATATTAAAAATACAAAACTAAAATAAAAGTCATTAAAATACATTAAAATAAAATAGTATACATAGAACACATACAAAACACCTATAAATATTCCTACATAATATACACATCTATTTATTTAATTGTATAAATAATATCATAAAAATCAAATAAAAATAAATTTATATTCACAAAAATAAGTTATAAATATAAAAAATAATACAATAAAATAAAAATAATTAAAATATACAAAATAAAAATAAAAATGTACAAAATACATGTAATTATACCTATAAATAAGCCCTTAAAGATTAACTACTAATAAAATAAGCCAAAAAATAAGTAAATATTATAATGAAATACTACATAAAAAATAAACATTTTTTATGCACAAAATTTAAGAAAATCATTAACTATTTTTAAATAATTATCTTCGAATAAAATATACTATTTTTTCTTTTAGCGGTCTACGTGGCCCAATGCAGGCGCACGGACTGTTGACCTTTAGTCAACTGTCCCATCTGGGACCTGGCACGTTAGAACGGTCTCATCCTAGATTTTGCTCCATTTTTCACGCATCAACCATCCATCATCCATCCCCGATCCCTTCATGAAAAATACTCTCTGATCATCCGAGAATCTCGCCGAGATCCTGGAACCCTTGTACATATCGTCGATCCGTTAATATCGACCGGTTAATAAGGGTGCGTATACATGTGTTTAAATAAGTACATCCACCTCCATTCTCAAATTTGGTCATCTTCAACCCCTACACCCCGTGCCTCGACCAAAGCGAGGACTCCACGTGAAAGGTGGAGCAACCCCTGAGCTCGCGGCTGTGGATGGAGGGCAGAGTTGCACCCAAGTCTCCGCTCTAGCGAGGCCCTGCTCCTTGCCTAATACCCAGGTATGAGTTGCACCCTTTTATTTCTTTACGTAGCTTTTAATTCATACTTTTAATTTATGCCATTAGTTTAGTCTTTAGTGTAGCACATTAGCGTAGAATGGCCGATTCGTAGTTCACCGGAGCTCCCTCCGGCAAACATGTTCACTGTGTTTCCTTTGTTTTCCGACTACCATTTTGCTCCCATTCGCTTCCCCTGGCATTTCCCTACGCTTAGCACCCTTCCATTCACCCTGATCCCATGTGGATCTGGAGATCGGCCCCTCCAACAACATCGCACACTGGAGGGGCTCCGCTCGAGCGATCCACCCATCCCTCACCACAAAATAAGGCTGTCGGAACCCCTCTTCGCTTGTGAATATATTCTTGCAGGATCTGGAGGCCAAAAGACCCTCGTAGGGTCGATATTTGCTGAAGAACAGGTACCTGGTGCGCATCTTTTTCCTCCGCTCCGCGTGACTTTACTGGAGCACCAGGTGCCTCGCGAAGACAACCATCAAATGCGGGGGACCTCCTGGAAGGCGTAGAGACACTTGGCGGAGATGAAGGTTGCCATAGGAGCATGTTGTGACCGATCAAAACTCGCCCCAAGCGAGATTCTTCCAAGTTCGTCCAGCCCCTTCCAAAGTCGTTCGATCAAGGAGGAGTCCCCAGTTTTGATCAGCACTGTCTGATGGAGCCATGCCTCGACCGTTGGATCCCTCCCTTAGATCTGATCTCCATCGCTCATCGACGAACCATCATCGGCGCACGAGGACATAATACGTGTATAAGTGAAGACATCTCGGTCGTCCGCCAGCGCCTACGTTAGGGGTAATTTGCATATATACCCACTGTCATTTTTTGTAATAAATAGTTCTATAAATAAAAAATTACTTGTAAATAAATTAGGGTATTTTCACCTAAGCCCTTGAACTTTTTATATTTGCACTTTGGTCCCTACCAACATCCAACATCACGTGCAGTTCACGTGAACTTTTTATATTTTGCATAGATATCCCTAGTATTTTTGTATATTGTAAAATAGTACTAGAATATTAAATAAAGGATATTCTATGTTCGGAAAATTGCACTGTGCTCCATGAAGTTTATTTTATTTGCAAAAATGCCCCTGCCAAGACTTGTTTTTTTATGTATTTTATCTAATTATTAAAAATAGCTACATAGCTCCTAAATATCCCCAAAATGGGATTAGTTGCTCCATGCATTGAACCTACATACCACGTATCCACTTTACATTTTTTTGCATTAAATCTATTTATTAAAATTTAAAAGGAGCCTAAATAATCCCTGTATATTTTAGAAAATACCAAAAAGATATAAAAACATTTTGAAAAATTCCAAAAAAATATAAGGTATATTTTGGTATTTATTGTGTCCAGAAAACAAAAACCCCAAAAAATAAAATAAAGAAAATAAAAAAAATCAGAAAGCTGTAAAAACCAATAAAAAAATAAAAATTCTACAGAAATACAAAAAAATATGGTTTCTCTTTTATAATTATCTACACATTATTATCAATGTATTAAAATTAATTTGGGTAATTATGGAACTTATTTTATTCTTAAAACCCAAATTAATTTCAAATTATGTATTAATCCCATATTTGGGATATTTTTTCTTTAAAAAATATATAAAAGTCAGGAAAAATTTCTAGAAAAATTAAAAAATATTAGAAAAATATTAAAAACCTAAAAACTAATTATTTTTTGAATTTTATCTATATTTAATAGCATTTATAAATACATTTATATGTATTGTGTAAATAAAGATTTATATAGGCTATATTGTTTTTATAAAACAAAAAGAAAATATACAAAGATAAAAAAATAAAAAGAAAATAAAAAATCAAAAAATTAAAAATCAAAATATATAAAAAGGAAATTAAAAATAAAATAAAAAAAATAAATTAAAAACCTACAAAAACAATAACATGGACAATAAAAGAAATGAATAATTTTGTGCCCAGATTTTTGCCCCCAACCGTTTGCTCCCAGTGTTCGACCTCTGCACATACTTACACGCTATACTCATTTGATTATAGAGTTATAATAAATTTTAACTCCACATCTTTCAGAGTTAATTGTTTTATTCATATTGTGGGTTAATTGTTGATTAACCGGGATTGAGCGGTCAATGCATCGACTATTGATCCACCTTGTGGATGAATACGACCCTCTATAAATTTTGTGTTATCATTGCTATATGTCTATTTTTGTATATTTGTTGGATCGATAAGTTGATGTCCTAATAAAGGTCTATACATCAGCAAGTTGGTGTGTATATAAGGGCATATGAATGATACAATCTCTCAAAGGGATCATATAGGTTCAATACCGAATCGGAAGACATGAGCTCGCTCATGAGACATTGGGAATCATTCCGTATACGGTCCTCTCGCTTTGGAAGTCTGTAGGTTGATATATGCTTTTGGAAAGTATATGGTCAATATCTCAGTATGATATATGATTTTGAAATGTATATGATAGATACCAACTGCCAATGTTCAAATGAGAAACTTAATGATAAAACCCTGAAGTAGACGATATAAATAATATCTAAAACATCAGGTTTTTTTCTTGGTCTTCTAGTGTCCAGGATGCACAGGTGTGGGGAATACTTGAGGGTGATGTGATCTTGAACGATTGTATAACCATGGCGCTTCCATTCCGAGGGAGTGATGAAACATGTATGGAGTTTAGTGACTCCTCTACATAGAGAAGTAATATGTTCTCAGTCCAAATGTTGGACATTGATTCGAATACAATCTAGATACAATGAGAAGATTAAATTTATGGCTTTGATTTAATCAAATATCTTTGAGATGTCCCCTTGATATGGATTTGAGATATGATCTCAATATCCAAGTCACTATACATGGAACGTACAATCATCCTATCCTTATCTCCAAGTATACATACATAAAGCGCATTATTCTTGAAATAGTCAGGGATAATTTCATTCTAGATAATGTGTATGATCATCAAGGAAAATAGATTGTTAAATGTGATTTAATTACGATTAATAATATGAATTTGATCCAAACTCTTTGTCCATATATGTAGTGTTTTCTAATACAATTAAGTGTTACTTAATTAACAAAAAAAAGAATAATGTGAATGTGATTCATATTATTTGGGCACGTGGGAATAAAAATCCAATATAATTAAATATGATTTAATTATCATGAACACGAATAATGTTGATAGAACTATCCATATTAATCAAATATATTATAAATGTGATTTATAATATATAAAAGGGCAATTTGTGAATAACATTTACAATTTAAATGTTGATATGAATTGGATTTGCATTGTACAATTAATTAAAAATGTAATTTACATTTTATTTGGGAGTGGATATGATTCTCATTTTTCATAGGGCATGATTGATATTTACCAAATTTTATTGTTATTATTTTAGTGAAATCATTTACAATAAAAGGTATTGTAAATAATTAAAGCATAATGCGTTATTCATAATCTCATTATATAAGAAAATGAGGCCCTCCTTCCATAAGAAGAGGGTATACGAACACCCCAGTCCTAAATCTTGGTGGTCGTCCCCCCCTTTTATTAGGAAGGAGCTTACCTCCTTTCTAATCCTTTAATGTCTCTTGATTTAATTGAATTAACTAATGATCATTCAATATATTTGATTTAATTAAATGAATTATTATTGTACTTTTTACAAAAAAAATCATGGCCATTGAAATGAACAGAGATTAATCTTAACCACTGGATTTGTATTTTCCATGGATTGAGATCCATAGAATCCCAAAAAATTATAAAAGAAGAGGCGTCCCTATCTCTTCATTTTAGACAATAGAATTGCAAGCTCTCTCTCTCTCTCATACCCACATCTCATCTCTATCCTTCGAGTAGTCGTCCACTAGAACCCATAGAGAGGATTGTTGTCGTCGCCGCTTCGATCGCTCATGGATCTCTATCTCCTTAGGTGCACCTCGCTTGTAAAGAAGACGTTGGATCTCGTGAGACGATATTAGGAGATTCGTTGCTCGGATCATCAATGTGGATTGCGGGAAGCACAAGATTCATCATCGCGTCTGCAAGTGCTATCTACGTTGGATCGAACATGAGATGTGAGTTCTCTTCGTTTGGAGACACGATCACAAGAATGCTTCAAGAGGTAAACCCAATACTTGTTTGTGGTCTTGATGAAACGATTCAAGAAGTGTTCTTAGATCATGTGGTTTCATCAACTTGACGTTTTTAAATTCCATTGCCTCGAGACAATAGTGCTATTAGTCGCTCCCGATCGCATAGGATGTGATCATCATGCTCACGTGATGCGCTTAAGGTTTTCCTCAAAACCATTAATTGGTATCAGATCCTTGGTTTACATCTTGGATATGATTCTAATCTCTAGGCGATCAAGGTTCAAGATTCAAATGCGCGGGAGTCATTGTTTTTGCATTGAATGCAAGATTCAAAATAATTTTTCGTAAAATAAAAACTTGAAGTTTGTGCATTGTTTGTACATGTTTTTTGTTATTAGAATTTATTTATATTGCCTAAATATGTCCCAAAATTAGTAACCTAATATCGGTACCAACAGTGCATGAATATGAATTGAAGTGTTCCCGTCATGAAAATTGTTTTGCATGTATTCACGGATCTGTAAGAAAATTATCTTTGCTTACCATTTTACCGTCATGAATCTTGAAATAACATGTGTACTAATTATAGCATCAAATCAGCATACCTCTTGAATTTATTTCACGCGATTTTATCTTTGTTTGTCCTAGATATTCGATATTTAGTGGAGATGGGTCATAGGATGACTAGATAATTAAATCTTTTTGCTTATTGTGGTTATAATTTAATGGAAATCTTGGAAATTATGAATTTTCCCTAGATTCATTATTATCCCTAATAATTATGAAAATAATTGGTTAATCATCATAAGCCCTTGAATGTATGTTTCTAGAAAACCCTACTTTATCCTACAATAGTTGTAGGACAATCTTTACATGCAAAATAATGCTACTTGAATAGGATTGGGGATTTGGATAAAATTATCCTTACAATATTAGTCAAAATGGTTTTGATAAATATTGTATGATATAACTTATGTTGTAATGACGATTATCATCTAAAATACAAAATGATAAAATCATAGTATGGAGACTTGAGCTAGATATGGTGTGTAGTAAGAGATCATTGGGAGAACATGTTACTCCGTGAGCAGTCTGTCCCACATCCTGTGCGTACTGGCCAAGATAGCTGTTAAGGAAATGATAGTGCTTGTAAGATAATGATGTATTTTTCTAATTATTTAAATTTGAATAATACAAAATTTGAGATTATACCATACTTCAAGTAACAATCAAGATTTCTTGTTAAATGATTAATTGGATTGATAATTGATTTTATATGAATAAATTAATGAGATCCAACTAAAGTAAACCTTCTATTATCAATAGAAATGTAATTCCCTTGGAAGAATTAATTATGTGAATATGATTCGTAATAAATAATTAGAAGTTGAAAATGATATGGAGGATCACGTAAGTGATTTCCATGATTTCCTAAAGGTTTCTGTCACCATGGATTATTTGTAGGAGACACATGTCCAAAGTGACAGCTCCTACATACAAGTGCAAATGGATCAGGCTCTTTGCTTCTCGAAAGAGTAAGGTCATATGCGTAGTGACCCAAATAACTGCTCCTCATATTAGTGTGGCGATATTGGACTGTACATATCAAGTTCTAATCTTATTAGTGGTTGGTTCAATTAACGATGGGTGAACATCACCTTAGGGGTGGTGGGACCACATGTTGAAGACCGACTTAGGAAATACAAGTTGGCCTTGCAAGGCAGAATGCGTTCCCACTTCTTTTTATGGGAGTTTTAGTTTCTCATATTATTGGGAAGCAACAAAGGTAAGAATGGAGATCCCAGATCTTGCGTGAGATATAATGGAAAGTATGCCTCTTACTTTCAAAGTGAATAAGGGAATGAACTTTCAGTGTTGACAAGGCAAGGAAACTTTGATATAAAAATCCTAAATCAAAGTAAAACATGTATTTGTGCAATTATTTCTAATTTCAGATAACCTACATCAAATCCACTCAAAATTATACTCAATAATAACCAGTAAGATATCATGGATTGGATCCATGACCAAGATATTGTACTTGCAGTTGGACACATAGTGTTTGTGCTTGCAATTTGCAAGTTTCCTGATAATAATAAGGAATGCTAATTAAATAGACAATAGGACAACAATATTGGATTTATATGCATCGTTAGTCTTGATCTCTCATCGAATGTGCTTTAAAAGTATCATATCAATAATGATCGTAATTATCATAAATCCTTAAAAAACTATGTAGATGTTTTGGCATGCATATGTTCTCTCAACATTTAATGATGAATGACATGGTTCACTCGATTATGCTATATGGTGGCTCGATAAGAGATGGTATACTCAAAAATGTTTGAGTACCTACCTGAACCAAAGTCTTCAAGAGTTAAGATGGATGTAGATACGATGAGTGTCATCATTCCACTATCTATACTGAACTCATTCATGAATCTTCATAATATTCATATTGTATGAATTAAATTAAGCATATATAAATGTTGAAATCCTCTTATATTGAAATCTTTTGAGTTTAACATAAGAGATCCTTTATCTTAAGCAAGGGTTATTTATATATGAAGGAAGCACAGTGAAGAAAAGGTCCAACCCAAGTGAGAAGGAAAGTTAAAGAGTTGACTGTACTTCTGCAATTTCCACACATATGACATCTAAAGAGTTGGATGAATGCCAATACTGCAACAAGCTCATGTGTTGATAGTATGACTATCTGGACTATTTTAAACACTTTAGAAATGGACATGGGTAGTGCATCAAGATCTGCATATAATCATTGAAATTGACTTGCTTGGTAGATAAGATCAAAGTTTAAAAATTGTATCTCACTCTTATAATAACATTTACATATGGTTGCATTTGATTTATAAGACTAGAACATTTGGTCTTAAGGTATAATAGTCATCCACAAGGTTGTTGATGCAATTGTTGCAATAATCTCCATTGCAAAGATAGACTTCATTTTTTCAGTGGAAGAGCCCTTAGTCTTAGAGAATGTCTCTATGACCTATATATTAGAATTCACTCGATATTTTTTTCTAAATATTGGAAATAAACATGAATTCTTGGATAGACCTATCATAAAGAGTTATGATGGATATATTTCAGATAGCAATCTAACATATAGAGGACTATACTAAATTATAATATTCATGAAGATCAATAAGAAGATGTAATGTTATATGTCTATGTTTATATTTTTGGCAGATCGATAGGTTGATATCCTAATCAAGGTCTATACATCAATGAGTTGGTATGCATACAAGGTCATATGAGTAATATAATATCTCAAAGGGATCATATAGGTTCAATATTGAACCGGAAGACATGAGCTCACTCATGAGATATTGGGAATCAAATTCCATGTGCGGTCGTCCTGCTTTGGAAGTTTGACTGAATTTATAGGTTTGATATATTCTTTTGGAAAGTATATGGTCAATATATGGGTATGATATATGCTTTTGAAAAGTATATAGTCGATACCAACTACCATTTTTCAATTGAGAAACTTAGTGATAAAACCCTGAAGGAGACAATCTAAATAAGATCTAAAACTTCAGGTTTATTCCATGTCTTCCAGTGTGATGAATGCACATGTATTAAGAATACTTGAGGGTGATGTGATCTTGAACGATTGTATAACCATGATGCTTCTATTCCGAAGGAGTGATGAAACAGGTCAGGATTTTAGTGACTCCTGTCAATAGAGAAGTAATTCAGATCTCAGTCCAAACGATGTACATTGATCTAAATATAATTCAGATACAATGAGAAGATTAAATTTACAGCATTAATTTATTCAAATATATTTGGGGGGTCCCCTTGATATGGATTTGAGAATTTATGTCAATATCCAAGTCTCTATACATGGAACGTATAATCGCCTTATCCTTATATCCAAGTATACACGGATAGAGCGCATTATTCTTGAAAGACTTTAAGGACAACTTCATTGTCGCTAATGTGTATGAGCATCGATGAAAATATATAGTTCAATGTGATTTTATTATGATGAATAATATGTATTTGATCCACATTACTTATCCATACGTGGAGAGTTTTCTAAGATAATTAAATGTTACTTAATTATCAAAGATGTGAATAATGTGAATGTGATTCATATTATTTGGCTACATGAGAATAAAGATCCAAGATAATTAAATATGATGTAATCATCATGGATATGAATAATGTGGATAACATCATCCATATTAGTAATATATATTATAAATGTGATTTATAATACATAAGAGATCTATTTGTGAATAACATTTACAATTTATATATCGATGTGAAATGGATTTACATTGTACAATTAATTGAAAATGTAATTTACTTTTTATTTTGGGAGTGGATATGATTCACAAATTTCCAATGGCATGATTGATATTTCCCAAAATATATTGGAATTATTTAGATGAATTAATTTACAAAAAAGGTTATTGTAAATAATTAAACGATAATGTGTGATTCATATTCTCTCTAAATAGGATAATGAGACCCTCCTTAGATAAGAAGTGGTTGTACGACTAACCTAGTCCTAAATCTTGGTGGTCGTCCCCCCTCTTATTAGGATGGAGGTTGCCTCCTTTCCTAATCCTTTATTGTCTCTTGATTTAATTGAATTAATTGATGATTGTAGAATATATTTGATTTAATTAAATTAATTATTGTTTTATTTTTAATAATAGAAATCATGGTCATTGAAAGAAACATAAATTAGTCTTAACCATAGAATTTGCGTTCTCCATGGATTGAGATCCATGGACTTCTGAAATATTATAAAAGAAAAGGCAACCGTATCTCTTCATTTTAGACAATAAAATTCCAATCTCTCTCTCATACCCACATCCCATCTCTTTCCTTAGAGTGGTCGTCAACTCTAAACCCTATAGAGGATTTTTGTCATCGCCACATCGTTGTGTCGCCGCTTCGACTACTCGAGGATCTCCTTCTCCTTCGGTGTACCTCTATCATGAAGTAGACTACAGATCTGGTGAGACAAGATGAGGAGATTCATTTCTCGGATCATCAACATGGATTGCGGGAAGCACACAATTCATCATCGCACCTGCAAGTGTGATATACGTCAGATCAGACTTGAGACAGGAGGTCTCTTTGTTTAAAGACACGATCACAAGAACGATTCAAGAGGTAAACCTAAAACTTGTTTGTGGTCTTGATGAAATGATTCAAGAAGTGTTCTTGGATCATGTGATTTCATCCGCTTGAATTTTTAAATTCCGTTACCTGGATCGACTAGCACTACTAGTCGCTCCTAATTGCGTAGGATGTGATCTTCATGCTTCTGTGATGCGCTTAAAGTTTTCCTCAAAACCTTAAAGAAGTACAAGATCCTTGATCGATGTCTTGGATATGATTCTAAGTCCTATGTGATCAAGGTTCAAGATGCGAATGCATGGGAGTCATTGTTTTTGCATTGGATGCAAGATTCGAATCAGTTTTTCATAAAATAAAAAACCTACTATTTGTGCATTGTTTGGACGAGTTTTTTGGTTAGTAAAATGCATTTATAATGTATAAATATTTATCAAAAAAAGTAACCTAATTTTTGTACCAAAAGTGCATGAATATGATTCGAAGAGTTGCCATCATGAAAACTGTTTTGCATGTAATCACGGATCTGTAAGAATTTTTTTTTTGCTTACTATTTTACCACCATGAATCATGAAATAAACACTTGGATTTATTATAGAATCAAACCAACAAACTGCTTGAATTTATTTCACATGATTTCGACTTTCTTTTCCCTAGATATTCAATATTTAGTGGAAATGGGTCGGAAGATGATCAGATAATCAAATATTTTTGCTTAATGTGTTTATAATTCAATGGAAATCATGGAAATTTTGAATTTTCCTTGATTAATTAAGATGCATAATAATTATGAAAATAATAGACTAATCATCGTAGGCCATTGAATGTATTTCATGAAAACCCTACTTTATCCTACAATAGTTGTAGGACAACCATTTAACGCAAAACATTGCTACTTGAATAGGATTGGGGATTTGGTTAGAAAATATCATTATAATATTAATCAAAATGGTTTTAATAAATATTATATGATATAACTTCGGTAGTAATGTCGAATATCATCTCAAATACAAAATAATAAAATCACATTATCCTGAATTGATGTAGATAGGGTGTCTAGTCGGGGATCGTTGGGACAACATGTTGCTCTATGAGCGGTCTGTCCCACATCCTGTGCATATTAGCCATGATAGCGGGTAAGGAAATGATAATGCTTGAAAGATAATGACGTATTTTTTAAATTATTTAAATGTGAATAATACGAATTTTGAGATTGTACCATACTTCAAGTAACAATCAAGATTGTTTGTTGAATGATTATTTGGAATTATAATTGATTTAATATGACTAAATTAATGAGATCCAACTAAAATATACATTATATTATGAATAGAGATGTAATTCCCTTGAAAAAATTAATTATGTTAATATGATTCGTAGTAAAAATTTAAATGTTGAAATTGATATGGAGGACGACATAAGTGATATCCTTGGTTTCTTGTCACGGCGAAGGTTTCCATCGCCATGGATTGTATTTTGGAGACACCTATCCAAACCTTTTCCTACATACAAGTACACTTGGATCGGGCTCTTTGCTTCTCGAAAGAGTAAGGTCGTATGCGTAGTGACTCCAACACCTGCTCCTCATATTATCGGGGAGATATTGGATTGCATAAAGTGAGTTCTAATCATGTTGATGGTTGGTTCAATTAACAATGGGTCAACATTTCCTTAAGGGTGGTGGTCCCCCATGTTAAAGATCGAATTGGGAAATGCAAGTTGGAATTGCAAGGCGGAAGGAGTCCCTTCTTCTTTTTATTGGAGTTATGGTTTCTCATATTATTGGGATGCAACAAAGGTAAGAAAGGACATCCCATATCTTGCCTGAGATATAATGGTAAGTATATCTCATACTCTGAATGTGAATATGGGATTAAACTTTCAAAGTTGACTGACGAATCCGAAAATTACGGCTTTAAAAAGATGTTTTTATCTTGTTCGTGTTAAATTGATTTGTGTCGTTTGACGTTCGTTGTAGGCAGCGATCGGAATCGGTCAAGAAGTAACCACGAATATTATTCAATTTCAATCAAGTGGTTTTATGTTTATTTTACTTGGGCAAGTCCCAAGGTCGATCACAAGGAGGCAAAGGAACAACCTAAAGTTATGTCTATCAAATTTCATGCACGGTTTTTGAGGCGGTCTTTTTTTTGGGAATTTTCAATGCAATAAAGGGTGCAATATGTAATTTTGGCCTATTTTAGGGACTAAAACGAAATTTATGTCCAAACGATGTCCAAAAAATATGAAACTTGGCAATAATGTAGAATATAATGAAATAAATATACAATTTTTTTTTTGGAATTTTATGATGCAATATGATTTTTTTATGAAATTTTAAATGCAAACAGGATGAATCTCAATATTTAATTATAATAAATAGTAAACCTAATTATTTTCAAGGATCAAAATTATCTAAGGTCTATCACTAGGTGATTGATCTCAGAAAAATCCTAAACCTCGAAAAATATGAGATCTAATACCTATTAAAAATTAAATACTGAAATATGCAAAATGATTTTTACATGGCAAACTATGCATGATTTCAAGTACAATATTCTCTACAATATGTGATTTTTCGAGAATTTTTAGAGCAACGGTTAATCAAGTATGAATTTCAGAGCAAGAAATGGGCAAAATATGCAAATTTCCACAAAATAATTAATTATTAATTAACCATCAATCACAAAATGTCCACAATATGTCAAAATGTAGAGAATTAATTAAGAAACAAAATGCTATTTTTGAAAAAAGAAATTAAGATTTAGAAGAGGTTCAAAACAAGGGGGGAACACATGGGTACAAATGCGATATAAATAAAATAAATAAATAATGCAGAGGGACTTTTATGTAATTACCGATACAGTGGGGGCCTTCTTGCAAAATTGTCAGAGGGTCGCATACTAGGCACGTGACCTTTGTCTGGTTGGGGCTCTAGCGTAAATACCAGGATCTCCAGTGGGGTTCTTTACAATTTCACCTAGGATCACGTGCAATGCACGTGACCTGGAGTTAATGTAATGGACGTTCCCCCACCATGTGCTGCGCACGTGAGGCAGGGGCCTCAGGCATGGCGCCCGGTGCAGGTGGCCTGAGAGAGGCGGAGGGGCAGTGCTGGTAACCGCACCGCCTCCCGCGGCGGGGACGTTGGCTGGCGATTGTTGATGGAGGAGGAGCTTGGTCGGTGGCACTGATCGCCTGGAGGTGATGAAGATGGTGGCATTGTGTTGGCGTCGGAGACAAGCACTATTGGTGAAGACGTCTTGCGGAGGTTGATGACGTTGGTGTTTATTGGTCGATGACGGAGGCAGAGATATCGTAGATGGCTGTCGTAGGCTCCACGACCGAGGTCGGAGCAGTGGCAGGTCATAGGGGGAAGAGCCCACGTATGCAACGACCACTAGAGGTGACCGGACCTCGCCGATGAACGAGGGGGGTGCTGTCACCGCCCTCCTCAGTTGCTGCTATCGACGGATGTTGTGCGAAGTGGTGGCGGTTAGTTTTAAAAAGGCGTAGGGTGTTTGCTGGAGATGGAAGGTCATGGGCGATTGGAATCGACGAGATTCGGCGGCAGGATTTGATTTGATCGGGTGATTGTCGGCCGGAGAGATACGTGGCGGTGGGCGACACAAAAGAGGAAGGCGGTGGAGGGATTCACAGCAAAAAATCGGGGGTGGCTGTGCTGGTTGATTTTGGAAAGGGGGCTGGACAAAGAAGAAGTACAACGGCCGTCCGATTGGCCGAGATCAGACGGCCAGATGCGAGCCACGTGGCGGAGTGATGAGGGAAGGACGGAGCACATGCCTGGGAGGCAGGTGCGACGCACGTGCGTCCACTTTATTTTTATTTTTTTATTTTTTTTTATAAAATCGATCTTAAATATGCGAAAAATTGCTGACACATGGCGGCACCAGATCCTACCACGTGTCAGCACCAGAAAATTCAAAATATAAATATTTTGTAAAATCGAAAATAAATAGTAAACGACCTCGGATCGAAAAAATTTCTTCACAAAAATTGCTCATCTCGATGAGATCTACAACTTTTATGAAGACATCAAAACCAAAATCGATCAATTGCACAAAGTGGTATTTTGGGGTATCCCATGTATATAGAATACCTTGATTTTTGGGTTTTGCAATTTTCATGTCATTTTTAAATCAGATAAAAATCCGAAAAAATGGTAAAATCCAATATAAATAATGACACATATTAATCTATTTTTTTTTGGATTTTTATTAATTAAGAAAAAGAAGAAATAAAATAAAATAAGAAAAAGACCAATTTTGTACAAGTGGTTAATGAAGAGTCGGAACCAATTTGTTTCTTTGATTTCAAGATCAATTTGGATTTGGATTTTTATGCATTTTAATAAAACTTTTATCAAAGTAGACGAATAAAAAGAAATAAACTAAAATAAGTTACATATGTACATAAAATAATAGGTCAAAATCAGCTAAAATACAAAATGTACAAAAGAGGCCCAAAACCCAATTTTCACAAATTAGCTCTGATTCAGTTGAACTTGGTCTTGTTTTGAAGGCAATTAAATATACATTAGTTCAAAAGTGAGTAGGATCAAAACGGACACTGTACGGGGAAGATATGGGGCTTTTAGTCTGGAAATCCTGAAACTAGGGTTTGGGTTTTTGGTCCACTTATTTGGGTTAGTTATTTTTTGTATTTTTCTTTTATTCTTGTTAGTGATATGTACACAGTGGAGGTGGTTTTGGCTTATTCGAAGTTAGCATGAATGAGTTAAAAATCCAGGAAGTTAGGCTATTTACATGTCAATTTGGCTTGGATTTTTGGCTTCTTATTTTGTGCAAAAATTAGTGCTAAAATGCAATTCTTATGAAAACATGCATGAATGCTAATTGTGCAGAATAGATGCCAAAATGCTGTTTATTTTAAGGGATTTGAGCTTAATAAATGAGATTTAGTGTGATGAATTCGAGATTCATCATTGACAAGTCAAGGCAACATTGATATAAAAACCCTAAATCAAAAAACATGTATTTATGCAAATATATCTAGTGTTAGATAACCTATATTATACCCACTCAAAATTATTCTCAATAATAATATAGCGTGTATTAGATCTGTGATCAAATATTGTACTTGCAATTGGACACATAATGTATGTGATTGCAATTTGCAAGCTTCCTCATAATAATTAGGAATGATAATTAAATAGACAATAGGATAACAATATTGGGTTTGCATGTCTCTATAGTCTTGATCTCTCATTGAATGCGCTTTGGAATTATCATGTCAATGACGATCGTAATTATCATTAATTCTTAACAAAACCATGAAGATGTTTTGGCATACATAAGCTCTCTCAACATTTAATCATGAATGACATGGTTCACTACATTATGCAGAATGGTAGCTCGATAAGAGATGATGTACTAAAAAATGTTTGACTACCTACCTGAACCAAAGTTTTCAGGAGTTAAGATGGATGTAGATACTGTGAATGTCATCATTCTAGTGTTTTTACTCAAGTTGTTCATGAAGCTTCATATTATTCATATCGTATGAATTAAATGAAGCATATATAAATGTTGAAATACTCTTATGGTGAAATATTTTGAGTTTAACATAAGAGATCCTTTATCTTAAGCAATGGTTATTTATAGATGAAGGAAGAACATTGGAAGCATGGGTCTAACCAAAGTGAGATGGAAAGTCAAAGAGTTGACTGTACTTCTGCAATTTCAACACATATGACATCCAAAGAGTTGAATGAATGCCAATACTGCAGCAAGCCGATGTGTTGATAGTTTGACAATCTAGACTATTTGAAACACTTTAGAAAAGGACCTAGGTAGTGCATAAGGATATTATACATCTATATATAATCATTGAAATTGACTTGCTTAGAAGATCATATCAAAGTTTAATAATTGTATCTCACTCTTCTGATAACATTTGTAAATGGTTGTATTTGTTTTATAAGGCTAGAACATTTGATCTTAAGGTTTAATAGTCATCTAGTAGGTTGTTGATGCAATTGTTGCAACAATCTCCATGGGATAGAAGACTTCATATTTTCAGTGGAAGAGCCCTTAGTCTTAGAGAATGTCTGTTTAACCTCGATATTAGAATACACTCATTGTTTATTTCTAAATATTGGAAAGAAACATGAATTCTTGAATAGACCTATCATAAAGTGTTATGATGGATATATTTCAGATAGTAATCTAACATCTAGAGGACTATACTAAATTTGAAAATTAATAATCTATCATTAACATTTCTAAAAATTGAAGATTAAACCTTAAAAGATCAATAGGAGGATGAAGATCATTTGATAATGATCTGGCATCAAGCCTTTGATATATGTCTGTTGATGAGATCAAGAAACCTGTATGAGATGAAACTTTAGAATATTTGAAATTTCAATTCTCATATACGTGAATATCATATTCAAAGTAAAAATGTCCAATGCTCCCTTCTCTGGGAATAATGTAAGAGGACAAGGTATTCAAGATCATACATAATGGTATATGTGGATCATCTGTATAATAATTAACATTAATGATATGTGATATCAATTGATGATTTTTTATATGGTATTTCTTCCCTTTACCTTAGAAACCTTGGAGATGTTCAAAGATCTCACAACTTTGGTTTATAGCCAACGTTTGAAGGAAGATGAAATGAATTTGATCTAACCTAAGTAGACAATACCTATTAGATGAATTCAAGGAATACCTTATCGAGAAGGGGATACCATTCCTATCTCACTCCTCCTAATACGCCTAAACTCAATAGAGCTGTAGGAAGATGCAATTGTATCATGTGTAACATGACTTGATAAATGATGAATATGAGCATAATTACCTCTTAGATTCCAGGTATATATGTAGTAGAGACTACAATATATATCTTTTACAAGATTCCATGCATATCTAAGCTCGAAAACCATCATAAGCTATGGTTTGGAACCTAGCATTGTGTTGGACATTTGAGGACTTAGGATTGCTTCGTCCATAACTTTGTCATGGATGCAAGTAAGCTGGAATCTAACATCAGAGAGTGCTACTTCATTAGGAAAATAAAGGATTGTGGTAGATACCTATGTTATGACCATGAGATTCTTAGATTTTATCTCTAAGGATTTGATTCTGAGAGGATGACTTTCTTGAGAATCAAGATGAAAATGAAGTAAAGGAACTCATTTAATCTTGAGAAGATAATGAGGCTCCTGAAATCAAAACTAAAAGGACAATTAAAGATGAAATACTCATACCTCTTCAAATTATTTTGAGGGGCATGGATTCCATGTGTCAGATAAGTCTAACAATGACCTAACTTCATATGATGAATTTTCTAAGGATCATGGCAAGGATAGATGGATGTTAGCAATAAAGTCTAAAGTAGACTTAATATTCAAGTGTTGTTTATGAACCGCGATGATCCACCTATAAGGTTAAAAACCTATTAGGTGTAAATGGATCTTCAAGAGAAGGAGGATGCTTGACAATGACAACTTGACTATGACATCTGTGACCATGCTTAAACCTATCAGAATATTGCTAATCGTAGCTACACAACTTGACTATAATATCTATAAGATGGATGTCAAGATTGCATTTTTCAATGAATACCTCACCAATGATATCATATGAAGCAAACCCCATGGCTTCATATATGAGAAATACAAGGTGTTCAAGCCAAAGGAATTCCATCTATGGACTCATATACTCTTCTTGTAATTGGAAAACTGGATTTGATGAAATTGTAAATGTTATGAGTTTAGATAGAATCTTGATGAACCATGTGAAGCTTATTGGGAGTGCCATTGTGTTCATCATGCTAAATGTAGATAATATCCAAGTCACTAGGAATGATATAAGGATGATAATAAGTATTTTATAATCTGGTTGTTCCATACCTTGAGATATAATCTCAAGGATGCCTCTTATACCTTAGTTCTGAAGATGTTTATAAGCAAAGAGAAGAGAGCATTGGGACCATCACATTAGTGATACACTTTGGACATATTCCATTTTTGGGAGAACTCCAAAGGAAGCTTCTTTCCCATAAGATATGGTATTGACCTGTCTAAATGGATTGCACCTCAAAAGTTTAGGATGTGAATACCAAAGCTACAAGCCAAAGTACATCAGCGATGGGAAGCTCAATGTATACTAGATGTGTACAAAAGACGAATGTCTGGCATGCAGTGGGAGTAGTAAAATGTTACTAATCCTACTATGTAGATAAGATACTTTATTGCAGTAATAGAAACACCTTCAAAGAGGACAAGACATTAGATATAGTCATCTCTAAGTCTTAACTTAAAGAACTTAAGACTTGTAGATGGTGATATGAAAGTTCTTAACTGTAGATGCCTTAAAAGACTTAAGATTTGGTCTTAGTTTTAGTTTCTATAGATCTCCAAGAATAAGGGCATTTCGATAAGGATAATGGAAATTAAATACTGGTTGTAATAATTATTGAGTTGTAGTGTCAAGGACACTATAACTACTTTAATAAAGTTAAATACTGGTTGCATAAGATGCAACGTTCGCATTGGATGTGAACTCTGCTACTAGAGTATATGCAAGTACCGTAAAAGGACTTGGCATAGTCTCTCAGGAACAGAGTGACTAATAGCTTACATGAATATTTTTCTAAATAGCTTATCATTAGTACATTAGTGTGAATTTAATAGATTATCCCATAAATGGTTGTTCGGCTAGTGGGAGATTGTTGGACATGCGAGCCCACGACGAGACATTTTGCAATAAATGTTATTGCAATTCATTCTCTGATATGAAATGAAGAATAATTAATTTACATAATATGTCCCTTAGTAAAATTAAGGTTATGTACCATGGGCATCTTGATGATCATACAATTGTTGATTTAATTATTGAATCATAGAGGCTGGAGCTTGGATGAATATCTAAAGAGTTAGATTGAGGATTCATTAAGCTGTGTCAAATTATTATTAGGAGATGATCTCCATCCTCGGAAGGAGATGGAAATCCTTTCTCTATAGGTTGACTTCTGACCGTCCTCTTGATGCAAGTCCTCTACATAGGAATAGAGATCTAGGGGTGTCAGATATGTTAGTTCAAAGAGTTGACTTAGCAAGATCGAGATAACCAAGTCCTATGTAATATATAGGCATGCATCCTCTTACCGGAGGTATATGTAATGTTTTATGTAATGTAATATGTCTAAGTATGTATATTTGGTAGACTGATAGGTTGATGGCCTAGTCAAAAGACCGATGAGCTGGTATGCATACAAAGGCATATTAGTAATACAATCTCTCAAAGGGATCATACATGTTAAATACTAAACCAGAAGATATGAGCTCACTCATGAGATATTGGGAATCAAATTCCATGCACGATCGTACTCGAATTAGAAGCTTGAATGAATTTGTAGTTCAGATATATGCTTTCGAAAAGTATATGATCAATACCTGGGTATGATATATCCTTTGTGAAAGTATATGATCGATACCAACTCCCAATAATCAAATGAGAAACTTAATGATACAACCATGAAGGAGACAATATAAATAAGATCTAAAACTTTAGGTTTATTCTAGGTCTTCTAGTTTGCAGGATGTACATGTATTAAAAATACCCAAGGGTGATGTGATCATAAACGATTGTATAACCATGACTCTTCTATTCCGAGGCAGCGACAAAATAGGTATGGATTTTAATGACTCCTCCAAATATAGAAGTAAATTGATCTTATTCCAAATATTGGACATTGATATGAATAAAATTCAGATGCAATGAGAAGATTAAATTTACGACTTTTATTTAATCAAGCATCTTGGGAGGTCTCCTTGATCTGGATTTGAAATATTATCTTAATAACAAAATCACTATACATGGAATGTACAATTTCCCTATCGTTATCTCCAAGTATCTATGGAGAAAGCACATTATTCTAGAACTAGTTCATAGATAATTTCATTGTTGACAATGTGTCTGAACATTGAGGAAAATTGGTAGTAAAATGTTATTTAATTATCATGAATAATATGAATTTGATTCATATTATTTGCGCATATAACAATAGTTGTCTGAGATAATTAAATGTGACTTAATTATAAATGATGTGAATAATGTGAATGTAATTCATATTATTTCGGCACATGAGAATAGAGATCCATGATAAATATATATGATTTACTTATCATGTATATGAATAATGTTGATTGCACAATCCGTATTAATCATATATATTAGAAATGTGATTTATAATATATAAGAGAGAGCTATTTTTGAATAACATTTATAATTTAAATATTGAAGTGAATTAGATTCACATTAAACAATTAATTGAAAATTTAATTTGCATTTTATTTTGGGTATAAATATGATTCACAAATTTCCAATGGCTTGATTGATATTTTGATGAATCCATGATTCATTAACTTTTTTGTCGCATTTTGTCTTAAAATCCTTAACAAATGCATGTAAATATTCATTAATTCTCATCTTTTAACAAATCCTCATTCATGAATAAATATTCACTTTTAACCATCAAAATCATGTAAATAAATAAAGAACAAAGAAAAAAAAGAAGGCAGATTGGATATATGTATATATGTACAATATGACTTAAAAATATAAATATAACTACACGGTATATTTATAGCCTAACTCCCGAGACCAAGTCAGCATGGATTGGTCGACAAACCAATAAGTAGGGGGAGATAAGGAAAGAAAACCATAAAAATATATTAAGTCACACTCCATACACTTTCCACTATTTATCAAATAAATATAAAATTTCAAAGATTTTTAATTAATTCATATGTACATATTTTTCACCAAACTCTTTTCCTAATTATTTCTAAAAATGTATATAAAAATATAAAAATAAGTTAACAATATTACCATGTATATATGCCAAGAAATCCTACTTGTAAATTGTCAAAATCTCAACTTCTGAACATCATAACTTCTTCATACGAACTCCAATTTCACTATACTCACCTATAAAGTTCATAAAATAATATTCTCTAATTAATAAAGGTGGTTTCATCCAATTCGAAGTCCGTTTGCAAAAAGTCGGTTTTGGGACCAAATGACAACGGGGTTTCTGGGCTATTTATTTTATATAACACATTATTTACAGTTTTCTTAATTTTATAATTTCTAATTAATTTCATGTTCTTGTAATTTAACCCTAATTTATTTCATAATTTTTGGAGGTTATTTATTATTTCAATAAAATCAAAAACCCTAAATTATAGGCAAAGATGAACTGTATAACTTGTACCCTTATTTATTAATATATGTAAATTAATTTATTAAAATCCATAAAAATTCATACAACCCTTATTTATTATTCTCATAATTAAGAAAATATAAAAGTAATTTTTAGTTATTTATTTATTAAATTAAAAATTCAAACCCTATTTATCTATACATATCTATTAATATAATATTTATATTTCAAATAATATTTAATATTTATAAAAAGTAATTATTCCATAAATTAGATTATTAATTTATTTATATTTCTTGTATTTATACCTAATTAAAATAACTTTATTTACTATTTAATATTGAATTTATAATAATTAATACTTGTCTGGCCAACCAGGTGCTGACACTTGTCAGCACCCGGATCATCTTCTCCAAGAAGGGCTGTTAGCCGTTCTATTTTGGCCGTCCGACTTCACCAAATTTTCCCGCGCATCTCCTAACTCCTTTCGACGATCTAAACTGATGATCCTACTCCCATAACTGCCCTCTCCATCGCCAGCCCTTCAATTTTACTTGGAGCTCACGCCATTGTCCTTTAAAAACCCCTAAAGTCCGCCATTTTCAACTAACACTCCAACCACCTGCAGCTCCAGCTCCAAGTGCCCGACCCCCATCTTTCCAAGCTTCGCTCCGCCTGACGTGGAGGTGACAGCTCTGCTCCAGCAAGCTCGCGTGGAGTAGGGAACATCAGAGGAGGTTCCAAGGCTCTTCTCAACCTTGCATCGCCACCATTGTGCGCGTCACGCTCCGGCCAAGGTCGCCCGTCGAGCACTCTTTCGAGGTAATACACCTTGATCTTCCCAGACCTATTCATTCACTTTCTCGAATTTCTTTCTCGATTGTCGTGCCATGATTAACGTGGCTAATCCATCATTAGATAGTTTAATCCTTCATCTTACACGTTAAAGCAAAACCAACTTGAGATTAGTCTCAAATCTCTTCGATTCCCATCTCGTTTTATTAGCCTTTTGAACGCAAGTTTCATCAATGTCTGGAAACCATGTTTTGATCTTGCGAACTCTTAGTCCATTGGCCGATTTTTTGTGAATCGAGCACGAAATCTTGTTGTTTGCAGATTCATCTTCAACCTGGAGCCATTCCCAGGCATTTGGAAGCTTTGATAATCAAGAATATCATCCTCAAAGGAGGTTCTCCAACCTACATCAACCTAACTCCAGAACAGAGCAGATCGAGCCTCTGTCTTCATCGCATTTCCACCGCCGCTTGGAGATGCTTCCGATCACCTTCTACCGCGGGCGAGCTTTAGGGGTGGAGGAGCCACCCCTCTGGCCCCGCTGGAGAGCCAACGTCGCCGCCATCTGCTGGAGGAAAATTGGGGAATACGCGAGCCTCGTCAAAGTGCTCAATAACCCGAAGAACAGGAAGAACAGCCAGAGCACATTCTACCGACACGTGAAGGCACGGAAGCATCAGATCGCATCATCAGCTTCTAATCACAGCCCTCCAATGCGAAGCGGTAGGAATTTTGCATAAAGAACCCAACCAGCTTCCAGAATTAATCTCCGCTCCTGAGGTTTCCAGTAATTACATTTAGGTCCCTCCTCAGGGACCTAAATGTAAACTTCTTATTTTCTTTTACAGAACAGTCCCTATGAGGATCCAGTTGCAATAATTTTTATAGTTTTTCTTGCGCTTATACCCTTGGGCTGTAGGGGATTATTTTTGGACCTCGTTTGACGTCATTTTTTGTTGATTTCTTTAGGATAGTTATGCAACTACCCCAGCAAGATTTTCAAGTATTTTTCCATGTCTTTTTCTCGCGTTTTCATCGTGTTTTAATTATTTGAAAATCGACTCCGTTTTGTTTTGTTTTCGTGTGTAGTTCGAGCCCGTTGCTCGGCTTTCTACCTACTGCACTGTATCATCTACCTATATTTCCCATATTATATAATAAATAAATCTTTTGAAAAATATCCCTTTTGAAAATTAAATAAAAATTTGAAAAGATTAAAATCAAATAAAAAATTAAAAATTAAAAATAAATCGCTTTAAGAAGAGGTAAAATAAAATCACGAAAAATATTTTCTTAAAAATCAAAATAATCTATTCTGTCTCCTTGAGTTCGACCCAGGCACACTTACCTAGATAAAAAATTAGTGTAGGTTTTCTTTAGAAAATCAAATTTGTTTCATTCGAGTTAAGATCTTTTTCACGGCTTTTTCTACATCGTCAATCTCTTCTCTAAAAAAAGCCGCGATCTGATTTTAACACTTATAATATTTCATAAAATATATTAGCATTATTTGGATAAAATAATTTACAATAAAATTTGTTGCAAATAATTATAGGATAATGTGAGATACATAATCTCACTAAATAGGTAAAAGCGGCCCTCCTTCCATAATAATAGGGTCGATGACTACCCTAGTCCTAAATCTTGGTGGTCATCCCCCCTCTTATTTGGAATGAGCTTGCCTTCTTTCCTAATCATTTAATGTCTCTTGATTTGATTGAATTAATTATGTTGATGATTATTCAATAAATTTTATTTAATTAAATTAATTGATGTTCTATTTTTTACAACAAAAATCATGTCCATTGAAGGAAACACAAATCAATCTCAACCATTGGATTTATGTTGTTCATGGGTTGAGATCCATGGATTCCCAAAATATTATAAATGCAGAGGCAATCCTAGCTCTTCAATTTAGACAATAGAATTGCAAGCTCTCTTTATCTCGCTCTCATACCCACATCCCATCTCTCACCTTAGAGTGGTCGTCTGCTCTAAATCCTATAGAGGATTGTCATCGTCACCACGCCGTTGTGCCGCTGCTTCGACCGCTCATAAAGAAGATGTCAGATCTCTTGAGATGAGATCAAGAGATTCGTTGTTCGGATCATCAATGAGGATTGTGAGAAGCTTGCGATTCATCCTCGCACTCGCGATCTATGTCATATCAGACGTAAGATAGGAGGTCACTTCATTTAGAGATACGATTACAATCACGCTTCAAGAGGTAAACCTAATAATTGTTCGTGTTCTTGATGAAATGATTCAAGAAGTGTTATAAATCATGTGGTTTTATTCTCCACTACCTTAAGCAACTATTGCGACTTGTCGCTCCCAATCGCTTAGGATGTTATCTTCACGCTTATGTGATGCACTTATGGTTGCAATTAAGGGTTTCCTCATAACCTTCAGATGAAGCCATAAAGGTTTAGCTATTTGTATCTTTTCAAATTTATTTTTTATTTTTGCATCCAAAAACTTTTCACAAGTCCTTAGAGGGCTATTCCTATAGGAGAGTAAGTACTTCCAGAAAAGGATCTTGTAGTTTTGCCTTCTTTTGTAATCTGTGATTTTTGCACTAAGTGGTCCTTGATGTCATGCTAATACGACTACTCAGCCGAAGAAATAGAGAGAGGAAGCTAGTAGGAGAAACCAATGCTTCTATCACAAGTGAGGTACTCGGACGTAAGACGATGAGACAGACACACCCGTGAGGGCATGGACTTTGCTCATACTTTAGACCAAGTCGGATGCTCCACACAAGGTGGGAACACCATCGTCGACAAGTCCCTATTCACCTACATATGATAGAAGCGCCAATACTTCTCCATCCCAAGTGATTATCAAGGCTACCATAGATCGTGATTTGGACTCTATTCCTAAGGGGTCGTGCCTCACTCTATCTGACTGGTACTTGAAAATAATGAGGGCTTTATGGACCCAAAACAGTGTTGTCAATTAAAGATTTTATTTAAGGTCGAAGTGTTATTAGTAGTCCCCTTGTTTTAGTTTTTTTTGTTTTCACTAATTTGAGTAATTTTTTTCGTTTTCAATTAAATGCGCCTAATGATTTTTTTGTATTTTCTTTTTGATCATAGGTTAGGAAAAATAGAGGGAGATAGTGGAAAAGCCGTACAAGTGGATACTAGGGTGGAAATCTCACCCTCCTATCAAATGGTGCATGCAAAGTAAGGAGACAAACAATGCTTCCCAACTCTCTCCATGCAGGATGCAAGACAGAAATTTAAATATTTACACTACATGAATGATATGCAAAAGAGTGAAATCACCCTAAATAGGAATTGCTATTAGGCATGAGAAATCAGATGTTGAAAGCCTAGAAATGAAACACTACATTACGCGGATGAGCATACAATCAGGCATTTATCCCTATTTTTGCATAATTTTTTGAGCACTATAACTATTTATAAAAAATTGAAAATACATAAATAAAAATACATAAGTTGGTAGGGGCATTAATGCAAAATAAAATAAAGGTGAGGTGCTTCCTCTAAAAAACATAAAAGATTTGAATTGAAATTCCATTTTTTAATATTAAATAGAAATATAGAAACATAGAGTGGTACAAGTTCAATTTGGCCACTTACGTGGGGGACCACGTGAGGTGATATGATAGTGGACCTACTTGTAATATCTAAAACATACATGTGTTTCATTATAATTTTTCCAAAAATTATTACACCTAATTAAATATTTACAAGGTATTTAAATATTACAAAAAGTGTGGAGGGTATGTATAAATTACCCCACTTAATGGCCCTCCATCACGTCATTATCTTGTTGACAAGTGGATGATCCTTCGACCGAGGGAACAAAATGCTTCGGCTAGTGTGGACGGCTACTATTAGACCTAGAGATTGGTTCTTCATCCAACAGTGTTCTAATAACTGGAAGAACAACCTAAGAACACCGACGAGTTGATATTCGATTGCCTGATTCTTCGACCTCCATTGTCCTTTATGCGCTCTAACGGTGGCTACATATCATTGGGGATGCTCTGCATGTGCAGGTCGGCTCAGATGAAGTCTAGCTTCATCAATGGTGGATCTGGGAGCCAATATTTTCACGTGTGACCTGGAGGTTCTCCAATTGCTCAACTCCGCTCCAGATGGATATTCAAGTCCTATATCCCATACCAAAAGCTAGAGTGGCTCGAGGGCTATTTCCTCGACCGGTCTGTGAAGATGGAAAGAAAGGGATGGATTGGTAGTGAAGAGCATCGACGAAGGGTGATAGAAGGAGCTTGGGATTCCCAGATCAAATCGGATCAGGGTTGGAAACAAAGTGGATTTTGTGGAGAAGGCGTAGGAAATGAATGAGATGGAAGGTGAGTCGAAATACTGGCGAGTCAAGATGGATTTCACCTGGAGATCGAGCTCTATGTCAATTTAGGGGTTTCTAATTACTTCTAAACTAAACACTATTAGCAAAAATTAAATATGGGAAAAAGTAGGACCTGAAGTTTACCTAGAAACAAAGGGAATGGGCTTCAACTTGGTTAGGAGGTGAAGGAAGAAGAACCACTGGAGCCAGTTTCGATGATGGGCTGAAGCGACCACCAATGACACTCCTCCACACTGCAAAACACTAGATCTTGATTCCTATCACTAGCTTCGAACTTCTGGGTTCAACTGAGGGGCTAAGAGCGACTCCAGTGGTGATCCAACCGGCAAAAATTTTGGAGATGGAGGTTTTATAGAAGAGGGGGCAACTGACTTCAAGGAATGTTTGCATGTTGGGGGTTAGTGGTAGGTGGAAGAGAATGGGTCGACGATGGTGATGGACGTGCATAATGCAGGATGATGGTGAACTCGAAGGAGAGGGAGGCATGGAGTTGGTGTGAAAATGGGAAGAAGAAGTCCAGCTCATGAGTTTGACAAGGCGGCTAAAGGGGGACGTATAATTGACCTAGGTCAACTATTCCAGACCTTTGGTTGGTCCACGTAGACCAACTAGAAAATTCTCTGATCAAAATCCTTGTAAATTAAATAATAAATAATAAACTAATTAATGACATCTTAAAATACAAAAAATGTTTGTAAGTTAATGCAGTATTTTTTTGCCTATTTTTATTTATTTTTACAAGGACATTTATAACATGTTAGTATCTACATGTATAAATATTTGTATATACAGATGTATTTCTTATGTTTTTTTAATTTGTATTTTATATTTTATTACTACATACGTGTATTTTATATTTTTCTTAATTTATTTAGTTACATATTTAGATATTATTATAATTTTTTTCTAAGTTTATTTATATAAACTCAATAGTTATGTGTTTATATTATAGTTTATTTCATATATATATATATATATATTAAAAGTACTTAATTATTTTTTTTTATTTTTGATGGTTTCATTTTATTTAAATTATTTACATGTGTTTTGAATAATATTTACAAATTTAAAAAATAAAAGAAAGTAAAAAATGTAAGGAGTAAATATATTGAATATATTATACATGTATATTGCATAATGAGGCCCCAAGACCTTAATTTTGCATTTTACTCCAAATCGAATGAAACTACCTTCATTAAATAGCTTATTTTAATTTATGAGCGATAAAGATGAGTTTGGTCAATTTTAAATCTGTATGGAGAAGATGTAGGTCTGCAAAATTTTCTTTGGGTCTTTTTATTTTATGTGTCCTGAGCACAATGTGCATTATTTTTCTGTAAAACCAATTTTGTATTTTTTATAGTATTTTTATGGACAATATTCATGTTGAGGATTTCTTTTATTTGAGGTACAAAAATAATAAAACAATAGGTCCCAAAATGCATTTATTAGGCAAAAATAATTAAGGTTTTCTATGTATATTCTATACAGTTTCTCTACCCTATTTCCACCTACATTTTTCCTTGTCAACCAAGTCATCACGATGAGTGAGTATCATGGTCTTGGGTCACTCACTGTCTTTCACACTTCATTCTTTTTCTTTTCTTTCCTTTATTATTTTATTTTGGAGTTAAATACAACATTTATACAATATTACAGGCGATTTATTGAATGTTTATTTTACAAATTAGTGATATATACATGCATTTAGCTAGGGATTTAAGGCCAAAATGAAAGAATGAAGGTGCGGATGTGAGTATTTATCTTACGCTCTAGTTTCTTATCTGTCTACACCACAAAGCGTACATCATACACACAACAGATGGACCAACAAATTGGTCATCCACATTATCACCAATATCAAGGTCAATTTGCACAGTAGCGCCAGTATCAACATCCTTCCTATAAAAAACCAGTTCACCATCCTCTAGTTCCACATTACCACCTACAATTGGAGTCACAGCTTAAACACAAGAGATCTACACAACCGTATATACTTCATAGTCTACACACACTTCTAGGTATGAGAGATCAAGTAGCCATGGACAGGCTTCTGAGCGTGAGTTTTCTTCATAGTACGTGGCCCTAAACCAGATTATGGACTTGCTTAGTACGCTCTATATATCACACAAGACAGAGATGGAACGAGTTAACCATTACCTAGATGTGTTAGTTGTGCCCAAGACCACCCTTACAGCGCAACCATTGATGAATCTGAACAACAAGCGCCATCATCTAGATTTCATAGAGAGTACAGACATATCCACTCATAAGGTCACTTTTCCTGAATTTTTTTCTAATTATATTCATCTTAGGAGCGATAGACAGTCACCGGTCCCTAATCTATATGCAAAGGAGGGAGTCGCATGATGAGGAGCGATAGTCTAAACATGTGCCCATACATTCAGATGATGAGGAGGAGAGCCATGATGGTACTATATTTGATGCTGCCAGGAATGATGATGCTAGATATGGGAGTAATGTTGAGACAGTAAACATAAAAACATGCGAGTTTGATGATGATACCACACCAGCCCATGCAAAAACTCCTGAAGCATTTTCTTCTCATGTTTTTGAGAGTTTTGTACATACTTTTGAGACTCTCGATGTACATGTTTATTCCAATGTTGATTTACATAAAATTGAAGATTTTGTTGTTCTTGAATTTGTTCCTTTTTCTGATGCACGAAAAAAAACCAAAAAGAATGATGTGACTCCTAAGACTAGGAGATTTCTGAAAGATCACATATTCCTGAAGATTCCACTCCATGATGCCATGGATCATTTTCCTGCTCTCAAGAAGCTATTGAAGAACATATGTACTACATGTAGGAAAAGAAATCACGAACAAAGAAACACATTTTGACCAAGATGAAAGGACCGAAAATCCAAGGGAGCAGTCTTGTGGTTCACACAAGGTGGGACCAATAGTCATTGTGATGACAACTCACGAAGACCTCGATAAAATTCAACAATTAATAACAGTAAATCAATAAGAAGTCAAAGCAAAATGTGTATCAAAATTTATTATAAAACCCTACAAACAAATATGTATAATTACAAGCAGAGTAGGGTGTCGAACATAGGGAACAAGGGATGTAGTATGTATATTATTTAAAATAAATAATATGTGTGTATGTATATGTATACACAAAATGTACTAAATGTTTTTGTAGGTTTCAATTGATTCTCTTTTTTAAAATTATAATAAGTTTTTTAATTTTTAATTTTCAGATTTTCTATTTTTTAAGATATGTGTGTGTATGTGTAATATAAGGTAATTTATATAGTATTTGGGATATATATACAGGGGGACTTCCAATAGGATGCATCCTTCCTGAATTTAGGAAGACCGCCATCTTTTTTGTAGAAAACACGGGCACTTTAGTAGAATACGTAGACAGTTTGTATTTTAACTACATGTTATAGATACCAAAATGCACATAAACAAACAGTAAAACTACCCATCGTACTACAAACTGTATATGTATTATACTAAAGTTATCGTGTTTTTATTTAAAAAAAGGGGTGGCCTTCCTGAACTTTGGAAGGACCATGTCCTATTGGAAGGAAATCCAATATATATAATGTATAAATAAAAATTAGAAAATATAAACAAAACCAGTCCATTTCATTTTTCGTAAGAATTTAAAATATTAATAAGGTTTTTATAATTATTAATAATGACATAAACTTTATATAATAATATATAGAAAAATATAGGCTATATAGGGTAGATTAATTATAAATATAGTTATATATAGTCAAATCTTCTATTTTTATTTGTTTTTTGGAAATTTTTACTATTTATTGTATTTTTAAAATCTGAAAAGGTCCAAAATAGGAACTTTTAAATTAGGATGAATTGTTTTGAGAATTACAAATAACAAATGGTTCAAAATTTCTCAAACCCAATTTTAATACACAATCATACTTATAAATAAAAATATAAGCCATAAAACTATTTTTTTAAATTTTAAGAGAATATTTTAGAAGTTTTTTATGGTTATAAAAGGTTTTGTAATTTTGGGAGTTTCGTTTGCTATTTTTTGTTATATCTGATATGTAGTGATAAAATAGGCTAATAAATAATAGTTAATTTTTTGGAATTTTTAAAAGATAGTTTATAATTTTTTTATTTTCTAAGTTAAACAGGGAAAAAATAGTTCTTTTTTTATTTTAGTTAAAAAATAAATGCAAAAAGAATACTAAACAAATCACATAGCATGAATAAGCATAGTAGTAGATATTTACTCCTATTGTTTCAAGTTTTAGGGGTGTGGAAACTATTTTTAGAAAATAAGATGCATAAAATAAAAATCAAGTAGCTTATATAGGCATATTTGCGAAAAATAATCTCGAAGGGTTCACATGCAAAATAACCACAAACTTTATGTAGAAACTTAATTTTCAAGTACAAGATGGAAATTACAAAACCTGACTTCGTATTAATGGAAAATCTCCACTCACGTAGGGATCCACGTGTGGTGACCAGGCACTGGACTAAAGTCTAATACTAATGAGTCACATGAGGTTACATGCAATTTTTCCACAAAGTTTTTAACTAAATTAAATATTTACAAGACACATTACAAAATACCAAAAAGGTGGATGGTATGTATGCACATTTTACCACTTATAGCGCTTCGATCCAACTATTTCCTGAATGCCATGTGGATAATCTGACAACCCCTCTGGTGAACCATTCGAAAAGAACAAACGGCCCAAATAAGGTATGGGTTGTGTTCTTGATCTTACAGACGAGAAGGGGGTGTGAAGAATGACAGAAGAATTGGACTTCGATGTGCTTCAATTTTACGATCCTCCTAGCTTCAGTGGTGGATCTCTACTCGGATAGGCCGAATAGCTTGTTAGGGCTCCTCCACATGTGATGATCAACTCCGATGAAGCCGAGGGAGCTCAGGGAGCTCAGATGACTTTTGATGACCTGGGTTGCTTCGGGTGTACGATGAGGTTCCAGATAGCACTTGGGAGTCACATACCTGCACAAAAACTTTCCACGACTCATGGTGTGTCACCACACCTAAGTAGTGAAGCTGAAGCAATGGAATGGTGGAGTGACAGAGAGGTTCCAACGAGGGGTGGAGGAGGAACCTTGACTCTTAGATCCACAATGGATCTAGGATGAGCAAATGGAGGACATTGTAGAAAATGTAGAGGGAAGTCGAGTGGAGTGAAAATCGATGCGGATTTTATGGTCGAGGGATGATGATTAGAATTGGAGCTCAAGCTACAGGGGATTAGGGATTTTTAAAATCGATCCTAGTAACAGGATTAAAGTAGAAATTGAATGCAAAAATTAAAAAGAGGGACTAAGGTTTAGCTAGTAATGGAAGATAGGGCCTCAACTTGGCCTAGGCACCAAGGTGGAGAAACCAGCCAGAGACCTCCTCCAGCGAATGGTGGAGAACCACCTCTGATGCTCGTCCTCGCTGCAACTCCTCTCAACTTCAAGCTATCACCATGAAGAACCAAATGCAATGCAGCTGAGGCGCTAAGAGCAACCGAAGGGCGACGAAAATTGGAGGTGGAGATGAGGAGGTCTATCTAACGACTGAACAATGAGGGGTCTTCGATCGAGCTTATTGATTTGTTCAAGAAATACGTGTTCTATCGAAGGCATGGGCTATTTTTAGGGGCATCAGATCAACAATTTTTGTTTAGATCAAAGGGCCAAAAAATGAGTAGACGAGTGTTAAAAGGGTATGAAAATGTGGTTCGGACATGTCAAGCGCTCGTGGAAGAGACAAGGGGCCAGTTGACCGGGGTTAACCAGGGTTGGATTTTGGTTGGTCCAAGTGGACCAATCAGAAAAAGCTAAGGTTGAAATGTTTTATAAAATCATAAATAAATGATACAAGAATTAATTAAATTATTATTAAAACATGAAAAATGTTTGTAATTTAAAGTAGTATTTTATAGATATTTTCATTTATCTTTTCGAGGCTTTTTATTAAAATTTAATATTTGCAAGTATAATTACAGGTATATATACTTGTATTTTGATAATTTTATTTTTATTTTGTATTATATATTTTATTATTTTATGCATATATTTTATGTATTTTGAATTTATTTAAATACACATTTAGATGTTTTTATTATATTTTTCTGACCTTATTTGTGTGCTTAGTTAACTATGCACATATATATTATAGAAATTTCTAGGTATACTTTATCTATATATTGAGATGTATTATATATTTTATTTTATTTTTGATAATTTTATTTTAATTTAATTATGTAGATATATTTTAAAATATATATACAAAATTCTTTAAATAAAAGAATTTAAAAGATATATACGATAAATATATTGAATAAAATATACATGTAATACACAATAGGGGCCCAAAACATAACATTTGCATCTTAGCTCCAAATTGAATGAACCCATATTCATTAAATAGATTATTAAATGTTATATACAATTAAAATTGATTTTGATCAATTTTGATACAATACGGAGAAGATATAGGTCTGTAAACTTTTTATTTTGACTTTTATATTGTGTATCCCAAGCACATTGTGCAATATTTTTCAGTGAACTTAATTTTATATTTTTCTTTATATTTTTATCTACATTATTCATATTAAGGATTTTATTATTAGAGGCATAAAAATAGTAAAATAAAATAGGTTCCAAAAATCAATTATTTGAACAAAAGTAATTAGGGTTTTGCGTATTTTTTCAGTACAGTGATTCTACCCTATCTCTCTCTACTTTATTCCTTGTCGACCAAGTCATCATGATGATTGGGTCTCGGGGTCTAGGGTCATTCAATACCTATGATATCTCATTCCTTTTTTTCTTCCTTTATTCTTTCAATACATTCAACATACATTATTTTGTACCGTTTAAATTTATTTTGACAAATTAATGATATATGCATGCATTTAGTTAGGAATTTAAGGCCAAAAAGACAGAATAAAGGTAATGAAATGGAGATTCATTACCCCCCCTATACTTGCCTATGCTAGTACCTAGCAAACACTTATTCCTATAAGTGTAGAAAAGAAAATAAAGAAAAGAAAAAGAAAGAACTTGGATTGATTTTAAAATTTAACTCTGTCCTCATAATATCGAAGTTTAGAGCTCAATCGGACCTTTGGATTTTTAGTTTGGTCGGAACCTTATTGAGAACCAGACGCGAAACATAATAGGCTCTAATAATTACGAAACCCTACCCAAGTCTCCTTAAAAGCCACATCAGAACAAGTCGATGTCATACGCAATCCCTTATGACTTTGAATCTATCTTGTACACTGTCAGGGATATATAGCTCCTCTCGGTTGAAGCAGTAAAACTTAAGCTTCTCCAACATGGTGACCCTAATTACCTGATCCAATAACTCTTTCCTCGAGAAGTGGGGTATTTCCTTATAAGTTCAAGTACAACCGGCTCAAGAAGAGGAAGCAGAGAAGAGATGGCAGTACAACTGGCTCAAGGACGGTAGCCAGTGTACCTACCTATCCTAGAATACTTGACTAGTGTATCCAAGTCATCCGGTTGTAGGCTCACATGTATCTTTGACATTGAAGCTCAAGCTTTATTATTGGATACATATACATACTCTAACGGGAATAGATTTTTAGTTGTTTTTTGCCCATCATTTTTTGGAGTTTTTGACTTTGGCCTTTTTTAAAACTATTTACAACAACATTTTTATATGGATTTTTTCCTATTAAGCTAGAAGACTATCCCTCTTTAGAAGCATTATTGCAAAACAAAATATCCTGTCATTAGACTTCATGGCTACTAGATCAGGTTGGGGCACAATGGCTACTGAATCATGACTTCATATTTTTCCATTCGCTTGTGTCTCATGCCAGCAAATCCAATCCTCTACCACTTCAATTGAGTTGAGCAAAGTGTATGGTGTAGGTGTTGAAGTTAGGTCACTATCGACAAGAATGATGCGTGTTTTCCGAAATATTCTACTTAGGCAGCCAAAGAGAGTGAACCAAATCTTGTGGTCTCAAAGAATTAAGTCTAGCAGACATGAAGTACCTCAATTCCAGTTCCTCTAAGATTCCTATGATTAAGTGGATTAAGGTCCAACCAAGCTCAAAGCATCAAATTTTATTTATACTTGTTCAATTTTCACTATAAATCCGAAAAATGCAAATACTAAGCAATGTAGGAAAATATTTTTCTGAAACCACTTTATTTTGAACTTTATATGGAATTTTAAAAAAAAATCCATTTTTTGCAATTTTTTAAAACATTTTGCAAATGTTTGTATATATTTGGTTTACTAGTTTTTAGTGATTTTTTAAAAGCAAAAAGGTTAGAAAAGGAAATATATGGAGATATTTATGTGGGAGTGCATCTTCTTAATACAAAATTTGTAAAGATTTTTTTCTTCGCTTGAATTATGTACACAGTTCTCAGAATAATTTGAAAAGATTTTTACAAAAATTTTGAAAAATATTTGATAAGATAATTTTTGCATACATTTATAAAAATTGAAAATCATTTTACAAAGATTTTTCAAACAATATTGAAAGATTTTTCAAAGTATTTTTGCAACCATTTTCCAAACCATTTGCAAATAGATTGTCAAAACATTTTTTTCAATTAAATAAGGGAATTTTTTTGGAAACAAAATATTTTTACAAAGGTTTGAAAATATTTCACAAAGTCTTTTTCAAACGGTTTTATAGACGATTTTTTCAAAGAAATTTTCTTACCATTTTTCAAATATTTAGCAAAATATTTTTATCTGAATTATTAACTGTAATTATAAAGAATCTGATGTGTGTTTTAATTGTTATTAATTATTTATATTATTGAAAATACACAAGTACGATTATGAATAAAGTATATAGGAAGTATATACAACCCCCCTAAACTTAGCTTCAGCTATGTCCTCATAGATCGGAGAGAAAAGAAGACATAACTCATACTAAGGATAGGAAAGTCTATATTACAATGAATGAAGAATAAAGAATAGTAAGTCGACCGTCCTTTTTATACTTAGAGTCAATTAATTCTAACAAACTGTATACAAAGTAGGGTGGTTCGAGGGTGGGAATAAACAATTCATCCACTCGGCCGATCCCACGTATACTTAGGGTAAAATATCCCTATGTATAGACAGAATATCAAGTATTGAGGAGACATGCGAGTGAACTAATGAATGAGCACCCGTATACACTCATCCCCCGATATACTTAGGATGAAGTATATCCAAAGTATAACAATGATGAATGGGATGATCGACTTCTCGATAGAATGAAAGAATGAACAAAGAAAAGAAGAAAAAGATTACTAATAAAAAATGCTTTTCATTACCCTGTCTGAATCTATAGATGTTACGTTAGGAAGTTCTTTATTGTAGACCACCAGAATTGAGTCAACCACATATAGGAAGGTCTCATATTCGAGGTAAGCCTTCAGAAGCCGTCCCTTGATGACAGTGGGTTCTGCATCAATTGACAAACCATATATCATGATACTTCCATTGTGACGTACATGCTTCACTATGAACGACCCGGTCCACTTGCTCTTCAACTTCCTTGAGAAAAGCTTCAACTTTGCATCAAACAACCTAACCTTATGACCTGGTTTGAAAGTCTATCAGTGGATGTGCTTGTCATGCCATTTCTTGAGCTTTTCCTTGTACATCAGGTTGTTATTGTATGCATGGTCTCTAAACTCAAGAAGCCTATTCAGATTGATCTTTTTGATTCCTACATTCTTTGGATAAAAATTATAGATATTGATTGCCAATAAATATTTTGAATTATTTCTACAGTAAAATGGCAAGTCTTATACTATATAAGGCTGTAGGGAGGCATTCCAATGGGGAACTTATACGTAGTTCAATAGGCCTAGAGAATCAAATCGAGCAGTTCAGACCAGTTTTTCCTATTTGGACATATAATCTTCTGGAGAATTATCTTAGTCTCTCTATTCGAACATTCTGCCAAGCAATTAGATTGTGGGTGGTACGGAGAAGCGACATGATGTTCAATGCAATACTCTTCAATCAGCTTCTTCACTTCTCTGTTTATGAAATGGCTAACGCCATAGAATATCAGAATTTTGGGTATCCTAAACCTTAAATAATGTGTTCTTTCAGAAACCAATAGATAGTGCGATTTTCGATGGCTCGATTTGGGATAGACACCACTCAATGGCTTACATAATCGACAATTATCAAAATATACTCAAAGCCTTGAAAGTTGGGAAATGGTCCCATGAAGTCAATACCTCATGCATCAAATACATTTGAAATCAGAATATACTTCAGGGCCATTGTAAATCTCATTCCAATAGTACCTACCATTTTTAGACAATCAGTACATCGCTTTATGAAATCTTATACATCCTTGAAGAGATTTGGCCACAAGAGGCCACATTATAACACTTTTGTTGCCGTACATTTTCCAAGGTGGTGTCCTCCTTATTCTCGGGCATGACAATGTTTGAGGGCATTATGAACATCCTTCTAAAGAATGCACTGATGAATCTGCATTTCATCATCTTTATTCATTATTTTTAATTAAATCCCTTACAAAACACCTGTAAATATTTATAAATCTCTTCTTTTACTAACCTTCATTCTTGTGTACATATTGTATATTTATCACTTATTTAACCTAAAAAATTAAATAAAGAAATAAAGGGAAAAAAATAAAGACTATATATATATAATAGATATGTGCTGGCTCTGACCACAATAGAAGGTGAAGACTTGACCTAATCAACAAGGAATAAAGTGAGAGGGATATAAGGCATTCATTCAGAAAAACAAGCAAACTAATACTCATTTGTGTATAGTTATCACTTATACTATTATATATATTACACATGTCATACTCTATTTTATTTATCATCAAAATCACTCCAAACAAAAATATTTTCTTCATGTAACACACACATAAAAATAATCTGTAAATAATAAAAATAATTGCAGGAAGAATCATTGAACATTTTACAAACAAAAACACTTTAAAAAAGCCACCAAGCTCAACTTGACAAATCATTATCTTCTCTAAAAAAATTAAAAATTAACCTAACATAATTTCATTGTGCTCAGAATTCAATAATCTTTAAAATGGAAGTGGTTTCAAAAAAATCAGAGTTAAGATGTGAAATGTGGCATTTTGAGGTGCTCTTGTATATTATACCTATGTATATTGTATGTATATTTTTTTCATTGTATTGCTTGATAAATTGTATTTTTAACCAATTTAATATATTATATTTGACTAATAAACAAAACAAATAAAAATTAAAAGTCATATACATATTATAAATATGCCACTGTGTATATTGTAAATACACCTATTTATTAAACCTAACATATCAACTGATAAAAGTGCAATAAAAATATCTTTTAAATCCTTTTAAAATATTATATATAATTAAATTAGAAAATTATATATATTTTTGTAAAAATATTGAACTAAAAATCATGGTGTTGTATTCATATATACTTATAAACAATATATTTTATTCATTTATACCATAGTATATATTTGATTTAAGTCATTAAAATCATCAAAAATTGCTAATTTAATTACCAACAATTTTTTATTTTCGAAATTTTTGATTTGAATCAATTTTGCATTTTATTTTGAATTAATTTCATTTTTTACTTAGTTTGTCTAATAGTGTGTTTTATCCTATTCTAAGCAGCCTCTGATTTGTTTAGACCGAATCTATTGACCCAGGTCAACACCTCATTACACAGCCTCCTCCCAATGTTTTCGCTCGTCGGCACCTTTTCTCCCAATTTTCCCGGACGAGTTGGTCATTAACTTCTCCTGCTTTCTTCTCTAATTTGTTAGCCCTAACTTCCCTCTCCATCAACTCATTGTAATCTTCACATGTCATGCCTCGGATTACGCACACTTTGAATTTCAAACTCCACCAGACCTTCTGCCTCTTTCTACATCCAGATGCCCATCCTTCAAGACTGATATGTTTTTCACGTGCATCTTCACCGGAAATTGGTCTAGGAGAGTCATGGGGGAGACACTAGGACGCCCACCTTAGTTGAGAGAGAAAAGTGCTCATGAAGAGCATGATCTATCACATGGGCGGTGCTTCATCGTGGCGACCTGTCTCTTCGATCACCGCATCAAATTGAGATGATTATTTCCCATCTCTTCACGTAGGTAACCTAGAGTTAGTCCCTTTAATTTTTTGCATCTAAAATTTGCAGTTTATTAGTTGTAGTTAGCTAAATCAGATCTTCACCATCTTCCTCTAATCCACCAGATCAGAGGTGCTCTGATCAATCACTTTCACATCTGACTCCATGAATACGTTTACATCATCGTCTCTATCCTTCTCCCCACACCCTAAACTAACATATCCTTCTTGCATTTGGAGATAGGTCTCCCTCAGACAATCCAACACTAGAGACAACCATCCATCCAATTTTGCTTGTTTTCACTAATAATAATAAGGTCGGAGCTTCCTTCTCCAAGTCAATGAACTTCTGTAGGGTTCAGGAGCGGACTGGAGCACATAAACATCACCTGGAGGTCCACTTCTAGTTGTTGAACTCTTCGAGCTCCAGACATTCGATCGACCATCATTGGACGTCATCACCACATCCAATAAATAAAGGATCACTATCGGAGCAACTTGAAGCCGTTTGGTGGAGATTAGAATGGAGATCAACCTTGTTGTTTTTATTTAAACACATCCAACAAAATATTCAATTGAGTTCTTCCTGGAGCCTTCACTATCGTTGTATCAAAAACAAGGAGTGCTAGATTTGATTGTGCACATTGATCGAGCCTTAAACATCATATGTGCATCACGTCGTCCAAATCATATCCCAAGCATCCAAGTCGCACGTGGGCAACACCTACCTTAGTAACTTTGGCATCTCCACCCTTGCTTTTTATTTTATTTGCCAATAAGTCCACTTTGGGATGATTATTAGACTGTTGTTTCATGAATATTTGCATTTTGTCCCTTGTTCTTTATCTATTTGTGTTCGAACCACTTTAAACTAAAGAGTGTGCATTGTACGTGATTTCTTGGGTCTTTTGCAATAAAAGTGCATAAACTTTATCTTATTATATAAACCCTGAAACTTAAATATTTGCATAAAGCTCCTATCAAGCGCACCTCACGTGTGTTGGAACGCGTATTTCTAGGTAAATTACATATTTAACCTCAAAACTCTTTATTATGTTATTTACTTGGTCAATGAATTGAATTTCTTTTCATTTTTACCCATGTGAAACTGCATTTCATTATGCTTGCTAATTGCATATAATAAATAACATATTCTCATTAAAAAATCCCTAGAAATCAAATTAGGATCCTACTAATTAGTTCTTTCATCATTAATTTTTATTTGGTATTTTCATTATTTTATTTTTTATAAAGTCAAAAACCATAAACATATCCCCTGTTTGCATTAAAAAATCAATAAAAAATACAAAAATATTTTGAAAATTTCTAAAAATAATAGTGATAGTTTGTTTTAATTATTTTATTTTCTGATCAACTTTCATTTGCTAACCTCATAAAAACCAAATAAATAGAAAGACTCCAAAAACACTAAAAAATTTAGAGAAAATAATTAAAAACATCATAAATATCATAAATAAGATTTTTGCATAATTAAAAATTTATTTTTTTGTTGGTGCAAAGTTTCTTAACATTTGATTGTATTTCCTATTTTAAAAATAAGAAAAACATTCAAATCATTTTCTATTTATTCATTTTTCATGTTTTAATTTTTAAAAATCATATAAAAATCTAAAAAATCTTGAAAAATCACAAAATAGTAGAAACTACCAAAAATAAAAAAAAATTTTAAAAAAATCCAAAAACCGACCTTCTCTCCTTTTCTTTTTATTTCTTTCCATTTGTTTTATTTTCTTTTAATTGTGAAAATTTAAAATCACCAAAAAATTTATAAAACATGAAATTATAAAAAAAACTGATTAAATAATAAAAATTTTAAAAAAACGAAAATTCCATAAAAACTAGAGTGGTGTGCAAGAATTCCTTCTTTTATATAATTGATTCTTCATTGATTTAATAACCATGGAGATTTTTTTAGCCACCCTGAGTTCGATCATGTATGCTATAGTAGTAGATAAATAGCAAAATTCTCTTTCTTACATTTCTTTGATTTATTTTTGGAATAAATTTTTTGTTGAGGGATTTAAAGGGTTGCTACGACATTGCATTCGTTTCACTAAATTAAAACCATGCATTTCCCTGTTCGACAAATGGTGTTGTTTTTGTCGTTCTGCGTATGATACATGAGCTGATATTTCCTTGTATATGTTTCTTTATTTTTATTCTTTTTTCAATCATTTTTATCATTCACCTCTTTTCCACGTGTGTGTGATATACTTAGGATGTACTTTATCCTATGTATAGGGGAGGTGAATGACTTGTGTTTTTCTATTTTCGTTCTGTTTCATCACTCATGTTGTGGCTTATACTCAGGGATCCTTTACCCTAAGTATAGGGGTAGTGATGTTGTTCATTTCATCTTCTTTTGCATGTTTATTTCTTTTTATTTCTTCAGTTCTTTCGCTTGTCCTTCAATTTGTTAATATTCTGCTTCTATTCTTAGGGATACTTTACCGTAAATATAGGGAAGGACAAGTTGAGTCGTTCAGTTTGTTCATTCCTTTCATCGGTTCTCCCCGTTTGTACAGTCTTCTATACTTAGGATTTTTTGATCCGAGTATAGGGGGATTACCGACTTCTCTTCTTTTCTTTTAATTCTTTGAGATGTTGTTGTGTAGATTCTTTTAACTTTTCTATACTTAGCATGAGTTATGTCTTCCTTTGTCGATCTTTGATCACTATGAGGACATAGTTCGATCTAAGTATAGGTGGGTGTCGTATATATTGTATATAATCTTTAGCCGTAAATCGTACTTTGTTTGTTAATAATATGTCATTACTTAAAAAGCATTGAAAAAAGATTTGTAAAATCATTTGCAAAAATCTTTTGTAAATTTGTTTGTAATTTTTTTTAAAATTTTTTTGTAGAACTGTTTATAAACTATTTGTATAAATCTTTGCAAAAATCTTTACAAAATTATTTTTTTACAAACCTTCATAAAATTATTTGTAAATTTTTTATTGTAAAATTTTGTGTAAAAATATGTCCTATCAAAATTATGTATATTGTACAAATTATCTGTAAAATTCTTGAAAACAAAATGTTTTAAAAACATGTTTGTAATATTGTTTATAAAATGATTTCTAAAATGTTTGTAAAATAGTTTACGAAGCATTTGTAAAACTTTTGTAAATCTTTATAAAATATTTTGTAAAAAGTTTTTAAAATCGTTTGTGAAATGATTTGAAAAGGTTTGTAAATTTTGTTGCTAAATTATTTTGTCATGCAGTACATATATTATGGGATGTATATGTTTGTTGAAAAATCTACGTGTGCATAAAAGCTGTAATTAATTCTATTTATTCAAATAAAATTCTTTATTGTTTATAAAATTCTCCTATAAAAACTCTTTGAAAATCTTGCAGTAAAATTTTCTTGTAAAATAAAAACTTGTATAAAACTATATAATCCATGTACTTGTACTTGTAAAAAATCCTTGTAAATATATACATAATCTGTACCAATCCGTGTGAATACATTTAATCTACTAACCCTATTCTTTTGCTTCAAATAAAATGTTTTAAAAAATTGCAGAATTCTTTGAGAAATTCTTTCAAAAAGACTTTTCTTTTCTTTTGCTTTTCCAGAAAAAAATATGTTTTGTATATATTTTTTGCATTTGCATATGCATTTTTAAAAATGGTATTGGCATTTAAACTAGTCTAGAAAAAAATGAAGAATGGAACTTGGCTATGACCTTAATTGACTAAACTTCAGCAGAACCTTATCTGAACTTGAGTTAAGTCTTTTCAGGTCAAGCAACTTAATTATTTGAGTTCATAAGGCTATGTTAACATGTCACCTCGATTGGTCTAAGTAGAATATTTAACAACACACGCATGGCCCTTTTGGACAGTGACTTAACTTTGTCAAGCACTCTGCATGTAGCTGAACACGGATGAGGTGGTGAGGAGGCATAATCCTTTAGCTTGGGGAAACATGCGAGTGAAAACATTTGCAGACACAATAAGTGGCTAGTTTGCCTTAATCTAGTCCAGTGGCATTGACGTTTAACAACAGGATGTTGTGGGTTGTAATAATGGTTCAAAAGAGGGATAGTCTACTGGCTCAAGAAGAAAAACTCCTTATGTACATTCTGCACCTTTGTATATATTCAAAAAAAAATATGAAAAATATTATCTCATAAGCAAGGCATATGCCTCAAAGTCTTATATAAAGGAAGCCCACAACTGTAGACTTCCCTACACTAGTCATGCTCCAATGATATATGGCTATACAAGCCATAGACCATTCTCTTCTCTATCCTCCCTTCTTGAGCTGGTTGCACTTTAACTTAGAAGGGAATACCCCTCTCATAGAGGAAATAGTAGCTAGACCGGGGAATTAGAGTTACCTTCTTAGAGGAGGATGTTGCTTTGTCATTTCTGAAGGTGGGAGCTATATTTCACATACATAGTACAAATAAAGATTTATAGTCATAAGGGTTTTCATATGTGATCTGTTCTGACTTGACTATTAAGGTGACATGAACGTTGAATTGTGGAATTTGCTGGTTGTTGTGTCTTACATCATATTCCCAATAACATTCCGCCCAACTATTAATCCAAAGGTCTGACTGATCTCCATACTTTGATTAAAAGTTTAATAATCAATATTGTTCTATGTTATTTAGTTTTCCTTTATTCATTTTCTTTTTGTTTTATCCATTTATTCTTCAAATATGTGTTTGCTAAGGGACTGGCAAAGGTAAAGCATAGGGGGGTGATGAATCTGCATTTCATCATTTTTTTCATTTATTTTAGCTTAAAATACCTTATAAAACACATGTAAATATCAATAAATCTCTTCTTTTATTAACCCTCATTCTTTTGTACATATTATATATAGCACTAATTTAACCCAAAATAAATAAATAAAGGGAAAATAAAGAAAACCAAATATTGTATATATGTAATAAATACAAGCTAATTCTGACCTCAAAAGAAGTTCAAGATTTCACCTGATCGATAAGGAATAAAGTAGTGGGGATAAAGCCTTCATTCAAAAAATCAAGAAACTAATACTCATCTGCGAATAGCTATCACTTGTATACTACTGTAAATATTACACAATTGACACTCTATTTTATTTACCACCAAACTAACTCCAAATTAAAGTATTTCTTCTTGAATCATGTATAAAAAAATAATATGTAATAAAAAAATAATTGCCGGAAGAATCATTGAATATTTTGCAAATAACAAAACTTAGAAAAAGCCACCAATCTCAATTTGTTAGATCAATATCTTCTCCATAAAATCTGAAAATTAACCAAACTCACTTTTATTGCACTCAAAATAAAATATTCTTTAAAATGGAAGTGGTTTCACAAAAAATCAGATTAAGATCTGAAATGTGGCTTTTTGGGTTGCTATTGTATATTATACGCATGCATATTTGTTTTCTTTGTAATTTTTAAAATTGTATTTTTAACCATTTATGTATATTATATTTGAATAATATAAAATACAATAGAAAATAATAAAATAAAAAATAAACATAAATAAATCATGTATATATTGTATATATGTCACTATGTATATTGTAAATACACCTATTTATTTAACCCAACAAAGGAACTCATAAAAATAAAATAAAAATATCATTTTAATCCTTGTAAAATATTGCAAATAAATAAATTGTAAAATTATACTTAGATTTGTAAAAATAATAAATTACAAATCATGGTGTTGTATATATTGGTACATATACCAATAAATAATATATTTCAATAATTTTTACCCCTTGATGCTTCGTTAAATGCATGTGTTAAGAATGATCCGTTGTAGCATAGGCACTTAGCATCTCATACAGAACCAAGAAGAATCTTAATGATGAGATTCTCGACTTTAATTGATAACCTGGGAAGTCCAGGGTCGAACACGAGGACACGAGCCATGATACGATTAATCGTGTGTTAAATATATTTAGGTTAAGCGATTGATATTTAATTTAGGTCAAAACATACAAACAATGCAGGTAGGGATGCAGAATAGAATGCACATAACTAATGTATGCATGAATGAAATGGAATGTGATTTTAAACAATTAATGCATGTCAGGATATTGGCAGAATGATAGATCATGAACAAATGCCGTTATGCTCACTAATATGCCTTAAACGGTTCATTAAGTTTTAAGCAATTTTTCTATATGATCAACATCCAATTGAGCGAGGAATTCAAAGTCAAATTTCATTTTAATGTGAATAAAAGTATCTATTTATTCTCTAATTAATTATCTAAATGTTCAACAACAAATAAGATAATAAATATAGCCGGATGGAAGATAGTGAAACGAGGATCAAAATGAAATTGAAATCACATCAATCGAATATAATATGCTCACGATATGAACTATTTAATACATGGGCATAAATATGATAAAACAAAACATAAAACATAATAAACAGGTCCTTGGAGGGACTGAAATGCAATTATTAAAAACCAAACTGCGAAATTATGAAATACCACTTAATGTGGATCTTTTTGCAATAATAGGAAATCGAGAAGAAGCGTTGAAATTTGCCCAGGCCCCCATGTGCGAGGCGCGGGCAGTCCTAGGCTCGGTGGGCAGCCCGTGGCTCGGGCCACAAGGCGGCATGCGGAGCTTCGACGCACGGGTTGGATATCCAAGGCTATAGGTTCGGCTTCACCTTTGTGGATGAAATTGCACCGTCAGATAACACCTAATTCATGCTAATATGACGGCATCTGTACGTTCTCTCCAAAGGAACACTACCGTGTGCGGTGGCTTCAATATTAGGTTCCAATGAGCCCTTCCTTCTTTTGCCTTGCTACTGGAGATTCTTCATAGGTCGGTGATATTCAAGAGGTGCTCGCAAAGATGGAAGTAGTTGGGGAAGAAGCCAACAATTATGGATGATGTCTGCAAGTTCTGGTTCTCGGGGAAAGAGCTCCAGATTAGAGAACATTCACAAATTCTGACCATTGACGGTCCTCTTTACATGCACATGTTAGTACAAACATTTCCAAAGCCCATTTGAAGAAGATGTGTGTCAATGCGAGTTGGGTGAAGTGCTTCGATGATGGAGTAGGTGGAGCCCTATTAGGTTTCTTCTTTTCATGTCTGAAGGAAGAAAGTGAATCGAGGGGAAGGTTGCGATGGGACAAAGATCACAGAGGAAAAAGTCTCTAGCATGGATCAAGGGTCCACGGTGAAGATCAAAACCAAGTCAAATAAGTGGTTTGGTCTCACGACATGGCTGGAAAAATTGAAGAAATGAAAGAAAATACCCTATTTATCTAACATGTACTTGAAGAAGAAGCTATGGCTGGATGAATGCATTGGCTTGGGATTGAGGTTAGAGATGGCCTCGAAGTCGTCGCTTAAAACTCCCTCAACCACGGGGAGCAGCTCAAATAGACACCGATCGGTGTTGTGTCATGGTCGGATGACCATGGGTCTCACAAGGGACAAAGTCATCTTTGCATCGTCGATCGTTCGCCTCCCTGTAACAAAGCTAAAGAGAGACCCTGGGCTTGGCTCATTCAAGGGTGGACAACCGTCATTGAAGCATCGGTGCGCTATTTGAAGAGGGAGGTGAGGTGGGGGTTATGACCCAGGCGGTGGTTTCAACCACCGCCCATTACCATAAGGATTAGGGTTGGGTTTAGAAGTTAAATAAGCGTAGATTAGGATCGAGTGGACTGGAGGTTGGTGGTGGTTTCAAGGGAAAAGGATAAAGATAGTAGTTGGAGAAATCGAGAGAAAAGAGTCGATTGGTTGGTTTGTGTTGGAAGATTGGCAGGTGCATGGAGGTTGAAGGCGATGTAGTTACCATTGGATCTTCTGATCCAACGATTGTGATTTGGGCGTAAACGAGTGGCAGGGATGCGATCAATCGACATAGATGAGACGGATGAAATAATGTCACTAAAGGACGGTCAGGATCTGTCTGATCAAGAAGCGATCAGATGGTTCACAAGAAAGTCGGGTGGCAATACAAGAGTGGACCACATGGTGAGAACTGAAGGTGCCACGGGGTCCAATCAGAACTAGAGAAATTAGAAAAAAGTTAGAATTAATTCAAGCAAAATTATTTAGAGTCCGAATTTGTAAAAGTTAAACATGAATTTTGTAGATCTCAATGAGATATACAACTTTCTTGTGGAAGTCAAAAAGATCAGAGGTCATCTATACATAGATAAAAATTAAATGCTATTAAAAATAATTTTCGTAATTTTCTTTTTGCTTATGTTTTTTGTTTTTTTATTTTGCTTTATGTTAATTTATTTATAAACAATTCTATTCTAAATTTTTATTTGGATTTTATTGAGAAAAAATACATAAAATATTACACCATAATAGAGTTATGTTAATATATAGTAATTAGTTTTAATTATTTACAACATAATAGTTTGTAATTAGTGTCAATTAGTCAATGATTCATGTGACTAACTTAAGTAAGGGAGTAAATAATGGAGATTAATGATGATAAATCTGGGATTTATCACCCCCTGTACTTAATCTAATATCGTCCTCGAGCTAATAAAGAAATAACTGGTTAGATTAATTAGTGAGATCCCTGACATGTGCAAGTGAGAATACAAGGCTTGATTTAACCTAGAATACTAGGTTCTAAGAATCCTAGAACTCTATGTTCATCCAAGTATTAATCAAAAGAAATTCAACTGTTCTGCTTGTCAGACTCTCAATGTATACATAAATATAAGTAATATGACTTAGTGTTGACTATATCAAGAGATTAGATTCGAAATATTACAAAAAATTCCAATCTTGGAAGCTCTCTTAAGGACCCAACCCTCAACTCCAGGGAACAAATCTAGTCTTGCCTCAATCCACCTTGTCTTAACTTGTCAAACTTTAAAGGGATAAATGGAAGGCCAGATAATGGAGGTTGTAGGATTGTGTATTTATTTTCTCTTCCTCTCATTGGAACAGGTTTGTGCCAACACACAACAGAATTCCATTTTGCTTTTTACCAATCAGTGTGTCCGTCAAGAGAAGTTGGAGTCGTTTGCACTTGTTTTCCTGGGAATACACCGGGGTGTGCCTTTTTTGAGTATCTAGTATACCTCCTACACCCAGACTTGTAGCATTTACGATACAAATCCCTTTTTAGGTACAAGCCCGACTCTTGGTCCGAATAGCGGTGGTCCAAATGGAAACATTACAATAGTTGGGAGCGCTTGCCTTTGGTGGTAGCTCTTTGATATTTGACTTTGTATGGTGAGAGATTTTCTTTGTTTATTTGGCTATCTCCACTGCTTTTACCAAAAGATTGGCACACATTGATTAACTTATTAACTAATGTCATCACATCCCGGCACTTTAGTCAAAGATAAAGAGATAGCATGAGAACATGTCCCATACTGGATAAGAAGCTGACACTCGGGTTTCATGAAGCCATCATTAATTTTATCCCATCCTCGAGCATCATATAAATCAAGTCCAAACTCAAACTTCCAATCCTAATTTCCTCAGTGATATCTTGACTCATCTCAGTCATGAATGTAGTCATGCATGTTAGTGATAGTCAAATTCTTTTAAGGGAGATTAAGCATGGGATATAGCATGCATATCTTCAAACTAGGAGAGTGTGAATATTTAAGTCCCAGACCCAAATGATTAATACATGATAACTCTTAAGTCTATTGACTCCTTAAACCAAATGTTAAAGATCATCTCAAACCTTGAGTGCATAGTGAAAATATCAGGAAGAGACACCAACTAATAAGTCAATCTCTCTTCTTTTTGATTGATTTTCTTTTTAGTAAGAGAGTTAGACTCATTTACACCATTAGCATTGAAAAAACTTTTTTGAAAACTTTTTTCAAACATTGTCACATATGTATGACAATTTTTTAAACATACAAAGTTTTTTCAAAACATGTAAAATCCCATTTTTTCAAACATAAGAAAAACATTTTTTAAAACAATGTCACATAAATATGTAGGTCTTCAAAATATTTTACAAATGATTTTCCAAACATGTCAAGCCATATTTTTCGCAGACCATGTAAAACAATTTTGAAAACCATGTCAAATATGTATATAATTTTCAAAAAAAATTCAAAACATTTTTACGCAAATCAGTTTCAAAAAAGTAATACGATACCCATAACCCAAAGAGTTTGAAAAAAAATTAAATATGTGCTATGGCTAAAGTATATGTGAAATATATGGTAGACTCCCTATACTTAGCTTTTTTTATGTCCTCATAGCACAAAGTGATATGAAGATAGCTCATGCTAAATATAAAAGAATATACAAGAACTGATGATATAATTACAGGAGCAAAATGAATAAAAATAATTAGTTAGATGAAGATCGGGACTCGGGACTCCTATACTTTAGATGATAAATATCTTAAGTATAGAGATATGAATTAAAACTAGGTGACCCAAGGGGGATAGTCAAAATGACAAAAGGATCCCCCTATACTTGGGCTGGAAATAAGTCTAAGTATAAAGAAGAAGAAACTCAGTGATGAAGGGATAAATGTTAATTGAATCTGAAGATGATGAATCTCAGAATATGATAATGGAGCCTAGGATTTTCAGGAGGCTGAAGAATCAAACAATAACAATCAAACCCAATTATTTCATCAACACACTCAGTGAAGACCATAAATTTTGTCTAATTATCTTTACACTTTTATTGGCGATAATACAACATTCATGTTTATTACGAGCAGGATGAAGTAGTGTTTGAACTGTATCCTTAAGGATTAGTCCTCACCTCTCAACGAATGCAAATATCTTCAAGTAAAACAGGGTTTCCTCTCCCAAAAACATGGTGAATTTTAGATCCTTTTTATTTACATTAACTTGCATTAACAATCCAATTTTTAAAGATTAGGTTACAACTTGTCATAAATCTCTGAATACTAAAATCATCATCTACCATCCAGTCCCATTTCCATATTATCCTAAGTGTAAAATCATGAATGTGGAAAATCATGCAGACGTAAAAATCATGATGTCTTGCTGAAGAGAAATAATTACAGTGACTCTTGCTCTCTTCATGCATATGCTAGACTAAATATAAAATTTAAATAAATGCATGGAAGTCAATGGAAAACCGCACCTAATCATGCATCTATTAGCAGGCAAGTATCAATTTATTTGAGCTAGGTTGGACGAAGATTACGTGCATCTCATGAATCTTCTAGTTGAGTTCTCATAAGATGAAGTTAATGTGCCCTATACTACGATTCAAGCACCAAGGGATATAAAAAAGACGAATCTCTAAGAGTCATATGCCTAAATCCTAAATTCGGTAACTCATGATGAATACCACCCACATGAGGGTGAAATAGACTCATCACACATACAATAAAGTCCAGTTCAAAATTATACCAAAAATATTAACAGAATAATCTTTGACATGTCTTGAAATCATCTTCTACGGTTCTTCTCAGCATAAACTCATCATGAGCATCATGCCTCCATTCTCTATGAGCATCCTAGATGAATGTGCCCTACCATAGAAGTGAAAATATTATATTTTTTAAATATTATCAACACCCATATATTAATGTAGAAAACATCACAATACGGGATTGACCTGGATCAAATAATAATCAACTTAACCACAATATGAAAACCTAAATATTTTTGTTAATTAAGTCATGTCTCCGGCAACGGTGCCATCTGATGATTCGCTAAATGCATGTATTAAGAATGATCTGCTGTAGTACGGGCACTTAGCACCTCAAACAAAACCGAGAAGAATCTCAGTGACGAGATTCTCAGCTTTAATTTATAACCTGGGAATTCCAAGGTCGAACACAAGGACACGAGCCATGGTATGATTATTTAGGTGTTAAATATATTTAGGTTAAGTGATTGATAATTAATTTTGGTCAAAACATACAGACAATGCAGGTAGGCGATGCAGAATAGAATGCACATCACTAATGTATGTATGAATGAAATGAAATGTGATTTAAACAACTAATGCATATTAGAATAATGAAAGAATGATAGATCAAGAACAAATTCCATTACACTTACTACTAAGCCTTAAATGATTCAATCAATTTTAAGAAATTTCTCTATTTGATTAACATCCAATTGAGCGAGGGATTCATGGTCAAATTTCATTTTAATATGAATAAAAGTATCTATTTCTTCTCTAACTAATTGATCAGACTTTCAACACCAAATCCGAGAATAAATATAGCCAGATGGAAGATAGTGAAATGAGAATCAAAATGAAATTAAAATCGTATCAATAGATATAATATGCTCAAGATATTAACCATTTAATCCTGAGGCATAATTGTGAATAAAAAAAACATAAAACAAAACAAACAAGTCCCTGGAGAGACTGAAATGCAATTATTAAAAATCAGCATGTGAAATTATGAAATACCCCCTGACGGGGGTCTTTTTGCAATAATAGGAAAGCGACAGGGTGGCGCTAAAATTTTCCCAAGCTCCCACGCGTGGGGGGCGTGCGGTCTTCGACTCGGTGGGTAGCCCTTGGCTCGGGCCACGTGGCGGCATGCGAAGCTCCGGCGCGCGGGTTGGATATCCAAGGCTATTGGTTTGGCTTCCCCTTCATGGATGAAATTGGGCTGTCAGATCATGTCTAATTCAGGATAATCTCATGGCATCTGTACGTTCTCTCCAGAGGAATACCGCCGTGCACAGTGGCTGCAAGAATGGGCTCCGGTGAGCCTTTCCTTCTTCCACCTTCTACTAGAGATTCTTCGGAAGACGGCGATCATTCAAGAGGTGCTCGCAAAGATGGAATGAGGTCAGGGAAGAAGCCAACAATTATGGATGATGTCTACAAGAGCTGAGTCTAGGAGATAGAGCCCCAGATCAGAGCACATTCACAACTTCTGACCATTGACGGTCGGCTTCACCTACAGATGTTAGTACAAACATATCTAAAACCCATTTATAGAAGATACGTGTGAATGTGAGTGGGATGAAGGGCTTCAATGATGAAGAAGGTGGAGCCCTGTTTGGTTTCTTCTTTTCAAGTCTGATGGAAGAAAGTGAATCGAGGGGAAGTTTGCGATAAGACAAAGATCACGGAGGCCAAAGTCTCTTGCATGTATCAAGGATCCACGGTGAAGATCAAAACAAAGTCAAATGAGGGGATTCTTCTCACGACACGGTAGGAAAAATTGAAGAAATGAAAGAAAATACCCTATTTATATAACCTGTACATGAAGAATAAACTATGGTTGGATGAATGCATTGTCTTGGGATTGAGGTCAGAGTTAGCCTCAGGATCGTCGTTGAAAACTCCCTAACCCACAGGGAGCAGCTCAAATAGCCACCGATTGGTGTTGTAGCATGGCCAGACAACCATGAGTCTCACCAGGGCCTGAGTCATCTTTGCATCGTCGATCCTTCGCCTCCCTATCACGGAGCAAAGGAGAGACACTAGGCTTGGCTCATTCAAGGGTGGACAACCGCCGCTTGAAGCGGCGGTGGGCTATTTGAAGAGGGAGGTGAGGCAGGGGTTATGACCCAGCGGTGGTTTCAACCACCGCCCATTATCACATGGATTAGTGTTGGGTTTAGACGCTAAGTAATCATGGATTAGGATCGAGTGAATTGGAGGTTGGTGGTGCTTTCAAGGGAAAAGGATGAAGATAGCAGTTGGAGAAATCAGGAGAAAAGAGTCTTTTTGTTGGTTTGCGGTGGAAGAAGGGCAGGTGCATGGAGGTTGAAGGCGATGCACCAACCGTTCTTCTGATACAACTACTGTGATTTGGGCAGAAACGAGTGGCGGGGATGTGATTAATCAGCATAGATTAGATGGTTGAAATAAAGGCATTAAAGGACAGTCGAGATCTGTATGATTAAGAAGCGATGAGATGCTTCACAAAGAGGCGGGTGGCAACACAGGAGCAGACCACGTGGCGCAAACTGAAGGTGCCACGTGGTCCATTCAGCATTAGAGAAATTAGAAAAGTTAGAATTAACTCAAAAAATAATTATTTAGATTTCGAATTTGGAAAATTGGTAAACATGAAAGTTGTACATCTCGATGAGATCTACAACTTTCATGTAGAAGATAAAGAGATCAGAGGTCATCTATACATAAATAAAAATTAAATACTATTAAAAATAATTTTCTTAATTCTCTTTTTGCTTATATTTTTTGTATTTTTATTTTGCTTTATGTTAAAATTTTTATATACAATTTTATTCTAAATTTGTATTCGATTTAAGAAGAGAAATAAATACATAAAATATTACACCATAATAGAGTTATATTAATATATAGTAATTAGTGTTAGTTATTTACAACATAGTAGTTTGTAATTAGTGCCAATTAGTCGATGAATCAAGTGATTAACTTAAGTAAGGGAGTCAATAGTGGAGATTAATGATGATAAATCTAGAATTTATCTCCCCTATCTATATTTTATTTGAGCCATTAAAAATCGCAAAAAATGAGTTAATTTAATTACTAACATTTTTTTATTTTAAACATTTTTTATTTGAATTAATTTTCGATTTTATTTTGAATTACTTTCATTTTTTTCTTATTTTGTCCAGTAGTGTGTTTCATCCTATTCTACGGGGCCTCTGATTGGTTGAGCCCATGTTTGTTAACACGTGTCAACTCCCCATTCCACGGCCTCCTCCTGTATTTTTCGTTCCTGAGCGCCTTTTTTCCCTATTTCCCGCACTTGTCAGTCATTAACTTCTCCCGCCTTCTTCTCGAATTTGTTAGCCCTAGAATCCCTCTCCATCGCTAGATCTTCATCTTCAACTATCATGCCTCGGATCGCACACACTTTGTTTTTCATACTCCACTGGATTGTTCATGACTAATTTGTTTTTCATGTGCATCTTCACCTAAAATTGGTCTAGGAGAGTCATGATGGTGATAACATCACTTCCACCTCATTTGGGAGAGCATAGTGCTCCTGAATAACATGATCAAGCACATGACCGAAGGCATTTCACCGCATCTCGTCTCTTTGACCGCAACATTGAATTGAGGTAATTATTCGCCATTCTCTTCACTGTAGCTAACTTAGAGATAGTCCCTTTGTTTTTTGCATTTAAATTTTGTAGTTTCTCATCTGTATTTAGCTGAAGAATATCTTCACCGTCTTCCTCTGATTTGTCGTATCATAGACGCTTCGATAAATCACTTTTACATTTGACTCCACGACTATGTTCACCTCATCTTCTACGTCCTTCTCCCTACACCCTAAACCTCTAGATCCTTCTTGGATTTGGAGACCGGTCTTCCTCTGAGCATCCAACAATGGAGACAACCATCCATCCCATTTTTCTTATTTTCTCTACAAATAGCATGGTTGGACCTTCCTTCTCTAAGTCAATAAACTTCTACAGGGTTAGGAACGGGCTGAAGAGCAGAAACATCACCTGGAGGTCCACTTCTAGTTGCAAAACTTTCCGAGCTCCAGACATCCGATCACCATCGTTGGACGTCATCATCGCATCTAAATAACGGAGGATCACTACCGAATCAAGACGAAACCTTCAGGTGGAAATTTGAGTGGAGACCGACATGGTTATTGCCGATATAAACACATTCAACAACATCTTCAATCGAGTTCTTCCTTGAGCATTCACTCTCATTGGATCAAGAACAAGGAGTGTCAGATTTGATCGTGTTTGTCGATCGAGCCCCTGTACATTATTATTAAAACATAAAAATAATTTTATTTTAATTTCTGTACATTTTTACTTTATTTTAAAAAATTCCAAGAACTGCCCTTCTTTCCTTTTATTTTTATTTTGTTTTCTTTTATTTTAAAAGTTAAAAACATTAGAAAAAATAAAAAATTACCAAAAAATAAAAAATAGGGAAAGAATAAAAACTAAAAAATTATAAAAAAATCATAAAAAATAAAAAACTAAAGCTCCACAAAAATCAAGAGTAGTGCACAGAGGCTTCCTTCTTTTATTTGATTGATTCATCATTGATTTAATAACCCTGGAGATTTTTGTAGCCTCCCTGAGTTCGATCTTTTATGCTATACATGTAAATAAATATCAAAACTCTCTTGCTTACATTTTATCGATTTATTTTTTGATTGAGAAATAAGCAAAATATTTGTTGAGGTAATTTTAGTGTGCAATGACACTACATTAATTTCATTAAATTAAAACCTTGTATTTCCTTATTCAATATGCACCTCATCTAGATGCATTATGCCCCCGAACAAAAGATACGGATCCTCCCACTAGTAAAATGAATATCTGATAAAAATTTGTCAACTTTCAGCTTCAACTAATGTTTTAGAGTTCTCTTAGACACAAGTTACTTCAAAATTTCAGTGATTTTGGAGATGAGGTGACTAACAAAACTTCTTCATCTGTGAAGGTTCATGTGATCGGTGGTAGATCCTACTTAGAAATGTCCGGCTCTAGCAATCTTGAAAGATGATCTACTACCACATTTGAACTCCATGTTTATCACAGATTTCAAGATCAAATTCCTTGAGTAGAAGGATGCATCTGATTAGCCTTGGTTTGGCATCCTTCTTGGCTTGCAAGTATTTGATGGCAGAGTGGTATGTATAGACAATGACTTTGGATCCCAACAAATGCGATCTGAACTTCTCCATGGCAAAGACAACTGCTAGCAACTCTTTTTCTGTGATAGTTTGTTCTTTTGAGCTTCATCAAGGGTTCTTATGGCATATTGAATTACAAATGGTAGACTATCTCTTCCTTATCCTAGAACTATTCTATTGGCATAATCTGAAGCATCGATTATGATCTGAAATGGTAGAGATCAATCTGGAGGTTGCAAACAGGGGCCTGAGTGATCAAATATTTCAAGTGATGGAGTGCTTGGAGGATTTTATCATCGACAATGAAATCAACCTCCTTACCTAGAGGCTCAGTCAGTGTTCAAGCAATTTTGCTAAAATCTTTGATGAATTAGCAGTAAAACCCCACATGCCATAGGAATGACCAAACTCACTTCAAGTTTGTAGGTGGCTCTATCTTTGAAATGAATTCCACCTTTTCATGAGAAACCTCCATGCCATGCTTCGAGATGACAAGGCCTAGCATAATCCCTTCAGTCACCATAAAGTGACTCTTTCCCACGAGAGCTCCAGTTCACTTCACGGCATCCCTTCAAGACTCTGTCTATATAAGATAGGCACTTATTAAAACTACCATCGTAAAGCGAGAAATCATCCATATAGACCTCAAGAAATATACCAACCATATCTACAAACACTGTCAACATGCATCACTAAAATGTCACTAAAGCATTGCACAATCCAAATGGCATCTTATGGAAGGCATACGCCCCAAATGGATATGTGAAGGTGGTTTTATCTTGGTCTTCTAAGGCAATGGAAACTTTATTGTAACCAAAATATTCGTCAAGAAGTAGAAATACTCATTCGCTAATGTCTTTCGACTATCAGGTCGATGATGGGAAGCGGTAAATGATCCTTCTTAGCCGCTTGATTCAAGCATATGTAATCAACACAAATGCATCAGGAAGTTGGAAGTTTGGTTGCAATCTCCTCTCCTTTATCATAATTCGTGATGGTGATCCATGATTTCTTGGCACAACATGCAAGGGACTCACCCACTTCGAATCAAAGATGAGATATATGAAGTTGCATCACAATATTTTGTAATTTCTTTCATAATAACCTCTTGAGGATTCAGATGCAATCTTTGTTGAAATTCTTCTGACGGCTTGCTATCTTATTCTAGGTAGATGTGATAGGAACACAATGATGAATTAATCAGAAGGAGATCTTATGCTTTCCAGCCTATGGTCATACAGTTTCTTTTTAGAACCTCGAGCATCCATGATTCATGTTCCCGAGTCAGATGTGAAGTGATGATTGCAGGAAACATACTTTGTGCACCTACAAGGAAGGTGTACTTCATGTTTGCTGGAAGTGGCTTATGCTTTGGTGCAGTCTGAATCCCATCAGTGGTAACTTCAACAACTGCGTAGGGCATTGGTGTTTTCAGATCGTTCGACTATACACTGTCCATTTTTGACATTTCATGTTCTGAATCTAAGGGTGCACATAAATTCAAAATGATATAATCTTGTTCAAAGAAGTCTTCAATAATCTCCTCTTCCTCTGCTTAGGATAGGTGGCCATGAATCAGTTCTTCTAGTAGATCAACAAATATCTCATCATCTAAGACAGAGGGGGAATTCGACTGTGCAATCTACTCCATCCGCGGTTGAGAGGAATTTGCATGTCTCAATGTCATCAATGAACATGTTTGTATCTATAAATTTTGCGTGAAAGTCATAATCTTCTATCTATTCTAAAGGCACATTGGCATCTGATGCAGACTCTGATAGTTTCGTCACTTTGATCATTTGTATAGGCACATTATCACTGCTAGAATGGAAGGTGATCAGGACAGTGCCATAGTCCACCACTGCTTTGATTGTTCGAAGGAATGACCATCCTAGTACAATCGAGGTGTGTAGAAGAGGAGTCGAGGCGTCCATGTCGAGGACAATGAACTCCACAGGGAACTGCATCCCCTGAATGGTGACGATGACATCCTCTAAAATTCCTCGGTGCTGCTTTCTGGACGTAGTCACGAAATGTAGAATCATTTGTGTTTCTTTGAGTGGTCCCAACCCCGATTCTTTCTACAGTGAAGTAGGTATCATATTGATTGACGATCCGCTATCAAAAAGTGTTCGATCGAACCCTGGGCCGAACATCTGGCATCTAATGAGAGGGGATCCCTTGTCTTTCTCATTACTTGGGAGATTGTTTATCGCATTTACTATTGACGCAGTCAGTCTCATTTCTATATCTAGCTTTACGCGGTTGTCTTTTTGAAGTACATGCGTCCTTCAATCTTTTCTTAATGTTAGACATGTACTTAATGGCCTTTAATAGAGGCATCTTAAGAACAAGATTGTGAATAATCTCAACAACATTAGGATCTGACAAGGCTATTTTTAAATTTTTATTTTTTTTTTTTGGTTTTTTGCAATGTGTCTGAAAATGGAATATTTACATAACCAAAGGCAGAAATATTGTTATTAATTATATCAAAATTAATGCACACATCTATTGTACACATGTATGGAAAAAAGAAGTGTCTTCATCTATATGAGGTGGCATCCAAAAAAGGCAGGCGAGGCTCCATCGGCTGCCTCCAGATCGATTGCAGGTACGATCCTCTCCATTGCGGGATGGTTGTCGCTTCAGCTGCTATTATCTTTTTATTGTTTTTGAATTTTCTCTTTTTTTGTATTTTTGCTTATGGTGTTTCTCCTCCTCCTTCTTCCTCACCCAGCCTGACTGTTGGTTCGGTTGATGTAGAAGAAGATGATTCACCATTAAATACTTTATTCTTATCCTTCATTGTGGTAGAAGGTTGCAAATCCTACCGTTCTTGAGACTAAAGGCATTAGATAAGAAAGTATCATGCATGTCTTACTCTGTGAGGCTGGACAATACATCACAAAATACCCGCTCTTTCTTTCTAAAATTGTTGGGGTTGGCCTCCACTTCTGCCGAAACAGTGGTCTTGGCAGCGATGAGGTCATCCAACTTCTGGCTTGTTTCTACAAGGCTTTTCACCAACTGAGCCAAGCAGTACCGAGAGGGGTTCAAAGGAGCAACCTTGGATAGTATAGCAGGCTGACCATGTAGATATTGAGAATGGTATGGAGGCTACGGGAAGGAATGTTGAGAATTATACTGGGGAGAAGACTGATATTGTTTTAAGAGGAGGGTGCTCTTATGGTACAATCAAGTACTGTTGATAGGGCTGGTGCTTACATTACTACGGTTTTTAGTACTGATTCTGTCACCAATTGCCCCAACACGGTGGAGACTGCTAGTGGTGAGGTTGGTTACCGTGGAAAAATCTCCCTCCTTGCTATTGAGGGAATGGATGGTTTCCTGAATGTTGGACTTGTTGATTTCCAAAAGTATGGGACAGCTGCGCATCATTAGACAAACAACCATTCATCTCCTAAGTGAGAGGTGGCGGGGGAGAACATGGATCCTGAATGATCGGGAGCTCAGGATGGTACACCACTAGTTGTTGTTGCGTCTGCTGAGGCAAGGTGGGCTCTGGGTCTTGCACGTAATTAACATGTTGAACTGCTAGATGTAAGGGACTCTGTTGAGGAGGCTGTGGCGATGATGACTACTTCGTCTGAGCAGGGGTCAAAGTTAATGCATAAACCGACTGACAGGTGCTAATAGCACTCACTAAAAACTCCAACTACTTGGTGATATGATCCAACTTTTTCAAACTTTGTGTCCTCTTCTCGATCACATCAAATTTATCCAAATCCTATGATCACTTTTCTATGATATACATCTTATATACGTGGCTCCCTATGATGCTTACGTTGGATCTCTCATTCCTATCTGGAGCATGTGATGCTACCATATGCATTGGCTTCTAATGGATTTGTGGTTGTCTCTAGTAAACAAGAGACGATGATAGGGCATCTTCTCTTTTGGCCATTTCTTCAAAAATTTGCCACATGACATCCTCGCCTTGTTAAAATGTGTACTGCCACAAGCGGAATTAGCGAGCTATTGGTCTCCCAAAGAACTGTTGGGCGTGACTGGTCCGTAGAATGTCATGATGGGGACTTTTCCTGTAAATCTATGAACCATTCCCAAGCCTCATGGATGGATTATTGGGTAGCTTTGGAGAAGTTGGCAATGTGGGCACGCATCTGATTCAACTGTCCAAGATGGTATAATTTGTGTAGTAAGGAGGACTTAAGCTCCTCATAAGTGGTGACGATCTTCCCCAAATGATTAATCACGTGAAGTAGGTTATCCTGAAGGTCGAATGGGAATGTTGTCATCTTGACTACGCATAGCTATATGTTTGGGTAGTGAGTTGTTCAATACATGCACACAAATTATTGTAGATGGATGTAAGGTTCTTCGTTGGCACTCCAATGGAAGGTGGGAAGGAGAGCCAAAGGTTGATACATCACCTCAAAGTGAGCATGGACCATTGAGATTTAAATCCCATCGGTCATTTGTCTAGCTTCAGGGTTGTACGTCTCTTTGAGAGTAGGATTGGGCCTCTCTCCTCTTCTCTCATCTACCAGGCTTCCATGGCATCCATCTTCTTTGTCTTCATCTCCTCCTTCTCCTCCTAGTTGATCTCTCATTCTCATCAGATCATTGAGCAAGTCTTGGAAGGGTCCTGGACCAATGCCTAGTGGTGAGATGTTGATATATAGACTGAATGGATGCAAGAAGCTAAGCATTCACGATATTTTGATTTGATTGTTGGCTTGTATGTGGCTGTGGATGCAGAGGTCCCTTTCCATTTCCAATTGGAGCTATCTCTATATCTGTATCTGAATTGGACAAAATTTCTGGGTCCAGATTGGGCTCTTGATCTGCACTATGAATGATGCCCCGATTAGTCTGAATTGGAGCACCTGATTGAAGAAATCGTTTGTGTTAAGGTCAACATAGAATTTCATTAAGGATGGAGATGGATATTGAGAGAAATTACTTTTCATCCAAAATCGGCACATTTCGTTACAAAATTGATCAGGATTTATTGAAGAAGGTTGGGAATTTGAAGAGTCATTAGTAGAGTCTGAACCATGATCTTGGGAATCACTCTTATATATTGGAGAAGATGACTACATGGAATCGATGTGGGTGTCGGCGGAGTTGCAACTAAGCCATCCATGAGTGGCCATCTTGAGAATCGAAGGGAAGATCGAGAATGGATGAATGATATGGAAATGAACAAGAAATAAAAGGAGTGTAAAACAGTAGAACAACTTATAGTGGGCGGGGGCCAAATGACAATAAGAGAAGAGCAAATGAAAGGCAAAATTTGCACAAGTGGAAATGAGTTGATCTTTGACTTTAATATAAATGATACAAACACCAAACACGTTATGGATTCACCAACTCAACCCATGTGAAGCCGTAAGAGTTCGACTAATTTTATCTTCTCAATTCAATGGTTGTTTTATAGTTGATTATTTTAATAAGTCCTTATGAGGGTTATCCCTAAAGGAGAGTGTGTTCTGCAAAGAAAGTACCTTGTACTTATTCCACCTCCTTTGTAACATATGATCTGTGCATTTTGACGTCCTTGATCTCATTCTTAGGGGGCTACTCAGCTAAAGAATAGAGAAAGGAAGCCAATAGGCGAAACTAATACTTCCCTCGAAAGCGAGTAACTCAGTTACAAGATAATGAGAGAGACATCCCCATGAGGGCGTATGCTATGCTCAATACTTCGGACCAAGTCGGATGTTCTACACAAGCTGGTAACACTGTCTTCGACAAGGACCTACTGACCTACGTATGATAGAAGTGCTAATACTTTGTCATCCCTGGAGATAATAAAGGCTGGCACAAATTGGGTTTTGGGCTCTAATCTTTAGGGTTCACACCTCACTCAGTATGAACAATACCTGAAAATGAGGGGTTTATGAAACTAAAACAAGGATGTCCATTAAAAATTTTAATTAATGTCAAAGTATTATTACTTGTGCCCATGTTTTAATTTTTGGATTTTCAAAATTTTTGAGTATTTTTTAAAGCAAAGCGCCTAACAATTTTTTTATATTTTCCTTTTTATCCTAAGTGAGTGAAAACAGAAGGAGATAGAGGAAAAACAATGCAAGGGGATACTAGAGTGGAAATCTCACTCTTGTATCAAATGATGCATAAGTAAGAAGACTCACAGTGGTTCCCATTGCTCTTCATGTGGGATACAAGGCAAAATATAGAAATTTATACACTGCATGAGTAATATGAAAAGCGATAAAGCGTCTTAAACAAGAATCGCTATTAGAGGGAAGAACGAAATACTAATCACTACAAAATGGATCCTAAGTGTCCGTTCTTGGAGACTCCTCGTCCTACCACAACAGGTCCTGCATACGTTTTGTGGACCCTCTCACGGCTCTTGGATCCAAATCCAAGAATTTAGCAATTTATTTTTGACTAAGTCCAAACATATATCACTATAGGAACATGCTTCTCGATAGGCTTTGGACCTAGCCACCGAGACAATCAATCAAAGATCTAGGATCTCAATAACATAAAACAAATTAAAAGAAAGGAAAAAAACTTAAAACATTATGAAATAAAAGAAAACAAAGTCAAGGAAAAGACGAAAAACCCGAAGAGGCTCGTAGGTGAATAGACAACTGGGAAATGGACCTCGTGAAGTGTAAGCATCCTAACATCCAAATTATACAAATAATTACACAAAAGTAAAACAAAAATTTCTCTCTGACAAAATAAAATAAGAAATAGCTATAGTGTTGCTTCTTTTCCTTCTTTCTCTGCTTCTCTTTCTTGCTCTCTCCTGGTCGGCTGACAAGCAGAGGAACCAACCTCCTTGCTGCTCAGGTTCATCTACCTCCTAGGAAGCGATCGTCGCCACATGGTTCCTCGCATGAAAGTCAATAGGAAAATATGGGCCAGAAAAAAAAATATTTATAAAAAATAAAAGGTTGAAATGAAAGAGAAACGATGAGAAAATTATATATTACAAAATGCTACTCCATCCACTACTCCCTAGAAGCAACATCATTTGAGGATTGGAAATCTAAGGGAGCAATCTTGTGGTCCACACAAGGTGAGACCAACAGTCGTTGTGATGATAGCTCATCAAGACCTCAATCAAATACAATAAGTGACCCATAATAAATCAATAAGCAAAATGTGGATAAAAATTTATTATAAAACCCTACAAACAAGTATCTATTGTGACAAGTAGAGTAGGGTGTCGAACACAAGGAAAAAGGGGCGTAGCAGGTATATTATTTACAAATAAATAATATGTATGTGTATGTATATGTATGAACAATATGTACTCAATGTTTTTCTTTGTTTTAGGTAATTCTATTTATTTAATTATAACTTTATTTTTCAAAATTTTATTTTTTTTGATTTTTTATTTTATTTTTAAATATATCTTATATAATATATACAGATATATGTGTAATATAACGTACTATTTACAATATAGGGGATATATAATATATATAATAATAAAAATTAGAAAATCTAAAAAAAGTCCCTTTTTATTTTCCAAAGGATTTAAAATATTAATGAGGTATTTATAATAATTAATTATGATATAAACTATATATAATAATAAAAAATGTAGGCTATATAGGGTAGTTTAATTTCAAATATTGGTATATAGTAGAAAAATACAAAATCCATGTTTGAAAGATCCAACTTTTATGAGGCAACTTCCTAAATAGAAATGTGCAGAGAATGGTTGTAGTAGAAATGAAAATGCTAAGGTGGATGTATGGACACACACGTAATGATCGTATTAGGAATGATGCAACCAGAAAGAAAGTTGGTGTTGCTCCGATCGAGGATAAGATGCAAGAAAACCTCTTAAGATGGATTGGTCATTTGCATAAAAGATCAGCTGATGCACCAGTTAGGAGATGCTAGTGTTGGGATGTTGAGCTGGCTAAGAGAGTATGGGGACGACCCAAGAAGTGTTGGAAAGAGACCATATGAAGGGATCTTTGTTTTGTGGATATAAGCCCAGGATTGATCCAAGATAGATCTGAATGGTGGCAAAGAATCCATGTAGCTGACCCTACATAATTGTGGGAAAGGGATTTGTTTTTTTATTGTTGTTTTTGTATAGTAAAAAATACAAAATAAAAAAATCGGTGTTTTTGTTCCAATATTCTTCTATTTTGGGTAAGCTTTTGGGAATTTGTACTATTTTTTATTTTTAAAATCACAAAAGGTCCAAAATAGGAACTTTTTTAATTAGATCGAATTGATTTGAGAATTAAAAATAACAGATGCATTCAAAACATCTCAAAACCAAATTTAATACATAGCAACATGTATAAAAAAACATAGGCTAGCCAACTATTTATTGGAATTTTAGAAAATATTTTATAATTTTTTAGGGGTTGCAAGAGTTTGCAAATTTTTTGAGTTCCTTTTGCTATTTTTGTGTTTTTTGGTGTGGAGTGATAAAAATAGGCTAGTAAGTAGTTGGTAATGTCTTGGAATTTTTAAAAGAGATTTTATATTTTTTTGTATTTTTAAGTCTAACAAAGAATGAAAAAGCTATTTTTAATTTTAAATAAATAGTAAATGCAATAAAAATAACAAACAAATCTCATAGCATGAATAAGCATACTAGCAGGCATTTACTCCTATTTTCAATATTTTTAGGGCATAAACACTATATTTTTAAAATAGAATAGACAAAATAAAAATCAAGTAGTTTGTAGGGGCTTATTTGCAAATTAAATAATCTCCAGAGGGTCATGAGCTAAATAACCACAAGCTTTATGCTGAAACATGATTTTCAAGGACTAAATTCACATAGAAAACCCGGCAGGGTATTAATGCAAAATATCCCCTCATGTGAAGCTCCACATGATGTGACCTGACATGCGACTAAAGTGCAACACTAAAGAGTAATTGTTACATGCAATTTGTCCATAAAGTTTTTAATTTATTTAAATATTTACATGACCTTTTACAAAATACAAAAAGGGTGGATGGTGTGTATGCAAATTTTACCACTTAAAGAGATTCGATCCAACCGCTTCCTGAATACCACGTGGATAATCTGATGGCCCCTCTTATGAATCCCTTCGAAAAGAACGAACAACCCAGAATAGATCCGGGTAGTATTCTTGATATGAAGGTTGAGAAGGGGGTACGAAGAACGGCTGAAGAACTGGACTCTGATGTGCTTCAATCTTATGATTCTCTTAGCTTCGGCGACGGATCTCTACTCACACAGTTAGCCAGGATTGGTTTATGCTTTCACAACAGATGATACCGTTCAATCCAGGTTGAGGTGATATGCTCTATATGAGACTTGTGAATACTTTTCCACTTCATTTTGTCATGTATAGAGAACTTGAAGCCTTTCATTTTGGAGCACGCGCCACTTGTACATTCTTCTTTGATACCAATCGTCCCCATTTGTGATGGTCATTATACTTCGAATACCATATCCTTAGTATATGGGGATTGAGTTTTTTGTTGATTTTCGTTTTCCATATTTTGATCTTTTTACTTTTCTTTTGTATGCAATTTTCGGCACCCATCACTCACCCCTAATTTTGGCCACATCATTTTCTATACTTAGGATGCCTCATCCTAAGTGTAGGGGGTACTGAGTGATCCCGTTTATTTCGTTTTTCTTTCTTTCTTTCATTTGTATAGTCAGTGCCCTTAGTCACCTCACTTTTGTCTTTCATTGTACTAATGATGTCCAGATCGTAAGTATAAGGGGCGACTGACTTCTATTATTTCATTCGTTTTACCAACTTTTACATAACACAAGTTGTGTGCTCCTTTTTCTTCTTTTGGAACTATGAGGAAATAGCACAAGCTAAGTATGGGGTGCATATAAATTGTATATTCATACTTTTGTCCATATCTCTCACTTTAATGTACTTTCCATATCTATAAAATCCATAAAAAGGGTAAGGGTTAAAATTATTTAAAAACTATTTATTAGGATTTTATAAAATTCTTGTAAATAAGTAAAATATATGTAGATTTTTTATTAAAATCCTTACTTAAGTTTGGTATATAAAACGTGTAGTTAGAAGCATATAATACTTATTTAAAATCCTAATTATTAAAATGTGCAAAAATAACTTAATTTAAAAACAATGTTATTAAAATTTGCAAAATATGTTAGTTACTTAATTCAAAAAAATCCATAAAAAATATTGTAAAACATGATTGTGTATGAAAATTTAAAATTCTATAAAATCCATATAAAATACCAAGTCCTAAAATCCATAAAGCACACATAGTCTTTGGAATCCATAAAAAGGAATAAAATTAGGAAAATTTTACTTCACAAAGACATTGTTGCATTTGCATTAAGTATTATTTCTCAAACTAAAGATGGGGAATAGTCTAAAGGATGAAACTTGATTATGTCCTATGACTTTCATAGTAAGGAGCCTAGTGAGGAAAGTGAATTTGGACTCTTCGGATCTTTGACTTAAATCTTTTGCTTCCATAAGACCATGTTTGGAATTTAACTTAAACTAGCCAAAATAGAACACTTAGTGTCATCCTTTTAACTCTCTAACAATGGACCAATTTTGGACACTTTCACTAGATTAACCCATAAAGCCAAGCAGAGCGGTCTTAAGGTCACACAAGGCGGACCTTGGTCGTTGTGGTGATCGAAACGGAAGTAAAGAACACTTGGTGTCATCTGTTCAACTCTCTAACAATTGACCAATTTTGGACACTTGCACCATATTAACCCAGAAAGAAGAGCGGAGCGGTCTTAAAGTCACATAAGGTGGACGTTGGTCGTTGTGGTGACCAAAATACACAAATAATTAATCAATCACAAGAAAGTGTGAATCAAAATTCATTATAACCAACCGATAAATGTTTATATAGTGACAAGCATAGTAGTGTATCGAATATAGGGAACATGTCAGTGTAACAGGTATATTATTTATGAATAAATAATAAATAAATAATATTGGTATAAATGTACACTATTCACTCACTTATTTACTTAGTATTTTTTGGACGTTTAATTATATATATTTTTTAAATTTATAATTTTCTATCCTCTTTTTAAATTGTTCTCATTTTTAATTTCTTTTTCTTTTTAATTATAAAATAAAGGTATATACAAGAGTATATATACATAATATGTGTAATATAGATAATATATATTACAATATATATAAATAATAGATGCATAAAATTCAAAAAAATTGCTAAAGAACAATCCTTCTTATTTTTTATGTGTATTAAAAATATCTGTAAGGTATTTATAGTAATTAATTATAATACTAATAATATATTACCTTATATATGTATATAATAAAATATAAAGTATTATACTTATAAATATAGATATATAATCAAAATTTACAAAATATAATATTTTTATGTTTTTATATTTTTATTTGTTTGTGTGTCTATTTTAGTTATTTATACTAATTTTTAGGTATTTTTAAAGTAAAAAATATACAAAATTGGGGGATTATTTTATAGGCTGAATTGTTTTGTGATTTGAAAATACTGAATGGATTAAAAATTTCTCAAAATAGAATTCTAATATATAATATATATACTAATATATATAAAGAAAAGTATAGGTTATAAAATGATATTTTTAGGATTTTTGAAAATATTTTATATTTTTTTAAGGTTATCTCGAGTTTGTGATTTTTAGTGTTTTATTTTTTTTCATTTTTTGTGGTTTTTAGTCTGTAGCTATGAAATACTATAAGAAACACTAGGTAATTTTTGGATTTTTTAAGTGGATTTTAAAGTTTTTATATTTTCTAAGGTAAACTGGGTCTAAAATGCTATCTTTTTATTTTTATTAAATAGAAAATGTGGTGACATGTAAAATAAGATATGTGACATGGAAGAGCAATTAATCAATCATATACATCTATTTTTTCATAATATACGGAGCACAAGAAGTATTCTTAGAAAATATAAAAGCATACACAAAAATAAATCGATTTTGTAGGGGCATTATGCAAATAAAAATAAAGTTAGGGATCCATGTGCACCAATTCTACTGAATGTCAACTTAATACTTATATATTAAAATGAAATACACAAAGTTGGAGGGGTACGAGTGTAAAATACCCAACTCACATTGGGGCCACCTGAGCCGAGCTGGTAGCGGACCTACTTGCAATTAAATAAAGTTCCTGGAACTAAACTAAAATTTTCCAATTAATTTTACACTTATTAAAATATTACAGTACTATTTGAGAAATACAAAAACTTTTAGGAGTTTTAGTGCAAATTACCCCATTAAAACCCGGTTGGATTCGATCGTTCTTATGGTGCTACATTGAGGATAGGTTTGCTGAATGAGCGGCCCAGATAAGATATGAGTCGCGTTCTTCATCTAACAGATAGGATGAGACCTGCAAGAACTCGAAAGAACTCCACCTATGACGAGCTTTTTCCATCGAATCTCGACGACTCCGGTTGTTGTTCTTCAAGGTGACGACGGCCACGGCTAGTTGGGACACCCCTATAGGTTCTATTGGGCTCTGATGGGACTGAGCCAACTCAGACGTTGACCTAGGGGTTCCTTTAGCTCCAAGTAACCTGGAGAACTTTCAAGTTTCTTCAAAGGCTCCAGATGGGTCCACAGGACTAGAGACCATCACAAAGATACTCATGGGCTCGAATGGTAATCCCTGGACCGTAGGATGCAGCTGAAAGCAGCGTGGGATGGAGAGCAGTGGAGCTCCGATGAAGGTGTTGGAGCGAGCTTCGAATCATCTTGATTTGAGTGGAGTCGATGGTGAAATGATAGGGCTTTTGTAAATAAGGCGAAGGGGAATTAAATGGCAGTGGAAGTGATTGAGAATAGGGTCGATACACTGCAGATTTAGTGTCGTAGAAACTCCAACAATTTTGATTTTTCAAAACTATTCTAAATTCATAATTAAAGGATGAAACTAAGGTCTATTCTGCGCTATGGGGACAAAATACAAGTTATTGGTGCATACATTGCAACTCAATGAGTTAGGTAAGCTCGTAGCAAACGAGGTCGCTCGAGACGAAGGTCCACGGACCTGGATCAAATACTCCACTACATTTTCGATGCCGTGAAGGGCCATAGCATGGACTGCTATCACCAGGGACTCGATGGGAATCTTCTAAGGGGTTTAAGATGGTTGAAGAGAGATAAACTCAAAATGAAGTTAGAGGATGTTATTTATAGACAAAGGTCTGGTGACTTTTGGACGGGAAATGGCATGCAACACGATGGGGGTAAGTGAAGATTCAATATTTGGAAATGGAGAGGGATGTTAGTGCTAGAGATCGGTGATGGTCTTCAATAATGATGAAGATGGAGGTGGCTTGAATATCAGGGAGAAGAGATGGTAGGTGCAACTCTAACACGGGCAGGGGATGTATGTTGTACAGTTGACCCACCCAGTCAATATTTCCAGCCCTCAGGTTGGTCCATGTGGACCAACCAGAAAATCCCATTGCCGAAAATATTTGTAAATGAGTTATATAATGCAAAATATGTTTGTAATTTAATGAAATATGTTATTCTAATATTTATTTTTTTACATGGCTATTTATTAGATGTCACTTTTTGCATGTATATCTTTAGGTATTTATACCCGTATTTTGACTATTTGATTTTTAATTTGCAATTTATATTAAACTAATATATACAACCATTTTATATATTTTAAATTTATTTAATTATAGTTTTAGGTATTTTGTTACATTTTTATGAGTTTATTTGTACACTTGATTAATTATGTACATATTCTTTATAGATATATATAGGTATATTCATATATATATTAAAGTAATTGATATATTTTAAATTTATTTTAAGGGTTTTAATTTATTTTGATTATGGATATGTTTTCAAATAATATTTATAATTTAATAAAAATATAGATGTTGAAAATATCTATAAATATATTTAATATAATATACAAGTATATAGCACAATGAGGGCCCATAATCTAACTTTTTTATCTTAACTCCAAACTCCTTGAAATCACCTTTATTATACAGCTTATTTAAAGTTATATACAATTACAAGATATTTTGTATTTTTTTACAGTATGAAGAAGATACAAGACTGTGAAGTTTTTATTCTTGTTTTTTATTTTGCGTGTCTTGGGCACACTGTGCGTTATTTTTCTGGAAAATCAATTTTGTATTTTGCCTTGTATTTTTCCTTGTATTTTTATCAACAATATTAATAAAGGGGATTTTATTATTTGAGGTTTAAAAATGATAAAACAAAATAGGTCCCAAACGGCAATAATTGGCCTATGAATCATAGGATTTTTAAGTGTATCTTCTGTACCATTGGTCTCCCTATCTCCCCTTAATTTTTTCCTTATCGACCAAGTCATCATTATGACTGGCTCTCGAGGTCTAGGGCACTTAGTGTCTTTGACATGTCATTTCCTCTTCTTTTGTTTCCTTTATTATTTTATTTTGGAAATAATATATAATTATGCAGTATTTTATATAGTAGTTGTACCATAAACATAGTGTATATTTTGGCAAATTAATGATATATACATGTATTTAGCTAGGGATTTTTAGGCCAAAAGGAAAGAATAAAGGTGATGAAATGGAGATTCATCATCCCCCTATACCTGCCTTTGATAATCCCTCGTAAACACTTATTCTTATAAATGTAGAAAGAAAATAGAGAAAAGAAAAACAAAGAACTTGGATTGATTTTATCTTTTAAACTTGTCTTCATAATATCAAAGTTTGGAGCTCAGTCAGACCTTTGGATTTTCAGTTTGCTCGGAGCCTTGTTTTAGAACTAGGCTTGAAACACAACAACCTCTAAGAATCACAAAACTCTACCTAGATCTCCCCAAATGGCAAGTTAGAACAAGTCGACATCATACATATTCCCTTATGACTATGAGTCAATCTTGTACAGTGTTCGTGATATATAGCTCCTCTCAGCTGATGCGGTAAAAGTCAGGCTTCCCTATTATGGTGACCATAATTCCCCAATCCAATAACTATTTTCTCTAGAAGTGGGGTGTACCCTTCTATGTTCAAGTGCAACAGGCTCAAGAAGAAGAGGTGGAGAAGAGAATGGACGGTAGTAAGCATAGCTACCTATCCTATGATGCTTGACCAGTGTAGCTGATGAATCCATGATTCATATCCTTTATTCTTTTATTTTAGCCAAATTCCTACACAAAATACCTGTAAATATATATCAAATACAATAAATTAGCATTGCGTGTGCAATTGTGTTAATATTGAGTATTAAACATCCGTTTAAGCAAACTAAAAGAATAAAGAAGAAAACAAAAAGAAAGAAAGAAAATAAAATAAGGTTGTATTTATGCAATAAATGCAAACTCACCCGAACCTAGAGAGATGATCAAATATTGGACTGACCGACAAGGAATAAAGTAGGGTGAGATAGGGTCCATATTCACCGTATATTCATCACTACCCATCCTGCACATATCCTCCAGCTATTTCTATTATAATTAAAATAATATTTAAATAATTCAATTTCCTGAATAAACTTTGTAAATAAAAATCTAATGTAAATAATATAAATAGTTGCAAAATTTAAATGTGTACAATGGAACAATATGTATACATGTATATGTGTTGATTTATTTATCTCTTTTGTAAATAATTGGTATATAATGGTTTTTTAAACACTTGTATATACTCCCAATAATTACATAAAATTGAAATAAAATTCAAGAAATATAAAATAAAGATAAAAATAAAATCAATTCTTCATTATATAATAAGACCAATATTGTATATATTGTACATAAGCATAATTTATTAGCACTTGTAATTAATTTATAAAAATCAAATAAAATTTTTTTATACATCTGAAATTATTTTCTAAAAAAAATTATAAAATTTAAGGTGATTTTGTAAAAAAAATAAAGTACATGTATATAATACAAAGGTATATTATACATAAACATAACAACACATATTGTATATAATACTATATATATTATTAAAAATAATTAAAATTCACAGAAAAATAGTTTGTTTAGAACCATCTGCTATTTTTAATTAATTATTCCTTGATTATGTATACTTCTAAATTCTTATTGGTAAACCTGGGTTCGTTGACCCGGGTCAACCCTTCCTCCCACCAGGTCTGAGCGATCTAGCCTTCGCTGGACTCGATTTCTCTACATTAAACCGCCCGACTCTGACTGCAATTCAGCGTGGATTGCGGACCCCTACACCCTGATGATCCACGATCCTTGTGGATCTATAAGCAGGTCCAGATCCCATTAGGGTTGCATGCTTCTCTCGGTGTCCCTGAGATGCCTATAAAATCTCTCATCCTCCTCTCCTCTTTGAGTCTTTATGATAGTGACAACATCCTCTACCTCCATATGGAGCTTGGATTGGGGCTAAGTCGATCGCAGCTTGGTCGTGGTCGGAGAGCTCCGCCACATTCAGCCTCCTAGCTTTTCCACCACTGATGAATCTGTGATTCATCACTTCAAAAGTCAAAAATAGAGCCTTGTTCCCGAGTAAATAGAGGCATATTTCCCTTTATAATGCATAAATAGCATTCATGCATACATACATAATACATGCATTTTAGCAATCCATTTGCATTTAAATAAGAAGCCAAAATCCCGTGTAAAATATCCACTTACTAAAATAACCTCTTCCTGATAAATATGTACTCCTTAGTTAATAATATAGGGAAGAAAGCCAAAATCCCCCTTGTAAATTAGTCAATAAAGCCATAGAACCTCTCGACAATAAAATACAAATAGATCCCTCACACAAACTCCAAAATAAGTCTACTCACTCTTAAAATACTACACATTAAAAGACCTTTAAAATGAGACCAATTTCATCAAGTTTGGAGATCGTATGAGAAAGTTGGGTTTTTGGGCCACTTTGTATACTACATATATGTATAAATTGTATCCTTGTATTTTTTGTATCATACTTGACCTCATCTCTGTCTTTGGTCAACATGAAACTTTAGATCTCATCAAGATCTACAACTTTCATGTTTTGAGTTTTTCCAAATTCGGTCCCCTTCACTTTCTACACTCAATTTTCTTTTCAACCAATCACAGCAGGCCACGTGGCGCCCTCTGGTTGCGCCACATAGCCCGCTGCCCTTGCCTCATCCACTCGCAACTACAGCTGTTGGATTACCTTCTAGATCCAACGGCCTAGCTACCTCCACGCACGCCTCAAATTTCAGCCATCAGATCACTCCAGAACTCCATCAGCACCGCTCGTTCGCGCCTCAAGCTGAGCGTGCCACGTGGCGCTTCGATAACCGCCTGATCACACCCTTGATCCCTTCATCCAAGCCGCTAGATCTCCGTTATTCCCACCGTTAGATCGTGCCCCAGCCTTTCATCTGCACCACCCATTCCCGCCTCATTCCCCTCGCGCCACGCGTCTCACTTTCATCCACACGATCCTTTCCATCTCAACCGCTCTGGCCGCAGTGCACCACAACCCTTCGATCTTCCTCAGATTGGATCCCTGCCGCTCATCATCGCCCTCTCCTCCGCACGACACCTGGCGCCATCACGACCTTAGGATTAGGCCACTCCTGATGCAATCCACACCGCTCGCACATACTTCGCCCCCATTGTGCCACGTGGCTAGCTCCTGACCCTCAGATCATCTCGCCCGGATCTAATCTCCACCGCTCCAGCCCGCTTCGATCACCACCGTTGGATCACATGATCCAACGGTGGAGACTTCGTCTCCTACCTCCGACCGCTCTCTCTCCCACGATCTCGACCTTGCGCAACACGCCGCCCCCTTTCTATTTTCGCCACCACGCCTGTCACCTTCTCCGACCACCAATGCCGCCACGATCTTCACCACTCTCCCCTCATCTTCGCCAGCTCCCTCACTTCCCACGACTCCCACCAATGTCGCTCCACGCCGACCTCAAACTCCACCTCCCAGCGACTTAACCCATCAACTTCATCCTATAAATCACTCCTCTCCGGCCATCGTCATGGCTATACGCCCCTCGTGAGAGACGCCCCGAGCTCTGAGCTTCAACTTTGTGACAGGAATTGCGAGTTTCATTGAGCGATAACGTCTGTCTTCTCTGGCGAGATCCTCAGCCTCCGCCGAGTCGCAGCCCTCCTCCGTCGAGCCGCTGCTTGAGCTCAGGGATCCACCGGCCCTTCGAGCGACGACCTGGAACTCAAGGAAGAGTTCCAATCCCCAGGTGACGCCTCCATCCCTCTCCGATCTTCTCTTCATTTTTCTTCGCTTTTTCTCGCATTTTATTCGCCGCCTCCGGTCATCTTCTCGCCTCCCTTCCATTCTGCTGAGCTTCGCATCGGAGCTCCCATCTTCGCGGTAGCCTTCACTCCCTCCGACGACACCTTCCATCTTCCAGCAGCTTAAGCTCCGCCACTTGGCCAGAGCTCCTTCGCCAGACCACCGTAGTACCCCTTAGGCCTCTCTGATCGCCTTCACTTCTCCACGAGTGCACGCACGAGCTTCGGCTCTGTCTTTAGCGCTTGCAAGTGCCAACTGAGTCATTGGTCGGAGCTTCGCCGGTGTCGACTTCGAGCTTCATCGCCACCAACTTCAGACCACCCTCTGCCGCTCCTGAGACCATCAGGACCTTCGCCGCATCACCACAAACCTCCTGGGATATCTCTGAGCAATCGGAGAGCTTCATCGACGCTTGGAGGAACGGGCGGAGCAAAGGCCGCTTCGCCGGATCCCCGCCATCTCCTCCGCTGGCGGCGGAGGACCATCGGAGGAGACGCACAGCTGTCGTTCGATCACGTCAATCGAACGGTCCTCAGCAAGCCACGTCGCCTCTCAGCCGAGCTTCACAGGAGTCGTTGGATCCACTTAGATCCAACTGCGCCTAATGCGCCACCATGCGTATCCCTTCTGCAGCAGCTCTCAACCGTTGAGATCTCATCTGATCCAGCGACGGATCTTCAGCCACGTCGCCATCTCCATCGAATCCAGTAGCCGTTGGATCAACAAAGATCTAACGGCCTGAGGTCACGCCACAAGTCTTCATCGCCATCCATCGGATCGAGCTCGATCCGAGGGTCCACAACGTGCCACGCAGATTCGGTCCGAGCCTCTTCCCCAAGCCTAGGCTCGGATCGCCCGAGCCTCACTCCAGACCTACAGAAGTGCCCGAGCCGAGCTCCGAGCCTCCATAGCTATCCGATCCTAGGCCGCCCACGTGAGGAGCACGTGCGGTTTGGGAAATTTACACAGAGGCCCCTGGAACGTTCAAATATTGCAAAAAGGTCCCTGTGACACAAACCCCACGTGAGGAGCACGTGCCTTGTGGAGAAATTGCACTCGAGTCCCCAGTATAATAGGTAATTGCACTTAAGTCCCTGTCAGCATATTTACTTTATGTATTTTTATTTTCATGTACTGTATTTACACCCCTGTGTTTGCACGCATCCCTAGGTTGCATTTTACATCATTTTTCAATTCTAAATGTTGCATTTTGTTGAGAAACTTGTCCTCTGTCTATTGGGCCACGTATCATATTTTTGTAATTTCAGTAGATTTTTAAATGAATTAATTGGTTGAATTGTGGAATATTTTGCCTAGTGACACCTTTTAATTTCTAATTAAGTCTCTGTGATTCCAAAAATCCTCCAAAATTCACAATAGCTTTAGGACAGTGAACTTAACATGCCATAAAAATTTCATGTCATTTGCACACATATCGAGGCCTAAATAAATTGTTGAGTGAATTTCTCATATTAATTTTAATAAATTCATTTCACATTAAATTTAAGATCTGTCAATTTTCCTGGATTCCTTATCATTACTGTTATCTAGGATAATTTTATTTCGTTAAAAAATTGTGATTTGTTATTCATTAAAAATTAAATAGTGAAAATCACCCTGTCTGCATATTTAATTCACAGTAAATTCATTTAGTGTCTAAAAATTCCAAAAAAATTAGGGTAGATCATTTTCATCATAATTAATCATCTGACCAATTTTTAGAATTTTTGGACTTCATTTGATATCGTAATTGAATTAAACTTTATATTGGCCTACTGGTTGCCTGTGTCTACACAGAGAATAGAAAAAGACAAAAAAAAAATAATCCCCTGAAAATCCAACACTTGATATTTGCTCAAAATTCACCTAAGGAGACAGATGCCTCCCTGAGTTCGACCTTGGACTTACACCAAGTAAAAAAAATATGCCGCTTGACATTAATTAATAGTGGTTTTTGATTAGCCTCTCGTATCCGACTGCAACGAACGAGATTAAAATTAATTTGGACATTAAATTGACCGAATTAACATAGGGTGCGGGGCGGCTATCAAAATGGCGCCGTTGTCGGGGAGGCACAGCTTAGGTTAATTTTTAGTGATATTTTGAGTGTTTGATTTTTTTCCCCCGGGTAGTCTGACCCCCGGTTTTCTTGTAATTATTCTCTCTTTTATTTCTTTGCATCATTTTATTTTTGAGTCACTCTCTGACCTCACTTTTTTCTGTGCGAGGAACATGAGGAGTCTTGGACGCTTCGACGATCGAGCATTTTAATTGAGTGATTAGAGAGGCATTGTAATTTTTTATTTTCTTTTTTTACGCATCATTTCCAGCGAATCCCATTTGGGATCTCGCGCGTGTAAGTATAGTGGAACTGTGTCCCGAGTGTTGTGTGGATGAATGTAAATTAGCTTGCACTAGTGGCTCCCCGAGCCAATCTAGGAATTGCTTGTGCTCGTAATCATTAGGACCACACAACTCACTTAAAAGACGCACTTAGACCGCAGTACTTAGCCAAATCAATCTGTTCTTCACGCTAATAGAACTCCCTGTCTAGGAGCGGCTTTCATCGCCTGCATTTGCATGTAGATAAAGTTTTCAATTCTGTTCTGCATCCTGCATAAAAAAAAGCGAAGGGATCACTCTAAGTATTCTCTACTTAGCATACACATCATTGATTTTAACTTGCATCGGCTTTTCTCGATTTCCCCCTCTGATTTTCACATTTAAATTAAAAAGGAAATTGGGACTGTCCGATAGGCGTGCTGTGTGGTTGACTTAATCAGTGATAACTTAACTTAAAATTGGGACTGCAAAACATTATTGACCAAAAAAAGGAATAAATTTTGAAAATTGTTTGCGGGAGATTAATCCCCGACCTTGTTTTCAGGCTGAGTGAGGGTACTTGAGTGTGTGTGAACACCTTAAGGCAGAGCCCAAACCCCCGCCTTCCATATCACGTTCTGTCTGATCCTAGCAAATATCACAAGTTGAATAACTTCAGATTCATTGACTAGTACCAAGTAGCCTCCGCCTGTCTCAGGTAGATAGGGGCGAAATTGCGGTACTTTGCGACAAGCTGCCAGTAACCCCCCGGGGTGAAGTTCCGGCCTTGTCAGCCTCCGCCTGCTTGCAGGTAGATAGGGGTGTGGTCTTTGAATCCATCGACTTGGGATAGGAGCGAAGAAAGTAAGGACCGACGGTATCTTAGGCGATAGGTTAAACAGGGAAGACACATCCAGCTCTGAGCCGACTTCCCTATAGGCCGTGTAATCCTTGCTATCTTGCTTGAAAATCACACTTAAAATCTACCAGATTAATTGGACTCAGTTTCGGGTCCTTCACCGTGTTGAGTGTGAACTCGGGGTTTGCTCTTGTATTTGTCTTTGAGTTTGTCTGCGTGTGTTATCCTGTGTAATTGCACATTTTCTACCTCCATCTGCTTACAATTATCCTTTCCTCTTCAAAGATGTCGGGATATTGGTCCCCATACACTGTGACCTCTGGTCAATCCTCCTCGACCATATACCGTTCATCTTCGCTTTCTCCTCTGCCATCCACGGGAGACCCTTACCCGTGGTCGGCTCCCCCTCAACCCGATCAGGAAGTCAGAACTCCGACTGACTTCTCCACTTCTTTGCATTTCTCACCTACTCCATATTCTGACATTCCGGATCCACTTCCATCTTGGGCTGACTGTACTTATTCTCGAGAGCTTGCAAGAATTAAAGAATCGAATGCAGAGCAAGCCACTGCTGAGACCGATGATTGGCAGAATTATATGCCCCCGTACACTTCATTCTCACATCAAGTAGGGACCATACAACAATTCACATATATACATCCTGACTTGACCTTAGGGCATAACATGGTCGATCGAACAACCCGAATGGAGAGGCCTGCACATCTTGATTTTCCAGACTTGATTGACTTTAGTGATCAAGCCTCCATTAACTAGCCTTCATTCGAAGAGCCTATATATTTACAAGATTGGACTCATGAGCTAGACTTATCAGTCCCCGTTTCATCATATGAGGCTCCAACCAATATTTTCATGTTGGATAGTCCATACTCGACCCAATATTACATGCCAGAGTCTAGGTATGTTGAGTATGAGACCTCAACATCTCAGCAGTCTCCTCCACTTGAGCAGAACTCTCTCATGATTTGTCATGAGAACATTTTGGAGGATGACATTTCCAGACATATTGAGAAAAATGAATCATTTGGTAACGAGTTAAGAGATGTCATGGACATATTACACTCAATTTCTTCCAGCTTGGGAATGATAGTGGAAAAGGAAGTAAGCAGATCTGATGTTGAAAACCAAGCAAGTATTAGGGAACCCACACCTTTTGTACAGCTGGAGTCCATTCTACCTCCCTCTTCTACTAACCACTTACCCTCCAATCAAGAGTCTGATCATGCATCCACCAAAAATACCAAAAAATTTGAAAAACCAAAAACTCACATAAAATTTGAAAATGAAAATGATTTAAAAAAGTTGGATCCTACCTTAAGGGAAGCACTCGATGAAGAATTGATTTTCAAACTTCCCTTAATAAAGGCCATAGATCACTTCCCCGACCTCAAACTATTTGTGAGAAGTAAATTGATGCCCAAGAGGTCGGGCAATAAGAGGACAAGGACTGAAAGACACATACTGTCTATGGCCACCTCCTTGGTGATGGGGAGAAAGACCAAGAGCTGCAGAGTGAAGCGGTTGCCCCGAGTTGAGTGTGAAATCAAAGACACCATCTTTACCCATGCGAGAATCGATGATGACTCACCGATAAATATCCTCCCGACCTCTGTGTTTGACAAGCTCAAACTCAGGCCAATCAGAAAGTCAAGAGAGATCGTTCAGCTGGCTGATCGATCCATCAAACAGTCGAGAGGAAATATTTCAGTCATCGTTACTTTTCAAGGTGCTCTACTCCAGGTGGACTTCACAATCATTGACATTGAGCACCGAGGAGAGTTCACCCAGTCTCCGATTATTTTCGGGAAGTCATTCTTAGCCTTGGCTAAGGCGACTATAGATTGCGAGACTCTGGAGATCGATTATTCAGCATTGGGAGAGCTTCGACCTCACCCACTCTTTGATACACTTTACTCTAAGGTGACCCGCACATCCGCTGGCAGTCGTGACCATCGAGAGGAAAATGAGTCCCACCTCTCTACTACACCTGAGAGACCGATTGTCCGGACGACCGTTGTTACATAGACTCCTGACACCTCCACTTCATCAACTGCTTGCACCACCATCGTGACAACTTCTAAGGAGGACTCACGATTAGAAGCTATCATTGAGTCGGACACGACCTTTGTTGATTGCCTTGACCATTTTGATGATCCGACACAAGAGCCCAATAATGCCAAGCCAACTGAGACCACTAGAACCTTCACGAGACATGTGCTGACCCTTCAGGAATATTACAATCTATATGGTGACTCGTCTGATGAGGAACCCATAGTCAGCACCACACCACGACCCGGACCTTCTAAGGAAACAACCCAGACAAAATTGACTCCACATAAAAACACGGTTGCTCCCTCTTCTAGTTGGCTATCTAGTGAGAGGAAATCGAGAATTGATTCCTCGAGGTGTTCCCCCGAACCTCTCAAGGCGCGTCGCTCTCCACTCCCTCTCAATGATTCAGGTTCTAGAAAACCGACTAAGAAAATTTCCTTCAACATTCCGGAGAAGGAAGTTTCAGAGGAATCCTCATCGGGTCCGGATAAGGTGATTTATATGAGTGAGCTCAGTTCAGCTGTTCTTAAGCCGTATCTAAGCAAGCAGCCGTGTGTCGACCCGCGTTGGACGATCCCTACACCTTACTATTATTCATCTGAGGACGATTCCGACAGCGACACATATGTATATTATCCACCTCCTCGCGTCCGCAAGAAGGTTCGTCGCAAACCTTCTTAATCCTCGTATATTCTCACACTTTCTTGTATATACTTCATCTCCCTCCCTCCCCAATGATTCGAATCACTCGCCCTGGTTCCATATCATTTCATGACTACTTAGGATAAGCAGATTCTAAGTATAGGGGGGAGAGTGACCCGATCTATTCATTGTACATCCTCCAGATCTCATCGGTTCTCACACTCATTCATGTCTTATGCTTAGGCTGACCAGAGCCTAAGTATAGGGGGCACCGATGCCCGCCGTGTATATACTCCTACATTTCCCTTCTTAACCTCGTCCGCTCCATTTTTTATCTTCTTCTACACTTAGGCTGCCAGAGCCTAAGTATAGGGGGGCGGGACGACTTCTACACTTTTGTAATTTTAGCTCTCCTACGCTTAGCCCGAGCTATGACTTTTTAGTCGCTTTCGTGCTCTGAGGACATAGCACACGCTAAGTATAGGGGGGCGTGTATATACTACTTTACCCATAGCTCGTACTTTCGCGTATGTTCGAAAATTTTTGTATATATTTTGCAATAATTATGGGTGGGAAAAAATCGGAAAAAAAATTTTTGTACTTGTATAATACTTGTAAATCTTTTGTAAAAAAAAATTGTACTTGTATAATACTTGGAAATCTTTTGCAAAAAAAAAATCTTGAAAAAAAATGTATACTTGTATATTATATAACACTTGTATAATTTGTATAATCCTTTTAAAACTCTTGTAAATTGTTGTAACATAGGAGGTTTACCAAATTTTTGAAAAAAAAAACAAAAGAAAAGAAAATAGGCTTCTTATTTACTCTTGCATATCATCTCTGCATCTAAAAATAAAAGGAAAAGAGTCTTGCATTTTCATAGCATGACATCCCATCTCATCTGCATACTTTGCATATGCAAAGTGAAAAGTTAGTGGGTTCTGAACCAAGTTATGAGTAGATATTGAGGATGGACTTGATTTGACCTTAATCCACCTAATTTCAGAGGAACCTTATAGGAACTGGAGTTAAGATTTCTCAGGTCAAGTGACTTAATTCTTCGAGTCCGCAAGTCTATGTTCACATGTCATCTTGATTAGTCTAAGTAGAATATCTCGTGCACACGCATGATTCTTTTAGATAATGACCTAACTTGGACAAGCACAATGCACGTAGCTCTTCATTGATGAGGTGGTGAGGAGGTAGAATCCTTTAGCTTGGAGTAGCACACGGGTGGAAAGATCCGTCCTCCTCTAGGGAGGGTAGTGCATCTCAACCTAGTCTAGTGGTGTTGACATCTAAGGACGGGATGCTGTCGGTTGCAATAATGCTTCAAAAGAGGGATAGTCTACTGGCTCAAGAGGAAAAACTACTGATGTACATGCTGCACCTTGTATATAGTTCAAAAAAAAAAGAAAGAAAAAATGCGAGAACTCCAAAAAAATCAGACAGGTCCAAAAAAAAGAGAAGAAAAAAAAACCTGTCGGAGTATGTATATTAGCAAAGAAAACGCAGCTGGATGACTTGGCTACACTGGTCAGGCATCCCGGGATAGGTAGCTACACTGGTTACCGTCCATTCTTTTCTCCACCCCCTCCTCTTGAGCTGGTCGCACTTGAACTTAGAAGGGAATACCCCGCTCCTCGAGGAAAGAGTCTCTGGACCGGGTTATTGAGTTACCTTGTTAGAGGAGGCTGGTTCCGAGTCATTTCTGATGTGGAGAGCTATACCTCATTGACACAGTACAAGTAAGAATCATAGTCATCAGAAATTTGCGTTGGAGGAATTGTTCTGACTTGACTATTGAGGCGTCTTGAATAGAAGACTTGTGGAACTTGAAGTCTGTTAGGTCTTAAGTTCAAGTCCCAATAAGGTTCCGCCACACAACTAATCCAAAGGTCGAGTCAAGCTCCATTTTTAACTTTTGTTCATGACCTTGGTATGGAACCCAAAATCATTTCACTCCTGCATTTCATTTAGTTGCTCGGGGACGAGCAAGGTTTAAGTATAGGGGGTTGATGAATCTGTGATTCATCACTTCAAAAGTCAAAAATAGAGCCTTGTTCCCGAGTAAATAGAGGCATATTTCCCTTTATAATGCATAAATAGCATTCATGCATACATACATAATACATGCATTTATCAGTCCATTTGCATTTAAATAAGAAGCCAAAATCCCTTGTAAAATATCCACTTACTAAAATAACCTCTTCCTGATAAATATGTACTCCTTAGTTAATAATATAGGGAAGAAAGCCAAAAATCCCCTTTGTAAATTAGTCAATAAAGCCCTAGAACCTCTGGACAATAAAATACACATAGATCCCTCACACAAACTCCAAAATAACTCTACTCACTCTTAGAATACTACACATTAAAAGACCTTTAAAATGAGACCAATTTCATCAAGTTTGGAGCTCGAATGAGAAAGTTGGGTTTTTGGGCCACTTTGTATACTACATATATGTATAAATTGTATCCTTGTATTTTTTGTATCATACTTGACCTCATCTCCGTCTTTAGTAAACATGAAACTTGTAGATCTCATCAAGATCTACAACTTTCATGTTTTGAGTTTTTCCAAATTCGGTCCCCTTCTCTTTCTACACTCAATTTTCTTTTCAACCAATCACAGCAGGCCACGTGGCGCCCTCTGGTTGCGCCACGTAGCCTGCTGCCCTTGCCTCATCCGCCCGTAGCTACAGCCGTTGGATTACCTTCTAGATCCAACAGCCTAGCTGCCTCCACGCACGCCTCAAATTTCAGCCATCAGATCACTCCAGAACTCCATCAGCACCGCTCGTTCGCACCTCAAGCTGAGCGCGCCACGTGGCGCTTCGATAACCGCCTGATCACACCCTTGATCCCTTCATCCAAGCCGCTAGATCTCCTTTATTCCCACCATTAGATCGTGCCCCAGCCTTTCATCTGCACCACCCGTTCCCGCCTCATTCCCCTCGCGCCACGCGTCTCACTTTCATCCACACGATCCTTTCCATCTCAACCGCTCAGGCCGCATTGCACCACAGCCCTTCGATCTTCCTCAGATTGGATCCCTGCCGCTCGTCATCGCCCTCTCCTCCGCACGACACCTGGCGCCATCACGACCTTAGGATTAGGCCACTCCTGATGCAATCCACACCGCTCGCACATACTTCGCCCCCAGTGTGCCACGTGGCTAGCTCCTGACCCTCAGATCATCTCGCCCGGATCTAATCTCCAGCGCTCCAACCCGCTTCGATCACCACCGTTGGATCACAAGATCCAATAGTGGAGACTTCGTCTCCTACCTCCGATCGCTCTCTCTCCCACGATCTCGACCTTGCGCAACACGCCGCCCCCTTTCTATTTTCGCCACCACGCCTGTCACCTTCTCCGACCACCAATGCCGCCACGATCTTCACCACTCTCCCCTCATCCTCGCCATCTCCCTCACTTCCCACAACCCCCACTAATGTCGCTCCACGCCGACCTCAAACTCCACCTCCCAACGACTTAACCCATCAACTTCATCCTATAAATCACTCCTCTCCGGCCATCGTCATGGCTATCCGCCCCTCGTGAGAGACGCCCCGAGCTCTGAGCTTCAACTTTGTGACAGGAATTGCGAGTTTCATTGAGCGATAACGTCCGTCTTCTCCGGCGAGATCCTCGGCCCTCGTCGAGTCGCAGCCCTCCTCCGCCAAGCCGCTGCTTGAGCTCAGGGATCCACCGGCCCTTCGAGCAACGACCTGGAACTCAAGGAAGAGTTCCAATCCCTAGGAGACGCCTCCATCCCTCTCCGATCTTCTCTTCATTTTTCTTCACTTTTTCTCGCATTTTATTCGCCGCCTCCGGTCATTTTCTCGCCTCCCTTCCATTCCGCCGAGCTTCGCATCGGAGCTCCCATCTTCGCGGTAGCCTTCACTCCCTCTGACGACACCTTCCATCTTCCATCAGCTTAAGCTCCGCCACTTGACCGGAGCTCCTTCGCAAGACCACCGCAGTACCCCTTAGGCCTCTCCGATCGCCTTCACTTCTCCACGAGTGCACGCACGAGCTTCGGCTCTGTCTTTAGCACTTGCAGGTGCCAACTGAGTCATTGGTCGGAGCTTCGCCGGAGTCGACTTCGAGCTTCATCGCCACCGACTTCAGACCACCCTCCGCCGCTCCTGAGACCATCAGGACCTTCACCGCATCACCACGAACCTCCTGGGATAGCTCCGAGCAATCGGAGAGCTTCATCGACACTAGGAGGAACGGGCGGAGCAAAGGCCGCTTCGCCGGAGCCCCGCCATCTCCTCTGCTGGCGGCGGAGGACCATCAGAGGAGACGCACAGCTGCCGTTCGATCACGTCAATCAAACGGTCCTCAGCAAGCCACGTCGCCTCTCAGCCGAGCTTCACAGGAGTCGTTGGATCCACTTAGATCCAACGACGCCTAGTGCGCCACACGTATCCCTTCTGCAGCAGCTCTCAGCCGTTGAGATCTCATCTGATCCAGCGGCGGATCTTCAGCCACGTCGCCATCTCCATCGAATCCAGAAGCCGTTGGATCAACAGAGATCTAACGGCTTGAGGTCACGCCACGAGTCTTTATCGCCATCCATCGGATCGAGCTCGATCCGAGGGTCCACAGCATGCCACGCAGCTTCGGTCCGAGCCTCTTCCCCGAGCCTAGGCTCGGATCGCCCGAGCCTCACTCCAGACCTACAGAAGCGCCCGAGCCGAGCTCCGAGCCTCCGCAGCTATCCGATCCTAGGCCACCCACGTGAGGAGCACGTGCGGTCTGGGAAATTTACACAGAGGCCCCTGGAACTTTCAAATATTGCAAAAAGGTCCCTGTGATGCAGACCCCACGTGAGGAGCACGTGCCTTGTGGAGTAATTGCACTCAAGTCCCCAACATAATAGGTAGTTGCACTTAAGTCCCTGTCAGCATATTTACTTTACGTATTTTTATTTTCCTGTATTGCATTTACACCGCTGTGTTTGCACGCATCCCTTGGTTGCATTTTACATCATTTTTCAATTCTAAATGTTGCATTTTGTTGAGAAACTTGTCCTCTGTCTATTGGGCCACGTGTCATATTTTTGTAATTTCAGTAGATTTTTAAATGAATTAATTGGTTGATTTATGGAATATTTTGCCAGTGACACCTTTTAATTTCTAGTTAATTCTCTGTGATTCCAAAAATCCTCCAAAATTCAAAATAGCTTTAGGAACTTAACATGCCATAAAAATTTCATGTCATTTGCACACATATCGAGGCCTAAATAAATTGTTGAGTGATTTTCTCATATTAATTTTAGTAAATTCATTTCACATTGAAATCAAGATCTGTCAATTTTCCTGGATTCCTTATCATTAGTGCTATCTAGGATAATTTTATCTCTTTAAAAAATTGTGATTTGTTATTTACTAAAAATTACATAGTGAAAATCCCCCTGTCTGCATATTTAATTTGTAGTAACTTCATTAGTGTCTAAAAATTCCAAAAAACTTAGCCTAGATCTTTTCATCATAATTAATCATCTAGCCAATTTTTAGAATTTTTGGACTTCATTTGATATCTTAATTGAATTAAACTTTATATTGGCCTGCTGGTTGCATGTGTCTGCACAGAGAATAGAAAAAGACAAAAAAATTTAATCCCCTGAAAATCCAACACTTGATATTTGCTCAAAATTCACCTAACGAGACAGATGCCTCCCTGAGTTCGACCTTGGACTTACACCAAGTAACAAAAATCTAGCGCTTGATATTAACTTGACATTATTTAATAGTGGTTTTTGATTAGCCTCTCGTATCCGACTGCAACGAACGAGATTAAAATTAATTTGGACATTAAATTGACCGAATTAACATAGGGTGCGAGGCGGCTATCAACCACCTGATTGAGGCCACAACCTCGCCTTTACCTTCGTCTCTCTTAGCCGACAATTACCATACCTCCCGGTACCATCTAGCACCTCTATTTTGCATTTCCTCTTCGATTTCCATATTGTCGTTGTTGCACGCCATCTGTGCTCCAATGTTCACGTCAGAGCTCGATTTTTCCACGTCTAGCCACACCGATTCGTGCACTACTTCATCCTCCATTTTCCCTCGTGACCTGGCCCGCTTAGGTCAATCTTTCGATCGAGATTAAGACATTATCTTCTTCCTTCACCTACTATAGAGATCAAAATCCACTCCCCTCCGCTTCCTCCTTTTTAAGCAACATATAACCCCGGCCGAGCTTTTGCCCTCAAGCATAAGATGCCATTGTTGGTTCAGGTGTGAGCTTGAGGCTTGATTCGACCCTCTTCTTTAGCAGTGGAGCAACTCCAAGTGTTGTACCATCCAGATCCACATCCAGCCATTTCCCAAGACATGTGAGGTTCTCCCTCGACGTAGACCACCTCCAAGAGGGTGATGGACCTCTCTGCGTGTTGATCCGAGCTTTGGAGCACCCATTAAATTAGCTATTTCTGAAGCTCCATCTATAATGGATAAGATTTCTTTTTAGTGTACATGAATTGATGTAGTAGAATAGAATACTAAACCTATTTAAAATAGGTTTAGTATTTCTCTTTTAATTGATTCAATAAGGTATAATTATTTTTCTATTTGTATCTTTTTTACATTTTTAAGGCTTATGTATTATGTCCAATATCTCGATTCAAATATAATGGAAAAAGACTAAATCATATATTTATAAGTGTACAAAAAAGATTCTTTGACTAAATCAACTTAGTTATGATTATGATTCGGTCTAAAGGGCAGATGTAGCCAAGTGTATTAAGGTGGTGTATTATGAATCCACTACACACGTGTTCAATTCTCGTCGTTCGCCCATAAACAATTTCAAATTCCAAAAATTTTATTTGGATATTTTTAATTCTTATTTACGTTGATGAAGAATAAAACTATCATTGTATTTTTCCTTTTCCTACTTCTTGTTCCAAGTGTAGGATAACACCAAGGGGTCCTGGGTTTTTTTCTACCAATTAGGGCTCTCCCATCACCGCTCCCATGATGATTGTCTACAGCATTCATAACTGCTCCTCTTACTACAGGACATTTGATAGACAATACTTAGATCTAGCTCTACCCAGACTTTTTTGGTTTACCACAACTTTACCAATTCTTCTCTGGACAGTGAAATGCTAATGTTGTTGGCCTTTCCGCTCTTTAACTCGCTCTGCTATCACCGTGCTCACTCGCCTTGGCTGAATTTCTATGGGAAGGCTTTAAGTATTTATTCATGTTCATATCTAGGGAAAAGAGACAACCTAATTCTTGTTTTTCCCTATAAGAGTGTGTAGCACACCTAAGTACAGAATCCATTCTCAAACTGATATTAAATCTACTATTTTTTTATTATTTCATTCTTCTGATTTACTATCAATGGGATTCACTACCATCATCAGTAATCTCAAACCCGTCTAGAGGGCACTAAGGCCTAATCCAACCTAGAGAAGAGCTAGAATGGTGTAGGGAAATCCAAGTCGCAAAGGGTGGGCAAATCACTACACCTCAACCCATCACCTGTACACAAAAAGATACAGGGCATACATCAGCACATTCAGCCTCTCTACATAAGTAATGCCTGCTACTCATTTTATTAGCGGAGATTGAGTCAGGGTTGAATTTCCGATAATGTTATTCCTTTAAGAGGTCATATGAGATTTCTGACCTCAGTGGGGTGCTATAGTCGTATTGGTTCTCTATAGTGAACAACCTTCGTGACTGATTCTGGAAAGGAAATAAAATAAGGCATTACTCAGACTATAGATAGTATTCTAACAATATGATAAATGTTTTAAATTATACTTTTAGATAAAGAAAAAAAGACTGAGATTTTGAACCGATTAATTAAGGTGAGCAGCTTTTCACTGACCTCAAGAGATCTGTGATGAATCCACATTTCATCATCTTTATTCTATCATTTTGGCATCAAAAACCCTAGCAAATGCCTGTAAATAGCCGTAAATATAATATCTTAGCATTCATGCCTGTGCATCTCATTAGTGTATAAAATACTGTAATTAAAGCCAAAATTATAGAATAAATAAAAGAAAAGAAAAAGAATAAAATATTGTAAATATTTTATGACCCAAAACCCCGAGACCTAGGCATCTTGATGAATAGGTCGACTAGGAATAAAGTAGGGGGAGATAAGGGTCAAATACCTATATTATTATATTCATTCTTTATTCATTTTGGGACCTATTTTTGGTTCCACTTTTTATACATCACATAAAGAAACTTTGTACATAGAAGTTGTAGATAATTTAATAAAGAAAAATAATAAATTGATTTCACTGAAAAATAATACACATATAAAAAGTTATGGTCTGAATAAAAATCCAGAATCCCAACTTCCCAGACCTGTATCTCACAACTGAAAACTCCAAATGCAGCAAACTCACCTTTAATTGTATATAGAATAAAATAAGCTATTTAATGGCGGTGGTTTCGCATTTGGCGGAGCTACGGTTTGAAAGTTGAGTTTTGAACCCACCTTGTATACTTGTACAACTTAAAATATTCAATTTATTATTTGTTCATTATTTTTATATTTTTATATTTTTATAATCTTGTAAATATTACTTATAATAATTATGTACTTTAAAATTGGAATAAAAACCTAAATAAAACTTAAAATAAAATACTTACATATATAATACATAGGTATAATACATGTATCTATACCTATACATTACTTACTTGTATTTTATTAAATGTACAAAACATATCAGAAAAATAAAATAAAAATATATTTATGTGTATAAAAGTATTTTATAATTTTTATAAAATAAGAAATAAAAGTAATAAAATTAAAATACACAAAATAAAAATAAAAGGATACAATATATAAATGATATACCTATATAGGGTATAAAAGTAACTTATAAAAATATATCCCATAAAATTAATTAAAAATTAAAATAAAATACTAGATAAAAAATTAAACATTTTTTACTTAATAATCAAATTCTAATTAATTCAGTTACTATTTTTATTTGAATTTACAAAATAATAATCAGGGATTTTTCCTGGTTGGTCCACGTGGACCAACCAGGTTTGAGCCCCAGTTGACTTCGGTCAACTGGTCACCTTCCCCCCTGTAGCCCTTGTCAGGCCTTGTTTTTGGCCGCATTTGGTGGATTTTTCTAGGCCGAGGCTTTCACCATTTCGCCTCGAATCCTTCTGCAATCTTCTTCCTCTACCAACCACCTTGCCCGCCTTGCGATTACATTGGAGGTTGCATCACTGAGGCGCTCCTGCTTCTTTGATCTTTGAGCCCCTGCAGCTCGGGGTCAAACCCAATATAAGCAACCCCCCTCCTTCGAATTCAAATTGGAGTCCCTTCGGTCCACCCTTCTCCACCTTCTTGCGCTCCTGAGCTCCGTGGAGGTGACAGCTCCATCGCGAGGTCTTCAGCTAAGGTGCCCGAGGTCGGAGGAGTCTCCCGTACCTCCTGAGTGTCCAACGGTCGAGGCGTGCTATTCCCTCTGGTTCCGGCCATTGAGGGCCCATCTCCCCTTTATTTCTTTGTTGCATTTAGTTCCTGTTAGCTCTAGGATGAAAAGCCCCCCAAAAAATCCAAGTTCCATCATCTGAATCGACCATTCTACCGACTTGGTCGGAGCGCTCCTCCGGCCGTTCATCACCACGCCGCTTCACGGTCGTTCACGCCCATCCAGAGGTCCAGGTAGTTTGCCCTGGACCTTCTAACTCATTTTGTAGGTCAACGCACGCCCAAGCGTACCTGGAGTCCATTTTTGAAGGCCGTCGGAGCTTTCGAAGTCCCGCAGCTCCGCCAGCCGCCAGCGAGCGTCACAGCCTTTGTCGTGAATTTTTGACGACTCCAGGAGGAAGAGGAGGACCCCAGGATGCTCCACGACCATTTTGAAGCCTTGCCATCGTCGGAGGACGAAGATCTGGGACAGAGAAGTTCGCCCTCGCTGGCGTCCGACGTTGTTCTTGGTCCTCGTCTCCCGACCGTATGATCGTGGAGAGGCCCCCAGATTCACCACCAGCCGTTGGATCATCGAGCGCCTCAACCGTCAGATCAGCGAGATCCTTCTAATCTTGGACGTCCATCGCCGAACCGTCATCAAGCCACCCCGTGCCACCACGTGGCAAGTGGGGAAAGCTCCACCGTTGGATCGTCTCGGCGAGGGTATTTTGCGTTTCAACCCTCGCCCTTTTTGTAATTTAATTTTAGTCCCAAAACTTTTATTAGTAGTTTAAATATTTTGTAAATTTTTCAAGTAGACCCTTAGACTTTCAGTATTTACATATAGGTCCTCTGCCACGTCACCTCACGTGACCTGTACACGTGAGGTGCGGGCACTTTGCACTAAGGCCCTCAACTCTTTATTTATTTCGTTTTAGTACCAGAACTTTTATATTCAGTGTTAAAATTTTGGAGAAATTACATGTAAGCACTCGGATTTTATGAAAATTACTTTCAAGTCCTCGCCAGGCGCGTGCAAGTCATGCGCCCAGGTGGGAAAATTGCGCCGACACCCCTGCGGCTTTTGTAATTTATGTTTGGTCCTGTAAATTAAATATTCAGTTCAAACTTTTGTGGAAAATTGCATGTCGGCCCCTGGACTTTTGGATAATTGCATATATACCCCTGTCAGGTCTTTAATTTGTGTATGCTTGTATTATTTATTTGGAGCCCCAGATTAAATCGAAAAATTCTCAAAAAATAGACTTAAGCTCCTGTGTCTTGTACTTTAACGCCATATTTTAGATTTTGATTTTATTGCATTTTTTTATTTATTAAAAATAAAAAACATGCATTTTATTTACTGTCTAGCTTAGAAATTACCAAAAAAATATTAAAAGACCTCGAAAAATTCCAAAAAAAAACCTAGTGTGTATTTTAACCTATTTTAGTGTCAGTCCAAAAATCACTAAAAATCAAAAAAGAAAAACCTTAAAAATCCAAAATGACTTAAAAGCTTCAAACAAATCTAAAAAATTGTAGAAAACTCCAAAAATTGTAAACTCAAGTCATGTAGTCTTCTGTTTTCATTATCTTTATTTGAAAAATAGTGTGGAAAAATTTTGTGGATGTTTGCTATTTTTAATTCTCATTTTACCCCCAGCCAGTAGCTCGTCCACAGTTTTGTTTTATTTCAGTGTTTAAAAATACCAAAAACATTCTGAAAATTATCCAAAAATCACAAAAATAGTAAAAAATCATAAAAATACCAAAAAGATTTTATTTCTGAATTTTTGGTTATTTTTGCATATTTTTATAAATATTTTATCACTCCTTGTATTATATTGTTTTTATATTCCAATATTGAAAAAGAAAAGAAAAAAATATAAATTATAAAATTATAAAAATCAGAAAATTAAAATTCAAAATACAAAATTAAAAATTAAAATAAAAAATATTAAAAAAATTAAAAACCCATAAAAATCATTTGCTTGCATAGTGTAGTCACACTTCACATTCACACACACACACACACACACACACATCTTTTTGAATTACTCTGTTTGCTCCCTGTGTTCGAACTCTCTGCATACTTGTCCTATACATCTTTTGTGCAGAGTTAAAAATAAATTTTAACTCCACATTTATTTCTAATTGTTGATCTGTAGTGTGGGTTGATTGTTGATTAAATACAGGAATCATTTGAGAGTCGCCACAACGACGGTTGTCTCCGCCTTGTGTGAGACACCAATTTAGACTCTCTTGAAATCTGTGTTCATCAAATGGCGTCGTTTCCGGGGAGCAACAACGAGTAGTTCACATCTATCTTTGCTTGTGATTGTTTAGCTACCATTGCTTGCTATTTTTTCTCTCTTGCACTTTTGACATATATTGATTGAGCTTTCTGACCACCCTTTTCTTGTCTTCTTGAAGGGACCGCGGAGCGAGGCAGATTGCCTAGGTGACCCGAAGCATCCTTGGGAAGCGGAGCCGGCTGTTCTTTAGCCAAGCCGGCAGGAGAGAGTAGGAGGAGTGAGAGAGAGTGCTTAGTTTAGCTTGCACTTTATTTTTGTGAGAGAGAGTGGTTCATTAATTTGTAATAATACAGGACTCAGGACTTGGACACTCAGACTACCGGGCCTAATTTCCGGGTGTTTGTTTACCCAAGGGCTCACCGCGACTTTTCATCGCGTTTTTCGTTGTCATTTTCCGGTTTTGTTTTCATTTTCATTTCTTTTGTGGATTGAGCCCTTAGCTTTAGGCTTGCTTGTTCGATTAGAATAGGTCCAAACACATTAACAACCTTTGCATGTTCCTATAGATCGTCTTTGGACTTAGACTAATTAAACAGTTAGTCATTAGCTTTTGATCTGTGCACCGCGAGCTCATCCCGCCAAGCGCTTCTCCTAAACTCGATGTGTCGAGAGAAGGAGGGGTGATCCTAGACCGGGCACTAGGATTGGAGGATAGTGGTTAGCTTGTGGTTCTCCACGCTAGCAGTTGCCTATCTTAGGACGATTTCCGCATTTGCATATCGGCATGTAGTTTAGGTTTAAAATTTCTGCTTTACATCCCATATGGAGAGAGCTGGGATTCGCTGTAAGTCTTCTTACTTTGCATCCATCATTTAGGCACAAAGATGAGATTTCCACCTTGGTGTCGACTTGCACGGCTTTTCCGACTCTATTCTCCCTCTGTTTTTGAAACAAAGTAGGATCAAGAAAATACAAAAACCGTTAGGCGCTTGTTTGAATTCACTCAAAAGAAGCGATAACACCAAAAAATTAAAAAAAGGGATTGCTAAGAAAACCTTGACCAAATACAAAATCGGTAATTGGATTCCTTGATTGGGGAGAGTAACACCCTCACTTGTATTCAGGTTGCATGGGAAGGTCTCCTTCCAAGTGAGGTGAGCGCTTCGTAAGGATTAGAGCCCAAAACCCAACTTGTGGCTGCCTTGTGTATTGCCTGGATTTCCGAAGTATTGGCGCTACTATCGTACGTAGGCGAGTAGGGCTTGGTCATCATTGGTGACTCACTGTTATGTGAGCATAGACCATGTCCGAAGTACCGAGCATAGGCCACGCCTTCACGGGTGTGTCTGTCTCACCGTCTGCGTCCGAGTAGGATCTTGCACGCTCACGGGGGATTCCGTTGCAAGCGAGATCCCAAGTATCGGTTTCGCCTATCGGCTTTCTCCCTCTATTTCTTTGGCTGAGTAGGGATCCAGGAAGGGTTACAAGGACCTTAAAAAGCACAAGTTACAGGTTACACAGGAGGAGGACAAGTACGTGAACACTTTTCCGGCAGTACTCTCTCTCCTTTAGGCGTAGCGCTCTAAGGACTCGTGAAAAGATTAATTCATGAATCAAGTTAAAATTGACAAGATAAAAGCCGAACCTTCATGGCTTCATGTGTTGAGTTGGTGAACTCACCCCTGTTTTGTGTTTGATTGCTAGATTTATTTAGGTCAAGATAAAAAACACAGCACAATTGTGCACAATTTTGCATCTCATTTCATTCCTCTTCTTCTGCATTCCATCTGCTCTTCCCAATAATCAAGATGATGGGACGGAGATTTCTTAGGCGACCTTGTCGGCACCGCTATCCAGCACTCCTTATTCATCTAGGACTACCTCGGAGAGTCCGCTCTCCGAGCCTGAGTTTACATCCACCCGGTTCCCCCTCGACCACCCTTCCCATTATCCTTCTCTCAGTTCAATAGTTTCAGAATTTAGTGCATCACAGAGTTCAGATCATTCGACAGCATCTGAGATGGCCTCTTTTGCTTTTTCAGAGAATCCAGTGATGGCAGACAGAGGCGAGCACCCAGATGACCATGATCACCCTCCGTTCATATTTGATCAGGAGGCCATCAACAATTCACTTCTTGCATCCCTGGAGACAATGCAGAGGCAGATTCATGACCAGGGTACCTTCATGGGTGATCTCATGAGAGAGATAGCTCAGATGAGAGAAAACCGACCTGGGGGCGGTGGCAGTGGTGGAGGAGGAGGAGGACCTGATGTAGGAGGAGGTGATCCTGACGCTGAGAGACCGCCACAGACCATAACGAGGGAATTGCACAACCCAACCGCATCCCTCACTCATCGCGGGATCAGACTTCCGCCGATCCATGGAGATTTTGAGCTTCGGCCCCACACCATTCAACTTCTAACCAAATTTCATGGGTTGCCGACCGAAGAGCCACACCTCCACCTCCAAGAATTCGAGATGATATGCAGCACCATCCATGACAGGTTGATGACTGAGGACACGATCAAGATGATCGCCTTCCCATTCTCATTGGTTGATAGAGTCGCATATTGGCTCAAATACCTGGGGCGATTCATTGATACTTGGGCAGATCTCCGGACCGCATACTTGAAGAAGTACTACCCTCTCGGCTGGACTAACGCAGCTAGAGCGATGATCAGCAACTTTGTAATGATCCCGAATGAACAATTCCATGAAGGTTGGGATCGATTCCGAGAGCTCATCGACCGGTGTCCACATCACGACATCTCCAAGCCCAACCTGGTTCAGAGTTTCTTCTGTGGGCTGACACCGGAGCTGCAGGGGCTAGTCAACGCCTCTTGCGGTGGGTCCTATTTTTCGAAGGGTGAAGACGACGTTTGGGCCATTTATGAGGGCATGGCAGAGAATTCAACCGTGATGGTCCAGGCCCGTGTCTACACGCAGCAGAAGCCCCCGCAAGGAGCGGGATCATTTCAGAGGATCGCCCGCATCGATGCCGGTCCCAACACAGTGTCGGCAGCCGCAACCCAAGCTGAATCAGCCGCAGCTGACATGGGCATAATTAGTGAGAAGCTGGACCGTCTCGAGATCCTCGAGAAGAAACAGATGCAAGGCATGGCCCAAATGGACCAGATCGCTAAAATCATGAGTGACCTGAAAACGTAGATCCTTTGCGTCCAGGAGGCATAGACTCATTCCCAACTACTCCCAGGTCACGGGCTAACCCCAGCAGTAGCAGTTCCAACCAACCCTCTACCTCGTACCGCCTGGTGAATCATATCCAGGCAGAGCCGGTTCCACTGCTACAGTACTACCCAGCACAACCACCATCTCCGGACACTCAGATGGTGGTGTATCAGCCGGAGAAGCCACCGGCAGTTCTTCCTCCACTCTCCTTCGAGCAGGAACCATTGATGGAAGTCAATGGGATTTGGTACGACCGGTACCCTCAGCCTGGGATTCGTCGCGATCACCCAGGATTCCATTGGGGCAACGGTGGCTCCTCATCCCAGCAGCAGAATCCCGCTCAAGGACTGCAGAGCAGCCAGCAGTAATAGCAACACCAGCAGCCCCAGTATGCCCAGCAGCAACAGTATCAGAGTGGTCCTCGTCCCGCCTATCAAGGACAGCAGTGGAGGCAGCGTCAGCAGCCTCATCAGTCTTACCCCCATCATCCCCACTGTCAACCACAACAGCAGCTGCCCCATTTCCAGCAGGGACAACCATCCGGTTCTCAGGGTCCCGCTTTTGAGAACCCAGCTCTCGATGATCTTGCCCGCTTGCTCTCCGAACATCGAGCATCCTTCAAGCAAGAAATGGATGAATTCCGGCAGGAAATGAGGGAGATCATAAAAGGCAAGGCCACCATACCCGCTCAGATTGAACCAAACCCGAACAATCTGAAGAGGAAGTTTGAGCAGGTAGAGTTTACAGAGGATACCTCTCCGAATGACTATTTGAGTGATATGTCTTATTCTTTCTATGATGCTAATTTTGTGACTACTAGGAGCGGTAGGATGCCCGCAGGCGGCGCATCTTCTGAGCGACAACCAGATGCAGAACCAGGAGCACCAGAGGAGCAGAGTAGCGGTGCTTATGCTGCTAATGATGGTTTTGAAGATGGTGGTGTTGAGGCCACCAATGATGGAGATCCAGACGACGGTACTGAGGCCGTCGTGATACCAATTGCAGACGGTGGTGCTGATGCCACCATTTTGGATGCTGAGCTAAAGCGCGATGCTGATGCCGCGAACACAGGTGCCGGTGGTGGTACTAAGGCCAACACATCTACTTTTGTTGAGCCTCCCTCTGTGATGTTACCACCTTTTATACCTATGGGCTATGGTAACAAAAAGAAAAAAAAATATGAATAAAGAAAAGGTTTCTATTCACATTGCGGATCCATATGTGTTGAATGATGATTATTGTATGGATTCTCCTCCTTCACAGGCACAGGGACCTATTCCTAGTCCTCCATCTGAGGAGGCCCCTACAATCCCCTTCCCTGAGGTACTCCGCTGAGCGAAGGAGAACAAAAGAGAAAATCCAAAAAAAGATCAGCAGGTAGAGTTCAGCAACCAGATGATTGACAGGTCCATATTCAGCTGACTCTACAAGAAGCACTTGAGCACATCCCCCTCTTCAAAAAGAACTTAAGGAGAAAACTACAATCCGCAGGAAAAGGAGGAACCACAGAGATCAGATCCATGTGCTCACTCATTCCACTTGCTGCACTATTCAGAACAAGCTGTGTAGCATCTGGTTTCCAATCAAACCCGAACTCGTCCGATTTTGGGTCCAATGAACCCAAAAACATTGTCGGTCAATACTAAACAACCTAAAACGATCAATTAATAATGAATCAAAAGTCATTCGGACGAAATCGACCAAAAATCGGTCCCTTCGTAATGCGTGCCGTGAAAAGCCGCGACGCAAATTCGGAAACCGTGAAACGAACCGAGACCGTCATTAGATCCGATTCGACGATACAAGACCAACGGAATCGACCGTTCGTCAATCGGAGGTCGTTTGATATTTTTTAAATCACAAAATTTAGTCTTAGACAAAAGCCGTATCCGAAAATTTCGGGTATTCGAAACTCGACCGAAAGTATGTCAACATTATACTCATTTTGATCGTCGTTGAAAGACGATCACATCGAGACATTTCGTGTCGAAATTCGAGACTCGAGATGCGACTACGGTTAATTTGTATAATCATCAAATAAAGAAAGCTTTGGTTTTAAAGAATATATATATAAAATAAATGAAAATATTTCTGCTGAGCAGAAACAGGAACGGCTACTACAACTACTACAGTAGTTTAGTTTACAGAGAAAGTTTCAATTCGGTTATCATGTTACTGAAGTTTCAATTTAACCACATATATATTAATCAGAAGCTTACATAAACAATTCATTTATTGTTATTATTACTAAAGTTTCAGTAGAGAATAGAACCGATCATGCTGTTTAGAACTTTTCCTACTTAATATGTATATATATAAGTATATATAAACTGAGACCAGATCTTATATTAAATCTTGAATTCGAAATTTATTTGGAGCTTTAGGCAGAGAACAGGAATTAAATTCCAAAATTTCGGAATTCTCAAAACAAAATTTGAAATTTTCAAAAATCAGTTTTTATGCAAGATCAATCTCAACAGCACATGCATGCAAAACAGCAAGAAGATAGGCATGGAGATTTGTACACATGTTTGGCAGCAAATAGGAGGGAAGGAGTGGTACCTTAGATGGATCAAATAACATGCAACCACTTTACTTTGCAAAGGAACAACAGTGGGAGGAAGTTGAAAGCTACAGCAACACTTGAAGTTGAAGGAGAAGGGAAAGGGGCTGGAGCTTCTCTCGATGGAAAATGTGAGGAAAGTGTGAGGGGAAAGATATATAAATAGGAAGATAAGAGTGGTAGATGATGCCAAGTGGAAAGATATGGAAAGCCAAATGGCTGTCCAGGAAATTACAAAAAAATTTAGTCTAAATATTTTTTTTTGTTTACAGACTGCAGTCTGCTGCTATCTGCTACCGTGATTTAAGTTAATTTTTTTAAACTATTTTATTTATTTGTTTAAAATACTAAAGTCTTCCGTATTCGCGTCTCGGATGTCGGATTTTGACGAGTAATATCTCGTTTTGACCGTCTCGGAACGACGATCAATATGAGTACCATATTGATATACTTCCGATTGGGTTTTGAACCCCCGAAATTTTCGGATACGGTTTTTGTTTAAGGTTAAAATTTTTGATTTAAAAATATCAAACGACCTCCGATTGACGAACGGTCGATTCCGTTGGTCTTGTATCGTCGAATCGGATCTAATGACGGTCTTGGTTTGTTTCGCGGTTTCCGAATTTACGTCGCAGCTTTTCACGGCGCGCGTTACGGATTGACCGATTTTTGGTCGATTTCTCCCGAACAACTTTTGATTCACGATTAATTGATCATTTTAAGTTGTTTAGTATTGACCGACAACGTTTTTGGGTTCATTAGACCCAAAATCGGACGACTTCGGGTTTGATTGGAAACCGGATGCTACAAAATGCGTGCCGTGAAAAGCCGCGACGCAAAATTTTCCCTGCTTTTCTACAACTTCTACGATCAATGTGAATGAATTATTGCGAATTTTGTCGTAAACGGGTACCCGGATCCTGAGGGGTTCACAAGCTGCCAACCAAACGACCAGATGTAGGAGCTCCCTATGTCAGATGTGAGATTCAGGAGCAGCAGTTAGGAGAAGCAGATGCGAGATTCACTATTAGACAGCGGCTCTTCAATTAACCTTCTTCTGCAGCCTTACTCGACTGATTCGAGTTTGGTCCTCTTCTTAGGAGCAGGACAATCCTTCAGTTCGCTGATTGGTCGACTAAGAGGCCGAAGGGGTTATTGAAAGACGTGGTCGATACCATTCAGGGCCTGAAATTCCCCGTGGACTTCGTCGTGTTGGACATGGAGATCCCTGAGTCGGTAACTGATGCCCCCATCATATTCGGACGTCCATTCTTGGCCACAACCAAGGTGGTGACCGATCATGATAGCGGGAAGGTATGCTTTCGCGTAGAGGGCGAAACTATACAAATAGAGACGATCGAGGAAACCAGATCCAGAGAGTTAGAATGCTCGGAGCAGTCAAGTGAAGTCGCGCATATGACAGAGGAAGAGCTAGACATCCACCAGGAGTGCGATTTTGTGATGACAGATGTTGAATCCAACTGGATAGATCCTGTAGCACCGACCCTCGCCTTGCCTACAGATTCACTATATCTCAAGCTCACGGCAGTCGAGAGCCGGGAGAGCACACCCCTGGACAAGGATACACCTGAGGCTGACCGTGTTGTAATGAGTGGTGCCGATGATTTCCATTCTTGTTGATCTTCTTCTGATCCCTCGGATTCAGACATTGATTGGGATGATTTTGATGATTATTTTCCTTGTCTGATTCCTTCTGAGCCGACAGCCATGACAGAGTGCGAGCCAATGCAGTTTATTGATGATTCAGCAGGCCGCCCTTCGTCAGAAATTCATGCAGAGAGAGAGTTCTCTCATGCAGACCTGGTCGCCTTCACACAGACATATCAGAATCCAGATCTGCCACCTCCCAGTTGTCTAGAACTGAAGCCTCTGCCGTGATCGTTGAAGTACAGATTCCTTGCGGGTGAGCCAGATATGCACCCAGTCATTATCTCAGTAGGTTTGACTGGAGAGCAAGAATCTCGTCTGATGGAGGTTCTTGAAAGAAACCACAAGGCAATAGGTTGGAGTATAGCTGATCTCCAGGGGATTAGTCCGGCTCTGTGCTCCCACCACATCTATCTTGAGGATGATGCTAGGCCGTCGCGTGAGTTCAAACGACGGCTGAACCCGAATCTTCGAGATGTGGTTATGAAAGAAATATCAAAGTGGTGGAGCGCCGATTTTATCTACCCCATCTCCGACTCTAAATGGGTTAGTCCGTTACATGTAGTGCCCAAGAAAACGGGTGTCACTACAGTTGTCAATGAGTCTAGAGAGGAGATCGCTACCAGAGTACCCACTTCTTGGAGGGTCTTTGTGGACTACAGACGATTGAATGAGACCACCAAGAAGGATCACTTCCCACTACCTTTCATTGATCAGATTATCGAACGGCTAGCTGGGAAGAGTCATTATTGTTTTCTTGACGGGTACTCTGGATATAATCAAGTGGCCATTGTGCCCGAAGACCAGGAGAAAACGACATTCACCTGTCCGTTTGGGACGTATGCTTTTAGACGGATGCACTTTGGTCTATGTAACGCTCCAGCGACATTCCAAAGGTGCATGTTGTCCATATTTTCGGACATGGTGGGTGACTGTTTAGAGGTCTTCATGGATGACTTCTCGGTCTATGGCGACGGGTTCGATGCTTGTCTTGACTGCCTAAACCGTGTGCTTCAGCGCTGCATAGAGGTCAATCTTGTTTTATCTTGGGAGAAGAGTCACTTCATGGTTACTCAAGGGATGGTCCTCGGTAATATCGTCTCCAACATGGGCATGGAGGTCGATCCGGCAAAGGTGGACATCATCAGAAAACTCAATCCACCGTCCAACTTGCGTCAGTTGCGGTCTTTTCTGGGGCATGTCGGTTTCTACCGACGGTTCATTCAGGACTTCAGTCGTATTGCCCGACCGCTTACTGACTTGATGACAAAAGACATCGAGTTTATTGTCAATGTTAAGTGTCTTGTATCTTTTGAGACCCTCAAAAATATGGTTGTTTCAGCTCCTGTCCTTCAGCCACCGGATTGGTCTCTCCCATTCGAGATCATGACAGACGCTTCAGATTTTGCCGTTGGGGCTGTGCTTGGACAGAGGAGGGATGGATTACCTTTTGCCATTCACTACGCCAGCCGGACTTTGGATGCCGCTCAACGTAATTACACTGTGACTGAGAAAGAGATGCTGGCCGTAGTCTTTGCTTTGGATAAGTACAAATCTTATATTCTCGGATCTAGAGTGACTATTTACACTGATCACACCGCCATTCGGTACTTAATGGCTAAGAAGGATGCCAAAGCACGGCTTACCAGATGGATCTTTCTACTCCAGGAATTTGATATTGAGATTAAGGATAAACCTGGAGTCAAGAATGTGGTGGCGGATCATCTCTCCAGATTGGAGAATCTTGAGGAGTCCGAGCCCAACGCACCTATAACAGAGACATTCCCAGATGAGGCGATCTTGGCTATCACCTCGCTCCCGTGGTATGCTGACATTGTGAACTATCTTGTCGCCAAGACGGTTCCATAAGGTTGGCCCAGGCAGAAACTCAAGACCTTCTTGGCGAAGGCCAAGTTTTATCATTGGGAGGATCCCATCCTTTATCATGAAGGAGGGGATAGCATCTGGAGGAGGTGCATTCCTCAAGAAGATCATCATAGCGTCCTCACATACTGCCACAAGCTTGAGGCAGGAGGACATCATTCTGCAAAAAGAACAGCACATAAGGTGCTTCAATCCTGCCTATGGTGGCCTACTCTCTACAAGGATTCTGATGAGTTCGTGAGGTGATGTACTGATTGTCAGAAAATGGGAACCTGCAGACAGAGAGACATGATGCCCATGCAACCCATTCACTTTTGTGAGGTTTTTGATGCATGGGGGATTGATTTCATGGGCCCATTTCCTAAGAGTCAGGGATTCGAGCATATTTTGCTCGCTGTGGATTATGTCAGCCGATGGGTTGAGGCCATCCTCGCCCGAGCCTCAGATGCTAAAACCGTATGCAAATTTTTGAGGAAAAATATCATTTCACGGTTCGGGGTACCTAGAGTCTTGATTTCAGACGGGGGGTCTCATTTCATCAATGACAAGGTTAGGGCCCTTGCAGACGAGTTCGTCATTGACCATCGGGTTGCCACACCGTATCACCCTCAGACTAATGGTCTTACCGAAGTATCGAACCGGGAGATAAAAACAATATTGCAGAAAGTTGTCCGCCTAGACCGAAAGGATTGGTCACAGCTTTTGGACTCTGTCTTGTGGGCTTATCGGACTTCTTTCAAGAATCCATTGGGGACATCTCCGTTTTGACTCGTCTATGGCAAGCCGTGCCATCTGCCAGTGGAGATCAAGCACAAATCTTTTTGGGCAATCACTGAGTTACTGTTAGATCCCGGGAGTATAGGAGAACAGAGAAGAGCAGAATTAGCAGCACTGGAGGAACTGAGAGACACAACCTTTTCCAACAGCCTACAGTACAAAGAGAAAGTGAAAACATGGCATGATTCCCACATCAGCCATAAACAGTTTGAGCCAGATCAGAGAGTATGGTTGTTTGATTCCAGGCTGAAATTATTTCCAGGGAAATTACAGAGCAAGTGGAAAGGTCCCTATGTGGTCAGGAAGGTACATGACAATGGCAGCATCGACATATCCGAACCGTCATCTTCCTCTACCTTCCGTGTCAATGGTCAACGTCTGAAACTATATGTAGATCATGATCCGCCGACCATTGACGTTGCCCCCATTCTTCTGGTATGAGATGTGTTCTTTGACTCACATCATCTGCATCTCATACATGGTGATCACTTCTATCTTCCGCTGTACAGATCATCTGTCCATATCACTCTTTCATCTGTTGATTTATTTTCTTCTTTTCTTCTTTTCTTCTTTTCCTTTTCTATTTTCTTTATCTATCAAAAAGGTGCCGCCCCTTGTTGTCAGTTTTCTATACTTAGGACGTACTTTGTCCTAAGTATAGGGGGGTGTGCACCCCGAGTTTCTCTATTTTTCAGTCCTCTCCATTGTCTCCTCTTCTTGTCTATACTTAGGGATATTTTACCCTAAGTATAGGGGGAGACAATCTGAGTACGATCTGTTCATTCCCACCCTTGACCCTCCATGCTTTGTGTACAGTCTGCTATACTTAGGATTATTTGATCCTAAGTATAGGGGGGACGGTCAACTTCTCATTGCTTCATTCATTTATTCTTTAGACTTGTCTATACTTAGTACGAGTTATGTCTTCTCTTTTCTCTCCGATCTATGAGGACATAGCTCAAGCTAAGTATAGGGGGGTCGTATGTACTATGTATATACTTTAGCCATAACTCGTACTTTCGTATTTTCCTATTAATATGGCTAATAGTTCTTTAAAATTCATTAAAAATCTTTAATAAAAGGGTTTATCATTACTCAAATTCTTTTTGTATTTACTGATTAATAAATCAAGTGAAAATGTTTTTTGCAAAATGTTTAAAAAATAGTTTGAAAATCTTTGTGAACATCTATTGAATACTATTTTGAAAATATTTTGTTACATGTTTTCATCCTGTGTAAAATGTGTGGTTTGTAAAATTTATTTTCTTTGTGTGAAATAAAATGTTTGAAAAATGATTTGCAAATGGTTTGAAAAATGGTTGCAAAAATATTTTGAAAAATCTATCTATACTGTTTTGAAAGCCTTCGCAAAAATGATTTTCAAATGTGTGTACATGTTTGCAAAATGGTTGTAAAAACTATTTTGGACTATAGTTTTCAAAAATTTTGTGAAAAGCTTGTGTCAAATAAGTTTGAGGAATACTTACATCTCACCAAAATCTACGATATATGTATCTATATATGTATAAAACTGACCACTTACCCTTGTAAATTCTTAAAATCCACTTCTTGCAGATATAAAGAAGCACTCCCGTGTACATATTTTTCACCTAATTTTTAGCCAAAACTTTTTGTTTTCAAAAATCCCAAAAACATTTGCAAAACTAAAATCCAAAAACATTTGAAAAATCTTTTGAAAAATACAAAAAATGCATCTGCATATGCATCATCATCATCTTTTCAAATACCCATAAAAAGTTCAAAATCTTGAAAATTGCATCACAAAAATATTTTCTGCATTCTTCATATCATTTGCATAGCATGAGCATTTTTCGGATTGAGTTTGATAGTCGAACAAGTCTAAGTAAAATCCGGAGATTGGAGCTTGATTGGACCTTAAAATCTACCTAATAACAGGAACCTTATAGGAACTGGGTTTGAGGTACTTCAGGTCTAGTTGACTTATTTCTTTGAGAATCACGAGACTTGGTTCAATGGATTCTTGACTGCCTATGTAGAGTATTTCGGAGCACACACACGACTCTTGTTGATAGTGACCTAACTTGGACACCTGCACCTTTCACATGTCTCAACTCAGTTGGAGTGGTGAGGGGATTGGATTTGCCGATATGAGACACACACAAGTGGAAACACTTGTCCTCCTCTAGGGAGGGAAGTGCACCCCAACCCGTCCAGTGATAAGGAAGTCTAAAGACAGGAGACTGTGGGTTGCGATAAAGCTTCAAAAGAGGGATAGTCTACTAGCTCATGAGGAAAAACTCCTTATGTAAATGCTGCTGTATATAGTATTTCAAAAAAAAATTTCTTCACGCATGTACAAAAATAAAAAGCCTGCAAGTATGTACAAATGTTGTAAAGTCAATAAGCAAGCTTGAGTTCCAAAGTCATATCATGTAAGCCTGCAGCAGAATGACTTGACTACACTGGTCTTGCATCCCAGGATAGGTAGCTACACTGGCTACCGTCCATTCTTCTCTTCACCCCCTCCTCTTGAGCTGGTTGCCACTTGAACTTAGAAGGGAATACCCCGCTGCTCGAGGATGGAGTTATTGGATTGGGGAATCATTGGGTTGTCGTACTGGAGAAGTCAGTCTCTTTGTCATTCTAGTTGGGGAGAGCGACCATCACGTACACTGTATGAGTCAGACTTATAGTCATAAGAGTTTGCGTATGAGTTGAAGTATTTCTGACCTGGCTATTGAGGAAACTTGGACAACGTTTTGGAATTCTCAAGGACTGTTGGATTTCAAATTCGGTTCTCATTGAGGTTCCATCCACACTAAAATTCCAAAGTTCCGATTTAAGCTCCAAACTTTGATTTTGTGAAGACAAGTTTGGCAATCAAATAAAATCCAAGTTCTTCTTTTTCTTTTCTTTTTCTTTTTGCACTTATTGCATAAGTGTTTGCTAGGGACTAGCAAAGGTAAAGTATAGGGGGATGATGAATCCACATTTCATCATCTTTATTCTATCATTTTGGCATCAAAAACCCTAGCAAATGCCTGTAAATAGCCGTAAATATAGTATCTTAGCATTCATGCCTGTGCATCTCATTAGTGTATAAAATACTGTAATTAAAGCCAAAATTATAGAATAAATAAAAGAAAAGAAAAAAAATAAAATATTGTAAATATTTTATGACCCAAAATCCTAAGACCTAGGCATCTTGATGAATAGGTCGACCAGGAATAAAGTAGGGGGAGATAAGGGTCAAATACCTATATTATTCTATTCATTCTTTATTCATTTTGGGACCTATTTTTGGTTCCACTTTTTATACATCAAATAAAGAAACTTTGTACATAGAAGTTGTAGATAATTTAATAAAGAAAAATACAAAATTGATTTCACTGAAAAATAATACATAGATAAAAAGTTATGGTCAGAATAAAAATACAGAATCCCAACTTCCCAGACCTGTATCTCACAACTGAAAACTCCAAATGCTGCAAACTCACCTTTAATTGTATATAGAATAAAATAAGCTATTTAATGGCGGTGGTTTCGTATTTGGCGAAGCTACGGTTTGAAAGTTGAGTTTTGAACCCACCTTGTATACATGTACAACTTAAAATATTCAATTTATTATTTGTTCATTATTTTTATATTTTTATATTCTTGTAAATATTACTTATAATAATTATGTACATTAAAATTGCAATAAAAACCTAAATAAAACTTAAAATAAAATACTTACATATATAATACATAGGTATAATACTTGTATCTATACCTATACATTACTTACTTGTATTTTATTAAATGTACAAAATATATCAGAAAAATAAAATAAAAATATATTTATGTGTATAAAAGTATTTTATAATTTTATAAAATAAGAAATAAAAGAAATAAAATTAAAATACACAAAATAAAAATAAAAGGATACAATATATAGGTAATATACCTATATAGTGTATAAAAGTAACTTATAAAAATATATCCCATAAAATTAATTAAAAATCAAAATAAAATACTAGATAAAAAATTAAACATTTTTTTAATAATCAAATTCTAATTAATTCAATTACTATTTTTATTTGAATTTACAAAATAATATTCAGTGATTTTTCCTGGTTGGTCCACGTCGACCAACCAGGTTTCAGCCCCAGTTGACTTCAGTCAACTGGTCGCCTTCCCCCCTGTAGCCCTTGTCAGGCCTAGTTTTGGCCGCATTTGGCGGATTTTTCTAGGCCTAGGCTTTCACCATTTCGCCTCGAATCCTTCTGTAATCTTCTTCCTCTACAAATCACCTTGCCCGCCTTGCGATTACATTGGAGGTTGCATCACTGAGGCGCTCCTGCTTCTTTGCTCTTTGAGCCCCTACAGCTCGGGGTCAAACCCAATATAAGCGACCCCCCTCCTTCGAATTCAAATTGGAGTCCCTTCGGTCCACCCCTCTCCACCTTCTTGCGCTCCTGAGCTCCCTAGAGGTGACAGCTCCATCGCGAGGTCTTCAGCTAAGGTGCTCAAGGTCGGAGGAGTCTCCCGTACCTCCTGCAAGTCCGGCGGTCGAGGTGTGCTATTCCCTCTGGTTTCGGCCATTGAGGGCCCATCTCCCCTTTATTTCTTTATTGCATTTAGTTCCTGTTAGCTCTAGGATGAAAAGCCCCCAAAAAAATCCAAGTTCCATCATCTGAATCGACCATTCTACCGACTTGGCCGGAGCGCTCCTCCGGTCGTTCATCACCACGCCACTTCACACTCCTTCACGCCCATCCAGAGGTCCAGGCAGTTTGCCCTTGACCTCCTAACTCATTTTGCAGGTCAACGCACGCCCAAGAGTGCCTGGAGTCCATTTTTGAAGGTCGCCGGAGCTTTCGTAGCCCCGCAACTCCGCCAGCCGCCAGCGAGCGTCACGGCCTTCGCCGTGAATTTTTGACGACTCCAGGAGGAATAGGAGGACCCCAGGACGCTCCATGACCATTTTGAAGCCTTGCCATCGCCGGAGGACGAAGATCTGGGATGGAGAAGTTCGCCCTTGCCGACGTCCGACGTTGTTCTTAGTCCTCGTCTCCCAACCGTCCGATCGTGGAGAGGTCCCCAGATTCACCACCAGCCGTTGGATCATCGAGCGCCTCAACCGTCAGATCAGCCGAGATCCTTCTAATCTTTGACGTCCATTGCCGAACCGTCATCAAGCCACCCCGTGCCGCCACGTGGCAAGTGGGGAAAGCTCCACCATTGGATCGTCTCGGCGAGGGTATTTTGCGTTTCAACCCTCACCCTTTTTGTAATTTAATTTTAGTCCCAAAACTTTTATTAGCAGTTTAAATATTTTGTAAATTTTGCAAGTAGACCCTTAGACTTTCAGTATTTACATATAGGTCCTCTGTCACGTCACCTCACGTGACCTGTACACGTGAGGTGCGGGCACTTTGCACTGAGGCCCTCGGCTCTTGGTTTATTTCATTTTAGTACCAGAACTTTTATATTCAATGTTAAAATTTTGGAGAAATTACATGTAAGCCCTCGGATTTTGTGAAAATTACTTTCAAGTCCTCACTAGGCTCGTGCAAGTCACGCGCCCTGGTGGGAAAATTGCGCTGACACCCCTACGGCTTTTGTGATTTATGTTTGGTCCTGTAAATTAAATATTCAGTTCAAACTTTTATTGGAAAATTGCATGTCAGCCCTTGGACATTTGGATAATTGCATATATACCCCTGTCAGGTCTTTAATTTGTGTATGCTTGTAGTATTTATCTGGAGCTCCAGATTAAATCAAAAAAATCTCAAAAAATAGACTTAAGCTCCTGTGTGCTTGTAGTTTAATGCCATTTATTTAGATTTTGATTTTATTGCATTTTTATATTTATTAAAAATCAAAAAATGTTTTTTTTACTGTCTAGCCTAGAAATTACCAAAAAAATATTAAAAGACCTCGAAAAATTCCAAAAAAAAATTCCCTAGTGTGTATTTTAACCTATTTTAGTGTCAGTCCAAAAATCAATAAAAATCACAAAAGAAAAACCTTAAAAATTCAAAAAGACTTAAAAACTTCAAAAAAATCTAAAAAATTGTAGAAAACTCCAAAAATCGTAAACTCAAGTCTTGTAGCCTCATGTTTCCATTATCTTTATTTGAAAAATAGTGTGGAAAAATTTTGTGGATGTTTGCTATTTTTAATTCTCATTTTACCCCCAGCCAGTAGCTTGCCCACTGTTTTGTTTTATTTCAGTGTTTAAAAATATCAAAAACATTCTAAAAATTACCGAAAAATCACAAAAACAGTAAAAAATCATAAAAATAACAAAAAGATTTTATTTCTGAATTTTTGGTTATTTTTATAAATATTTTATCACTCCTCGTATTACATTGTTTTTATATTCCAATATTTAAAAAGAAAAGAAAAATATAAAATATAAAATTATAAAAATCAGAAAATTAAAATTCAAAATACAAAATTAAAAATTAAAATAAAAAAATTAAAAAATTAAAAACCCACAAAAATCATTTGCTTGCATAGTGTAGACGCACTTCACATTCACACACACACACACACACACACACACACCCACACATCTTTTTCAATTACCATGTTTGCTCCCTGTATTCGAACTCTCTGCATACTTCTCCTATAGATATTTTGTGCAGCGTTAAAAATAAATTTTAACTCCACATTTATTTCTAATTGTTGATCTGTAGTGTGGGTTGATTGTTGATTAAATACAGGATTCATTTGAGAGTCGCCACAGCGACGGTTGTCTCCGCCTTGTGTGAGACACCAATTTAGACTCTCTTGAAATTTGTGTTCATCAAGCTGCCTTCTTATAGGTGATGAAATATAGATAACTGGATTCTCTTTATGGAGCTCGTAGAGGACGGAAGATCATTTCCCTAACGTAAATATCCTTACTAAGAGCTACCCTGAAGGTGTTAACACTCTCCTATTACACGTGATCAAAGCTCAACTTGCACCTCCTTCTTCCCATTATTCCAACGCATCTCTTCACCCTTTGATGAAGAGCCCACACGCCTATATTTGACCCTTACCACATGTCATCGCCCAAAGCTGAACCGTCAGATCTTTTCCAAGAGCATATGACTTGCATGTTCATTCCTTTTTCAGAGCCGTCAGATCTGCCAACTAACAGTTCATCAGAACTGTACGTCAGATACACGCCCACCACTGTCAGATCCCACCAAAGCCACGTGTCGTACTCGCCTACAAGAGTATATTTCCCTTTTACCATGGTTATTTCTTTGATTTTGCTTTAGTTTAATAACTGGAATAATTATTTAAAAACATTTGCAATCATGAGCTCGTCTTTTCTTTATTTGAAGTTTAGCCCAGTTGAGTTGAACTCACGTGTCTCGGCACGTGCTTTTGTGACTATTTTGCAAACTTAGTCTTATGCTTTTGATTGGCAAATGAAATAGGGAAAGGTTTCTTAAATTGCAAATATACCGCTATGAATGTTGAATCACATGTGCTTCACGTGTCTTCTAGATTAATTTTATTTTGCCCCCATAGTTTTATTGCTTGTTAATATTAGGCCCCTAAAATTTAAATATTCGCATCTAGGTCCTTATGTACTGTTTAATTTTTGCTCTCTTTTATTAATTGTAATAAATAACAAAATCACTCCAAAAAATGCATAAAAATTACCTGACAACTCCTGCTACGGGTTCTATTTATGATGATTTTTGTTTGTTATTTTCTGTGTATTTATTATTAATAAAAATTCAAAGACATTAGAAAAAATCCCTATTTGCATAAGAAAAATCATAAAAATTCTAAAAATGATTTCAAATTTATAAAAAATTAGAGTAGTTTTTTTTATTTATTTGATTTTCTTTCGAAGTTTCATTTTCTTTTATAAAACTCTTATAATTTTAAAAGACCATAAAAATCATATCAAATTGGAAAAAAAATCCAATACTTGCATTTTTATTTTTGTTTGTAGATATTTATCTCTAGTTTGTGATAAAATTAATATCCAGGAGTATAAAGCTCAATTTGATATTTTTATTTTGCAAAACACTAATGGTTGTTCATTTATTCCATTTTCCTGTTTTTTATTCATATGAAAATGATATTAAAACTAAAAATATTTGAAAAAATATCAAAAAATAGAATAAAATCTATAAAATATAAAATATCTTTATTTGGGACTTTTGAGTATTTTTACTATATTTTTTAAATACAAAAGTGTGTGTATATCCCTTATTATTCATTATTTTTATTTTCCTTATTTTCAAAAATTAAAAATAGCATAAATTAAAAAATCTAAAAATAAAATAGAAATCATTTGGATCTTTGCGACTTAATTAGGTGAAAACAACACATTAATTTATGGGATTTTTACCCAACTGACCCGATAAACTTTTCCAATTACCTCCACGACCTTTGAAATAACCTGATTCCCCCCTTGACCTCGTAAACTTGCTCAAGTTTACCCCACAGACCCTACCGTCGACTTTAAATTTATTGGAGTCAATTACTTGAGTAAAACTTGAGTTAATCAAACCAAAGAAAATTAATGGTGGATCTTCAATATCCCTCTCCGTCCTTCCCCTCCCCCTTATTCATCCTCTTCTTCTACCTAATCAAACAGGAAGATGCACAGGACCTGGGGGCGACGGACTTGGAGGGTGAAGGGGAGGTCAGGGAGGTGGAGGGTCAGGGTGTGTTGGGGCTGCATTACCTCCACGAAGAGTGGGAACAGATGGTGATCCACCGAGATGTGAAGGCCATCAACGTCATCCTTAATGGAAGGCTCGAGGATTTTAGCTTGGCGCATCTCTACGACCACGGGAGTGACCCACACATGACCCACATTGTTGGTACCGTGGGGTACTTGCCCCTGAGCTAACAAGGACTTCGAAGGTGACGAAGGCCACAAACGTGTTTTCTTTTAGGGCTTTCATGCTAGAGGCAATAACGGGGAGGAGACCGATATAGTTGAGGTTGGTGGGTGATGAGTAAAGGGTGGTGGTGCTCATGGAAAGGGTGGTGGAGGTGTGGAGGAGGGGGTCTATAGCGGAAGTGGTGGATAGGAGGATGATGGGGGAGTGGGAGGTTGGGGAGGTGTAGAGGATGGTGAGAGTGGGGATGGTGTGCTTGCACCCGGTGGCGGCGGTGATATCTGGGAAGAGGGAATGGGTGAGGGTGCTAGACGAGGAAGCTAAGATCGAGGATATGGTTTTGTAGTTCATAAACACGGTTGAGCTTGAGAGGTTACAAGAGGAGGCCTTATGAGGCATCGAGGCTACGCTTGGCTTCGAGTGGGCAGGGAGCCCCTTCTGCCGGTGGAGGCGAGGGAGTAGGGGAGTGGGGAGGAGGAGGCAGTGTAAGGGGAGGAAGGGAGTGGGGGTGGAGGAGGCGGTGGAGGAGGAGGGGGTCAGGGGCCTCTGCTATGGCGGAGGTGTGGGAGAAGGGGAGCAGGGTTGTGGGCAGAGGCGGGGGAGGAGGGAAGCGTGGGTGGAGGAGGTGGTAGATGGGTAGGGGCGGGGGCCTCTGCTCTAGAGGAGGTAGGGAGAAGGGGAGCGAGGGTGGAGAGGCAGTGGAGGGGGATGGGGCTGGGGCGGCAGACCTAGAGGGCATGGGAGGTAGACTTGGAGGAGATGGGTGTGGGCAACAGACCTTAAGGAGGAGGGCGAGAGTGGCAGATATCAAGTAGGTGGGTGGATGCTCGGTGGGGAAAGGGGGAATCGAGCGTGAGGGGAAGTGGCACTTAATGTAAAATTTGATAAACAAAATGGGTATAATGCAAAAGAACTTAACAATTTCCTATTAGTTTAATGGGTAAATGGATGGGGGTTAACCAGATAGTCTATATGATAAGGGTTAGCAACTTTACATGGTTGAGAGGTGAATTAGGTTGTTTCAAAGGTCGTGGAGGTAATTAGCAAAGATTATAGGGTCTGTTGGGTAAAAATCCCTTAATTGATAACTTAACCCTAGTCAGTCGGGCTGTCATCAGAATGGAACTATTGATGAGGAGCACGACTAGGTAGATAGATTTTGTTTTCTTGTTTGTTTCTTTCTTAGTTGATTTTCTCTTTATTTTCTTTTATTTCATTTGCTTATATTTTTTCATAACTGTTCCTTACACTCTTCTTGTTTCATCTTTGTTGAGAGGGCCAACAGAGCTACGGAGTCAATCTTAGGAGAGCCGACGCACACAATGGAGGCAGAGGTCTGGCCTTCTACACCGAACGACATGAGAGAGAATCTTAGGAGGTGTACAAGGAGCAGAGGACTATTTTTATTTTTAGACATTTTATTTCACATTTGTATAAACTTGTAATAACTCTCAGAGACTTTGGACGCTACTATTTGGGTTTGTTTCACCGAGTGCTGGTGCACTTGGGGAACCTCACTAGTTTTTCGTCGTCATTTTCACCTCCTTTATTTTGTTTTGTTTCTCGTGGATTTGAGTTTTTAGACTTTATTTTATTTTATTTTCCATGTGTGAGCCCTTGACATAGGCATTTATTTGGTTGAGCTAGGTAGTGATTATGTCCAAACATCTAATAGATTATATGTTCCTACGGACTCGATTGGACTTAGTCAAATAAATAAAAAGTTAGCTATTTGTATTCAAGACCATGCACCGAGATAGGTCGCATACAGCTAGCAAGAACCATTGTGGTAGGAACCGAGCAGAATTGATGGCCGGGCATTGGTCTTGTTTCTGTATAGTTAGCACCTTGTTCTTCCCGTAATAGAAGTTACTGTTAAGGGAGATTTCTTCTTGCATCATATAGATAGTTTATTTTCTTTATGCATGGATTATATTGCATGTAGATTGTTGGAGCAAGGTATGCCTTCTATCCCATGCATGCATCATTGATTTCATCATGCATCAACATTTTCGTCTTTATCCCCCCTGTTTTCTTAGAAATAAGAATAAAAGGAAATAAGAAAATTCGTTAGACGTGTCTTTATTAATAAATGCCAAAAAAGGTATAACCTAATAAAATCGAGATTGCTAAACAAACTCGACACTAAAATAAACATAAATATCACATTGATTATCCCCCCGTTGTTTGCAGGTACTTACCTCCAGATAGAGTGGGTGAGGATGTAACTGCTAAGGATTAGAGCCCAAATACCAATATTTGTGCCATATGCTCTTGTACATTAATCACTGATGTATGGTTGAGATGCAAGCACTTGGCTTCGACCCTTAGCAGTAGTAGTCTTGTCCAAGTTGGTTGTGCACCACTGGCTTGGTCAGGTTCTACCCTAAGTGACGTCACCCGTGAGTCTGATTAAGTAATTGTATTTTCATTAAACTCTAAAATAGAGAATATTAATGATAGAGCCTTCATGATCTTCATGGCATTGAGTTTATGAATATGGGGTTTGATTTATCATCATTATTTTTAGTCCAGATCTACTCTTCACTACTCCCCACATCATAGTGATGGGTAGGTCGTCTCTTAGGATACCTTTGGTGGCACCGTTTCATAACTCACATATCCATTCTTTTAGGGCAGTCCTTGAGAGCTCAAGCCCACTCTCAGACCACGAGTATTCCATCAACTTCTTCTTCGGCCTTCCCCACCCATCACTTGATGTACAACAATCAGAGTAGTAAGACCATATATTTTTTGACTTGTTTACACCCGAGGTCCGTTATTTTCCTTTTCAGAGTATGATGAGATGACCCAAGAGCGGAGATATGATGAGAATCTAGATAATCACGATATGTTGGATTAGGCGATGATCAACAACACCCTCCTGGCATCCCTAGAGGTTGTGCATAGATAGATCAGGGACCAAGGGTTTGTTATGACAGAGATGAAGTGGGAGTTGACTCATATAAGAGATGGGCGAGCAGATGTGAGAGATGATAGACCCACCGGTGGTTGAGGAGAGATACCTGAGTACTGAACAATTGTCATATTTGTGAGATGCTAAGAGTAAGCACATGATCCACAGAGACCTTTGCACACCATGAGAGCATTGCACCAACATGTGCAAATCTCAACCGTAAGTGGATTCAGTTGCCTACCATTCTTGGTGATTTTGAGCTACGGTCCTAGACGATTCAGTTGTTGCACAAGTTCCATCAGTACACCACCGAGGAGCCCCATCTACATCTTCAAGAGTTTGAGATGATTTGCTCTATAGTCCACTACAGGTTGGTGGACGAGGATACACTCAAGTTGACAACCTTCCCATTTTAATTGGTTGATAGAGAAGCTTATTGGATGAAGCACTTGGGGAATGTTGTCACTACCTGGGAGCAGTTGAGGACCGAGTACCCCAATAAGTACTATCCACTCAGTCAGATGAATGTAGCATGAGCCATGATCAACAATTTCGCCATGATCCCAAATGATAAGTTCCATGTTGCTTGGGATCATTTTAGAGAGCTCATTGATAGGTGTCTACATCACAATATCAGCAAGCCCAACTAAGTCCACAGTTTCTTTTGTGGGCTTACACCTGAGATGCAAGGGCTAGTCAAGTCCTCTTGTAGAGGGTCATATTTTCCCATAAATGAGGTCCAGGTATGGGCCATCTATGAAGAGATGGCTAAGAACTATACGATGATGATCCATGCCCATGTCTATCCTCAGGGGAAGCCTCTCCCATTGGCGGCACACCACAGATTGCATGCATTGAGAAGGGTACATCTTCATCTTCTAAAGCAACAACATTAGTAGAGTCATTAGCTGCAGACATTGGCATCATTAGCTAGAAGCTCGACTACATGGAGAATATAGAGAATAAGACATGTCAGGGCATAGACAAGCTCAACATGATCGACGAGTTGGCCCAGAATTTGAGTGACATTAAGACATCGATCATGTGCCTCCAAGAGGCACAGCTGACTTCTTTTCCATACTCTAGGTCACATGCTAATAAGGGGGCCTATTGTCAAAACCGTCCGCCTCATATAGACTGGTTCACCGTATCCAAGCGAAGCACAGCCAACCCCCAATACCAGTTGCCACCACCACCTTCACCAAACACACAGATGGTGATCTATCAGAGTGAACGACCCTTGGCGTCCCTCCCCCCACCTTTGCATAAGCATATGGAGCTATTCATGGAAGTCAACAAGATTAATTATTTTCAGTACCAACAGTAACTCGGTATCCATCGTGATCATCCAGGCTTCATAAGGTCCAATGGAGGTGCTCAGTCCCAACAACATCCTTAAGCACAGTCAGGTACGTGCATGCAACAGACACAACCTCAACACTCCCAGCACAATATTCCTAGACCCCATTACCAGGGTTAACAGTAGAGGCACAACAACCTCACTCCCAGTTTCATTAGCATCCCCCACACTCTTACCAGTAGCAGCAACATGGCCAGCCTCAACATTTCTAAAGAGGCAACCCATCCGGATCTCATGCACCCTCGTATAAGAACCCAGTTGTAAAGGATCTCGCCCATATGCTTATAGAGCAACAGACTACTTTCAAGAGAGAGAGAGATGGATGAGTTCATGTAGGAGATGTGAGAGATCGTCAAGGGAAAGGCTGCCATACTTGCACAAATCGAACCAAATCCTATGAATCCGAAGAGGAAATCTGAGCGGGTACAGTCCACAAAGTCTAACACTCCTACTATGGTACTTCATGATATGTATTATTTATTTGATGCTGATTTATGACACTTAGGAGCAGTAGGAAGCCAGCTGGTGGCAACTCATCTACACAATATCCAGATGCAGACTCTAGAGTGCCAGATGAGCTAGTGTGCGGTGTTGATGCCGCAAATATTGTTGATGATGATGGTGGTGCTTATGCCACCAAGTCCGATGATCTAGACAATGGTGCTGATGGTATCCCTTCTCCATATGTTGTAGATGGTGGTTCTCATGCCACCAATTCTTCACTAGATTGACGAGAGTGTGGTACTGAGGCTACTACTTTAGATGTTGTTGGTGGTACTGATGCCACCAAGAGTCCATTTACAGATGCTCCAATCTTTTTGAATTTTACTCATGTACTTGATGATGATTTTCTTAGAAAAATTAAAAAATTAAAAAATTCAAAAAATAATAATATGAATAAAGGAAAGGTTTTTGTATCTTCTCTTGGTCCATCTGATATGATTGATGTTGCTTATATGGATACCTACCATTTGCATGTTCAGAGACCTATTCCTACTTCAGACCCTCCGGTTGCTGAGGAGGGTGCATCCATCCACTTCCTTCAAGCACTCCACTTATGGAAGGACCAAAAAACAGAAAACCCCAAAAAGAGACAACATTTGGAGTTCAGCGTGAAGATGATAAAAATATTTCATATCTATCTGACTCTACATGAAGATTGGAGAACATCCCTCTCTTCTAGAAGAACCTTAGATAGAAGACCACGATCCGTAGGATGAAGAGGCACAACCATAATGTAAAGATCCATGTGCTCACCCATGCCACATTCTTCGTCATCCAGAATTGATTTCCAACCAAGAGACTAGATGCAGGGACTCCATCTGTCAGATGCCACATTCATGAGCAGCGGTTCGATCGTACTCTATAAGACAGCGGGTCTTTGATTAACCTTTTTTCTGACAGACTTACTTGATTGTTTCAAGTTTGGCCCTCTTCAAAAGAGTAGGACAATACTTCAGTTTGTAGATAGATTTGTCAAGAAGCCGAAGGGGTTATTGAAGGATGTAGTCATCACCATTCAAGGCCTGAAATCCCCCTGATTTTCGTTGTGTTGGACATGGAGATCCTTCAGTGCATGACAAATACCCCCATCATATTAGACCGACTTTCCTAGTGACAGCAAAGGCCAAGTCCGATCATGATAGCAAGAAGGTATACTTTCACATTAAGGGAGTGAGTATACAAATATAGACAACTAAGGAGATGATAGCCAAAGATTTATCAAGATTAGAACAAGGATCGAAGCAGATGACATATATAGAGACAAATATCCACCACGAGTGTGATTTTGTGATTACAGATGATGAGGAAGTTTGGGTAGAATTAATTTCATGAGCTCTTATCATATTTTCATTAGAAGCTGACAATGTAGATTCTCGTTTTGAGGTTGATTTCATTTCACATCATTCATATTCAATTCCCTTAGACTCGGACATAGATTTTGATTGGCAGGATTTTAATGAGTATTTACCATGTTTGATGTCTATAGGGCCTACAATCAGGACGGAGGTAGAGCCAGTGTAGTTGATAGAGACACATGTAGGGCCATCTTTGTCGAGTTCAGATGAGTAGTGAGTTTTCTCCCATTCAGATCTACTAGCCTTCACGCTGACATTTCAGAGACTAGATTTGCCGGCTATTAAATGCCTAGAACTGAACACCTTACTGCAAAGTATGAAGTATAGATTCCTTGTTGGCAAGCCATATATGTTTCAAGTCATTACCTCAACGGATTTGATTGATGACTTAGAATCTCGTTTAATGGTGGTTCTTGAGAGGAACCATGAGGCAATAGCAGATTTCTAGTGGATATGTCTATCCCTATGCTCCCACCATATCTATCATGAGGATGACACTAAGCCTTCACGTGAGTTCCAGTGTAGGTTGAACACGAATCTTTGAGAAGTGGCCATGAAGGAAATATCTAAGTGGTGTAGCACCGATTTTATCTACCCCATTTCTGACTCCAAGTGGGTTAGTCCACTATATGTGGTAACCAAGAAGACGGGTATCACTATAGTTGTGTGAGAGTCTGGAGAGGAGATTGATGCATGTGTACCCACTTCTTGGAGGGTCTGTGTGGACTACAGATAAATGAATCAGGACACTAAGAAGGATCACTTCTTGCTACCATTCATTGATCAGATTATTGAGAGATTAGCAGGGAAGAGTCACTACTACTTTCTTGACAGTTACTCGGGTTATATCAGGTGGCCATTGTGCTCGAAGATTGGGACAAGACGACATTCGCATGTCTGTTTAGGACGTGTTCTTTTAGATGGATGCCTTTTGGATTATGTAATGCTCCAGATACATTCCAACGGTGCATGCTTTCCATCTTTCCGCACACGGTGGGAGAATTTTGAGAGGTCTTCATAGATGATTTTTAGATCTACATCGATGGATTTGATGCTTTTCTTGCTTGGCTAGATCGTGTGCTTCAACGGTGCATTGAGGTCAACCTTGTTCTATCTTAGGAGAAGAGTCATTTCATGATGACTCAAGGAAAGGTCCGTGGTCATATCATCTTCAATAGGGTGTGAAGGTTGATCCATCCAAGGTGCATATCATCAAGAAGCTCACTCCGCCATTCAATTTGAGGCAGTTACGATCTTATTGAGGGTATGTCAGTTTCTACCTACAGTTCATTCAGTACTTCAGTCGTATTGCCCGACTTTTTGCTGATCTTCTCACGAAATACACCGAGTTCCTTGCAGATGATAAGTGTCTTTCTTCGTTTGAGAGTCTCAAGGATTTTGTTATGCAGGCTCCTATCCTTCAGCCACCCGATTGGTCCCTCCCATTCGAGATCATGACGAAGGCTTCTGATTTTGCCATATGGGTTATGCTAGGATAGAGGAGGGATGGATTTTCGTTGGCCATACACTACTGTAGTAGGACTTTGGATGTCACTTAGCGGAATTATACTATTACAGAGAAGGATATATTAGTTATAGTCTTTGCTTTGGATATGTTTCGATCTTATATTCTAGGATCTAGCATGACTATTTACACTGATTACACCGCCATCAGGTACTTAATGGCTAGAAATAATGCAAAGGCATGCTTGACTAGAGGGATCCTTCTGCTCTAGGAGTTTCATATTGAGATTAAGGATAAGCCTGGAGTTAAGAATTTGGTGACCGATCATCTCTCCCGATTAGAGCATCTTGAGGATTTTGAGATAACCACACTTATCACTGAGACATTCCCAGATGAGGTGATTCTTGCAATCACCTCTCTACCATGATATGTTGACATTGTGGACTATCTTGTTGCTAAGAAAGCTCCATAAGTTGGACCAGACAATGATTTGAGACTTTCCCCGCGAAGGCTCAGTCGTACCATTGGGAGCATCCTACCCTTTACCGCGAAGGGGCAGGGATAGTGTTTGGTGTAAGTGTATTCCTAAGGAGGAGCACCATAGCATCCTCACCTATTTCCACAAGCTTGAGAGAGGAGGACATCACTCTAGGAGATCGACAACACAAAGGTTCTCCAATCCGACCTTTAGTGGGCAACACTCTTCATGGATTCAGATGAAATCATGAAGTTGTGTACTGCTATCAGAGGACGGACAGTTGTGGTCACAGAGACATGATGTTGATGCAACCCATTCACTTTTGTGAGGTTTTTGATGCATGGGGCAACGATTTTATGTGCCCATTACCTAAGAGTCAGGGATTTGAGTACACTTTGTTGGTTGTGGATTATGTCAATCACTAGCTTGAGGCCATCCCCACTTGAGTCGCTGATGCGAGGAGTGTTTGTAGATTTTTGAAGAAGAATATTATATCATAGTTCAGGATTTCTAAAATTTGATTTCTGATTGAGGGACTCATTTTATAAATGATTGGGGGACTCATTTTCTAAAGTTGCCACTCCATATCATTCACAAACGAATGGACTTGTTGAGGTTTGGAACATGGAGATAAGGACGATATTGCAGAAAGTTGTCCGCCTAGACCGAAATGATTGGTGATGAGTCTAGAATGCCCTACTTAATTGATGTGAATTATCGTTTAATTTTGTCGTTTCATTGTAGACGGTAATTCACAATCAGTCAAGAAATAACCACAAGAATTTATTCTATTTTTTCATTAGCATGGTTATGTTTACTTTATGTGGACAAGTGCCAAGGTCGAACTCAAGGAGGCAAAGGAACAACCTAGAATGTCTATCAAAGTTCGTGCATGGTTTTGGAGACGGTATTTTTTATTATTTTTAATGCAATTTTGGGATGCAAATGTAAATGAGGCAAATTTTAGGGACTAAAGTGCAAATTTTAATCAAATGAAGTCCACAAATTACAAAATTTGGCCAAGATGTCAATGGTGACGAAATGAATGCATTGTAAGTTTTATTTGTATTTTTGGATACAGGTTATATTTTATGAATTTATGGATGCAAACGAAGTAAATTTCAATAATTAATTCTAATAAATATTAAAACTATTTATTTTCAAGCGATAAAATTATCCAAGATCTATAACTAGGTGATTGATCTCAAAAAATCCTAAACCTTAAAAATATGGGATTTAATACCTATTAAAAATCAAAGATTGAAATATGCAAAATGATTTTTATAGGGCAAACCATTCAGCAAATGCATTTCTTTCTGGGCATGATGTAATAAAAAACTTTTCTACAATCCGTGATTTTTTTGCAATTTTTCGAGCAAAGGTTAATTTACTATAAATTTCCAAGCACATAGTGGGCAAAATACACAATTTTCCACCAGAATAATTATTTCCAATTAACCATAGTGTATAAAAATATCACAAATATTCCCTAATGTCAAGAATTAGTTGAAGAACATCATGTTAATTTTTAAATATTAAAGTGATGCGATAAAGAGGACTAAAATAATGGGGGGAACCCATTGTTAGAATTACAAAAAAAATTAAACAAAAATGCAGAGAGGGACTATTATGTAATTTCCTCAACCCTGGGGCAGTTAGATGCAAAATTTCCTGGAAGTACATGCGAAGCACGTGCCCTAGGGTGGCTGGATCTACATTGGATCTGGCAGAAAGAAAGGGGCATGCTCACAATTTACCCAAGTGGTCTTATGCTTAGCACGTGACCCCTGAGTGTTGGATCTGGAGATAATAACTGGGTCCTCCATGGGTATTGGCGCAAAAAGACCCTCACCCACGCATGCTGGTCACATGAGGAAGGGGGAGATCTTTGGGTGGCGTGACGATTTTGATGGCAGTGGCTTGGGTGGACAATGTGGTGGAGGCAAAACCATCGGCGAGGAGAAGCCTCGACTGGGCAACACACGCCACAACCAAGGATTTGGAGATGGAAGCACTTGACATCGAAGTGGCTAAATTCGTTTTTGAAGTGCAAGATAGCTGGGGCATCGATGAAGATTGTGCTTCCAGGAGTTTGTCAATGAAACTTCAGATGATGAAGATTCTACTGAAGTGTTGTAGTAAGGCGGAGGCGCAGGAGGCGAGTTGGAGGGTGATGAGTCTGTTGCTCTTGTCGAAGGTGAGGCGACAGACGGTAGTTAGTAACATGAATGCTGAAGTTGAAGGTGATAGTGGATGCTCTATGGCTGGGAGTTCCTAGTGGTCGAGGATTAAGTTGCAGTGATGGAGAGTCGGCGTGGAGTAGATCGACGGCGCAAAGAGGCCGGACCGAGCAGATGTGGTGGTGCTCTAAAATTAGGTGTCAACATTGTATCTCGCCCGAAGAAGAAGGATGTTGCTATCACTGCCAACCTGGGATTCTCTCGATGAAATGGCAGATGAAGAGCAAGGGGAGGTGCAGCGGTGTTAAATTGGATAGGAGAGGGCATTGGATATGGAAGACACATGAGGTCAAGGGGACGAGATCGGTGATGGATTCTGAATGGATGCGATGGGATTTGGCGGAGATGTGGCACAACAGGATTCGCGGAGGAGGGTGAGGAGGTCGCATGATTCACAAAGGTGCGGTAGGTAGAAGGAGATCTGGGGTGTGTCTACCGATTTGGAAGGAGGAAGTGACGAACGGCGGGCGGCGGTGCTCGAAGTGGAAGGCGACAACACAATCAAGGAAGGGCGGTAGCCCCACCCTAAGAAGAAAGGGGCAGAGGAAGGAGAGGATTTCTGGGCCATCCGATCGACCAAGATTGGGCGTTCCAAATGTGCCACGTGGCCCTTTATTTATTTTTCTAATTAATATTTTTGGGATATTTACACCCATAATCCTGAGCAGTTTCGTAATTACCTCAGGAACCTTCAATAATTCATAATTACATGAGTAACCCTGAATAATTCTTAACTCTTACATGACATAACCCTGTGTTATTTTCCGTTTGGCATAACCGTTATCATTGACGGTTTCCGTGAGAAAAAGATGAAATTACCCCTAATGTTCATTTTTATTTACAAATCATCCCATCTCAGTATTAACTCAAAGGAAGTCGCCTGCCGAAGGTGTGGAGGAGGAGCCGCCCACCTCCAGCCCAGGCTCCCTCCAGCCCCGAGTCCGACCCCAGCCTCCCTCCAGTCCAGGCCAGCCCCGAATACACCCCCCCCCCAAACCACCACCATGCGCGCACCTCCGACCCGAACCCCTCCCACCACTCCCTCCCGAGCTCACCCCCCGCCCACCGACCCTCTGCCCACCTCCATCCCAGGTTCGGCCCCGAACCCCGCGACCACCGCCCAACCTCTCCTGACGAGATCCCCCAACCCTCGCCTCCCTACCCCCCACCCCCAACCCCCACGCCCGCCGACCCGAGCTCCCTCCATCCCAGGTCGACCGCAAGCGCCGCCCAACCCCTTCGCACCTCCGACCCGAGCTCCCCCGACCCCCTTCCACCGCCTGACCCCTCCTCCTGTTGCCACTGTCACCTGGAACCCCCCTGCCTCTGCGAAGTTCCTCGTAATTGAGAGACGGTAGTCCCCCCTTGAATTTGGTTTGATTCCTGAAGGTAAGAATGGCTTATGTCAACTCTTTGTGAGTTTTCTCTCTTCACTGTCACCGTCACTACCGGAGAAAATTGTTGCAAAGAGCTCCTCGTCGATGGAACAATTCACTGTCAATCAAAATGCGGAAGATCCGTTACTCGTGAAAATGGTTTTCACAGACGAGCTAAACTTGGAAAAAGTTCAAGTTATTGAGGAGTTCTTGGAACTAAATGCAGGATTTTTACATTTTTGGGAGATCGACCATTTTGATTTAACCAGGGGAGGTGCAGTGGTAGATTCCCCTCTGATTCTGGATTTGGGGTGACGCCAATTGTTACTCACTGGCAGTCCCTTTGACGAATCAATTTTTGGTCGGTTGGAGTTGAACCTGACCTGCTTGGAGATGTTCCTGAGAAACCCGATAGTCAGGTTTGCTGTAGATCTTGACTCATCGGATCATTTTTGGTTGTCATAGACTCAGACCCTTACCATTCCCTCCACCATCTTTTGATTTTCTCGGGTAGGTGGAGACCCTTGATCCCCTCCATGACCCCCTCCTCTGCAGTGGAAGCCCCGCAGCCAGAACCCACCCCAAACTCCGCCCTCAATCAACCGCCAGGCCCCCCCATAGCCAGCATCCTCCCTCCTACAAAATTCTTTTCTTTTTTTTTAAATTTGATTAATCCGAGCCGTTAGATCTTGTATTGGTTAGATTAACTCATCCATATGGTTGAGTTAATGGACTAAACTAACAGAAGGTTATGTGTGTAAAACTGAGCATTTATTTAGGGTTACGGATGTAATTCGTGATTATCGAGGGTTCCTGGGGTAATTATGTAACTACTCAGGGTTATGAGTGTAAATATCCCTATTTTTTTAAATTTTTTTATAAAACATACGAAAATAAAGGCTAGATTTGAGTGACACGTGGTAACCCCAAGAGCTGCCACGTGTCGCCACTAGAAAATGAAGAATAAAAGAAGAAGAAGAAGAAGAAACAAAAAGAAATAGCAAACGACCTCGGATCGAAACATTTTCTTCACAAAAGTTGTTTGTCTCGACGAGATCTAAAACTTTTATGAAGGGACCAAAACAAAAATTGATCATTTGTGCAAAGCGATTTTTTTGGGGTACTCCATGTATATACAATACCTTGATTTTTGGGTTCTCTATTTTTTTATTTTTAAATTAGATAAAAATCTGGAAAAAATATGATAACATCGAGGATGCATATTTAAACATTAGATTTTTTTGGATTTTTTAATAGTTTAGAAAAGGTAGAAATAAAATAAAACACGAAAAAGACAACTTCTGTACAGATTGTTAGTGGAGACTCGGACTCAGTTAATTTCTTTGATATCATGCTCATTTTGGATTTAGATTTTTGCGCATTTTATAAAACTTTTGTCAAAGAAAAGAAGTTAAAAAATAAAATAAAATGAGTCAATTATGAACATAAAATAATAGGTCAAAAACTACTAAAATACAAAATGTGCAAAAGAGGCCCAAAACCCAACTTTCACATACGAGCTCCGATTCACTTAAACATGGTCTTGTTTTGAAGGTATTTGAATGTAAATTAGTTCAAAAGTGAGTAGAATCAAATCAGACACTGTAGAGGAAGATATCAAGGTTTTAGTTAAGAATCCTGTAATTTTTGTTTGGGTTTTTGGTCCACTTATTTAGGTTAGTGATTTTTTTTTTTAATTATTCTTGTTAGTGATATGTACAGAGTGGAGGTGATTTCACGTCATTTAGAGTTATCTTGAATTAATTAAAATTTGTGGAAGTTAGGCTATTTTAAAGATCGATTGGGCTGGGATTTTTGGCTTCTTATTTTGTGCAATAATAAGTGATAACATGCAATATTTATCAATACATACATGAATGCTAATTATGCAGAATAAATGAAGAAATGCCAATTAATTATAGGGATTTGAGTTTAATTAATCATTTTTTGAGTGATGAATCTGAGATTCATCATCCCCGTATACTTAAACCATGTTCGTCCCTGAGCATCTAAAGAAATGCAATGAAGTGAAACGAGATTGGGTTCCATACCAAGGCCATGAGCTGAAGGTGAAAATGTAATTAGACCCGACCTTTGGATTATTAGTTTAGCAGAACTTCTGTGAGACTTAGGGTTTTAAAATCAAAAGCCTTCAAGTACTACACGTCATTGTCACAGTTTTTGCTCAGAAGTAATCTTAGATCAATACTCCACCCAAAGCATACCCAATGAACATTGAACAATCGACTCATGTGTGTGAAAGTTTATAGCTCTTCCCATCCAGAATGTTGGACTATCATGCAAACCTCCTCTCCAGTAACTCGTCCTCGGGGAGTCAGCTATTTCCTTCTAAGGTCTATCATGTTGTGTTCACAATCGAATAGAGGGAGAAATTAGAAGAAGGAGAAAAGAACTGGAGGGTAACCAGTGTAGTCACCTCTCCTTGTGAAGCCGGCCAATTTAGCCAGGTCTCCACCAAGATCTGCAGGTTTTCTTGAAGCTTGGACCTTTTTTTTGTCAAATGTTTATTTGGTCGTAGGCTTCTTTGTGTTTGGATTTTTGGTAGCTCTGCATGGATCTTGTTGTGCGCCTATGGATATGGAATCTTTTTTTCGTACATGTTTTGGGGTCTTAGAAAAAATTGTGCCCAGGAGTGCCAGTCTCAGTCAGCTGATAAGAAATTATTCCGGAATATTTAATGAGAACAGGAGAATCGATTTTGGACGAATAACAGTGAGGAACAGGTGTCGTCCAATGGGAATCAGTGTTTGGATCCTTGCATAGATAGGGTTTTAGAACTACCGAACAGACCTCACTCATGAAGATTATCCTTTCCGGACCTGATGAGGTGTCCTCATACGATTCCTCTCACATAAGTTCAAAGGTGAATTTCTTTTCAGATGAAGGAGAAGCTATGTTTTGTGTTGTCTGTGATGGTGCTGGTCCTGGGAGTGAGGTGTTGACAATTGAGTCCTTAGTTGAATAACCATTGAAATTTTTCTCCTTGGTCAGTGCACGTCCTACGAATTTGCTCTTAGTTGTCTTAATGTTGGTCCACTCCTGAGTTGGATTGAATTGGTTAAGGTGGTCAGAGAAGATTTCGGCCGACTCAGGATGAATCCATGCATATGTATCTGGATCATAATAGAAATCCTTTCCCATGGTGAGAGCAGCGGGAATTGGAAGAGTGGGGTGATTCTATGAATTACTTGTTAGTGCACGTTCCTCATATTCCTTCTCAATTTACTTGATGTTGGTGCATTCTTGTATCAGGTTGATTTGATCAAAGTGGTAAAAGGAGATCTCGACTGACTCAGGATGCATCCATGCATATGTCTCAGGATCATATAAGAAGGCAATTCCCATGGTAAGAGCAGGGGGAAATGGAACACTGGGGAGAGTCTCTAAACCAATAGTCTCCTCAACAACCATTATCTCAGGTTTAGCAGCGGGGTAGGATCATCTACCGTTTGATGGTTACTATTGTCGATGACTTCGTGGGTTGCCTGAGGATAATACATTTCCTCAAAGTCTGGGTGAGATCGAACTGTTCCCAATGCTGTAAAATTAATTTCTTGAGTCTCGCACTCATAATTGACTTAGCCAATGCCAAGAATGGCTTGCCAAGAATGATTGGAGATTGGGAGAATTTTCCTTGATGCTCAATATCAATGATCGTGAAGTCCACTTTGAGCGTAGCACCTTGGAATGTAATGATGACTGAAATGGTTCCTCTAGGCCGCTTTATAGATCGATTAGTTAGTTGAACGATCTCTCTTATTTTCTTGATAGGTCCAAGTTTGAGCTTGTCAAATACAGAGGTTGGAAGAATATTGATTGGTGAGTCGTCATCGATTCGAGCATGGGTAAATATGGTGTCTTTGATTCTATAGTCAAATCTGAGCAACCGCTTCACTATGCGGCTCTTGGTTTTTCTCCTCAACACCAAGGCAGTGGTCATTGACAAGATATGTCTTTGAGTACTTGTTCTCAACCTGCCCAACTTTTTCATCATTAATTTGCTCATTGCAAATCCTTTAAGGTCGAGGAAGTGTTCAAAGGCCTGTATCAAGGGAAGTTCGAAATTCAATCTTTTCTCTAGTGCTTCCCTTAGAATAGGATCGAAATTCATTGAATCTTCTTAAGTTTCAATTTTTATGTATTTCTTCTGGATTTTTTCGAGTGTATTTAATATTTCAATTTTTTTGGTAATTTCTGTGTGGTATGGTGCTTTCCGTAGATGAGAAGGGGTTTTGATTATTCGAGTAAGAGTCTGAGTCATCAATAGGGAAGTAATATGCAGAGGTGTCGCTATCAGAGTCAACCCTAGGGTGAACATAGTCCACGAGTATCTAAACATCATGGGGTTCTCAACATTAGATCCAATTATTTTATCCTCCACTTTCACCTGAGCTTCCATAAAATGAAATTAGTCGGTACGTGAAATTTTTTAGTTTTTCCTCTATTAGTTCATATCTCTTAGTAATCCTTGAAATGTCATGCTCCAAAAAAACTTCATGATTAATTATGGGAGCAGTCTATTTGGGTTTTTGTTTTTGACTCTGGGATACAGTCATTTCATCTTCTATTTTCTTGTATGAGCTGGGAGAAGATACTCTTGGAATACCTAACATATAATATTTGTCTTCTGAAAAATTTTCCTCAAAAATCATGGAAGAGTCTACTCGATGTGAGAGCCACTATCGGTCTTATACTCAACATGGTGTGATTCAGGTAAGTAGAGCCGGTTTGAGTAGAACCTCTTTTCTTGATGATGATTGGTCAGGCAGTATATTGTGGAGTCAACGTACATGGTTTATGTGTGTCAATATCGTCAGTCTAGTCCTGTATATGTGTTTCATATCTGAAGATGGGATTTTCACGGTTAATCCAAGATGGAATATTATCAGGTGTCAGCAAGTCCTCCTGACCTGTTTGGATTTTCATTTCATTTCCAATGGTCAAATTGAATTGAGGATTTGTGAAGTAAGTACCTATTCCAACAATATGGTGAGGAGAGATTGAAGTTAGTTGGAGTTGTTGTCTCGGCTGGTCATTTGTCTCAAAAGTGATTTGATCTTCAAATGGTTTCATGTGTTCCGATGAGAAATGGGTCAATCCAAGATGGTAGTTCAATTTGTGGTCAAGGGTAGGGGAGGTGCAAGATGTAAAGAAGTGTCAAATTCGATTGGATTCATCTTGTTGTTAGATTCTCCCATGAATGATGGTTTGACATTTACATAGTATGAAGGATGGATTGTATGATCAGAATATAGAGGATTGACACATGAAGAAGTGGAGACCTCAATTGGTTGTTTGTTTGTATGCTCCAAATATAAAGGATGGCCATTCATAAAGTATATCGGATTTGTAGAGAGGGTTGGATCTATTTCTGGATAGGAGTCTCCTGTGAAAGTTTGAGTATGCCTATAAGAAGAGATTTTGGATAATTTTTCATAGTATAGATCTGATGGATACTCGATCAAATGTCTCGTCATGTTCAAAAAAGGTGGATGAGTTGTCATGATCGATCTTGGTTGAAAATGTTCAAGTGTACGGGATACTGAACAGTAGAAACCCGAAATTTTAAATCAAGGAGAGTGATGGCACAAGTGTGCGATTTTTTATATTCGAGATCGATTCATGCACACCAATGCAAATACAAATCAAACCTTAGGTTCAATAACTCACACAATTAAGCTGCAAGAGTTCGACAAATTATCTTTTCTATTTTAGTTGGTGATAAATTCAATCTTGGAAAAAAATTAGCAAGTTATTAGGTGCTGAAAATGTTCTTAAAGACTGGCCCGAATTCTTACGACTTGTTGCATCCACTTTCAGCCAGTTTGTGTGTATGTAGAGATTGTAAAATGGCTACTCGTGTTACTTAAGGACGCAACCTTACACAATATCCTTTAAACCATCCACTCTGCTAAGGAAATCCGGACCGCTTATCGGCTTCCCGTTATTTCCTCACTGAGAAGTAGCTAACCGTTTTAGAATCAGTAGTCTGAACGAAGATTCCGGAGTTGGGCTCTAATCTTAAGTGTCGTCTCTCACTCACTCAGACAAATAAATGAATCCGAGATCGGGGTTTCTCTCCTGCAAGAATTCTTGATTTTATGGGTTAATTAAAGTCAATTATATTTAACAGTCCCAATTTTAATTAGGTGATCATTGAAAATTTAAGGTGAGCAGAAATATATATCTACCATCCAGTCCCAATTTCCTTTAAAATATAAGTGACAAAATAGGATGGAGGAATTCAGAAAAAGACGATGCACGTGAAATAATGATGTATGCTCAGATAGAAGACTTACACTGATTCCTCGTAATCTCCTTGTGGGATTCAATACATGAACTGAGAAATATTCTAGATGAATGCAAGCCGACAAAAACCACACCTAGCAGAAAGTTCTATTAGCCGTGAGGAATTGATTTGAATTTGACTAAGTTTAGCGATCTAATGTGTGTATCAATTAATGTGAAGTGTTGTAATAGATTCTACGAGCATAATAAAAAATTTCTAGAAGCTATAATATTCGTATGTGCATGTCTATCCTACGAGCCACTCAAGTCGAGCCCCACCCTTACCAGAGAGTGAAACAGGTCACGACACATCAAAGAAAAAGTTCAAGGTCTTGTTACACATGCGAGAGTCCAAATGGACACCGCTATAAATGAGCAATTAATTACAAAAAATAAAATTGTAGAAAATAATTCCTAGACTCTATGCTCTCTCACAACTCCACTCGATCTTAGATTTATTTGTGATTTTTCCGGCGTTGGTGGAGATGCGTCATTTTTTGTGAGAAACTGCTCCACGTAAGTCGGGTACATCGCAAGAAAAATAAGAGAGAGTGTAAGAGAGTGACACAAAAACTAATCACAAAATAAAATAAAAAAATAAATGCTGAAAATTAAAATAAAGTAAATTCAGAAAAGAAAAAAATATGAAAAATATAGAGTGAAGATTCAGGGGTCAGACTACCCGAATGTGGAAAAAAGAACAAAAAAATATTTAGAGAAAATCTAAGTCGTCTATCTCCCCAGCAATGACACCATCTGATGAGTCCTGAATTGCCCTACTTTAATTTGCGTGAATTATCATTTAATTTTTTCATTTTGTTATAGGTAGGAATTCGTAATCAGTCAAGAAATAACCAAAAGAATTTATTCCATATTTTAATTAGCGGGGGTTTATGTTTATTTTACTTGGGCAAGTCCCAAGGTCGAACTAAGGAGGCAAAGGAACAACATAGAATAATGTCTATCAAAGTTTATGCACGATTTTGGAGATGGTATTTTTTGTTATTCTTAATGCAATTTTGGGATTCAAATGTAAATGAGGCCAATTTTAGGGACTGAATTGCAGTTTTCAATCAAATGATTCTAAAAATTTCGAAATTTGGCTGAGATGTCAATGATGACAAAATGAATGCACTTTAAGTTTTTTTTGAATTTTTAGATGTGAGATAAATATTTTATGAATTTATGAATGCAAACGAAGTGAATTTAAATATTATTTATACTAATATTAAAACTTTTCATTTTCAAGGGATAAAATTATCCAAGATTTATCACTAGGTGATTGATCTTAGAAAAATCCTAAACCTTAAAAACCTCGATTTAATACCTGTTAAAAATTAAAGATTGAAATATGCAAAATGATTTTTATAGGACAAACCATGCATGCAAATGCAATTCTTTTTTGGCACAATGTAACATACAACTTTTCTACAATCCGTGGATGTTTTGCAATTTTTCACGAAAAGGTTAATTTAATATGAATTTCCAAGCATAGAGTGGGCAAAATACACAATTTTCCACGAGAATATCTATTGCCAATTAACCATAGTGTATAAAAATATCACAAATATGCCATAATGTCAAGAATTAGTTGAAAAACATCATGCTAATTTTTAAATAAAATGTGATGCAATAAAGATGACTAAAATAATGGGGGAACATAAGGGTAGAATTGCAATAAAAAAATTAAACAAAAATGTAGAGAGGGACTATTCTGGAATTACCTAAACCCTGGGGGGTTAGTTGGAAAATTTCCTAAAAGCACGTGCAAAGCACGTGCCCCAGGGTGGCTGGACCTAGATGGGATCTGGCGGAAAGCCGGGGACATGCTCGCAATTTACCTGAGTGGTAACGTGTGTAGCATGTGACCCTTGGGTGCTGGATCTAGAGATGATAATTGGGTCCTCAAGGGGTCTTGGCGCAAAAAGACCCTCCCCCACACGTGTCGGTCAGATGAGGAAGGGGGGAGATCTTTGGGCGACGCGGCGGTGTCGATGGCAGTACTTTGGGTGGATGATGCGGTTGCGGCGAACCCGTCGGCGAGGAGAAGCCTCGACTGGGCGATACACGCCACATCCGGGGATATTGTGATGGAAGCCCTTGACGTCGAAGCAGCCAAATTCATTGTTGAAGTGCGAGATAATCAGGGCGTTGATAAAGTTTATGCTTCCAGGAGTTTGTCGATGAAGCTTCAGATGATGAAGATTCTCCAGGAGTGTTGTAGTGAGGCGGAGGCATAGGAGGCGAGTGGGTGGGTGATGAGTTTGCTCCTCTTGTCGAAGGCGAGGCAGCAGACGGTGGTTGGTAACGTGAATGCTGAAGTTCAAGGTGATAATGGATGCTTAATGGTTGGGAGCTCCTGGTGGCCAAGGATGACGTTGCGGTGATGGAGAGTCGACGGGGGAGTAGCTCGATGGGGTGAAGAGGCCAGAGAAGGCAGAGGTGGTGGCGCTCTACAACGAGGTGTCAACCTCGAATCTCTCCCGGAGAAGAAGGATGGCATTGTCACTGCCATCCTGGGATTCTCTCAATGAAACGACGGATAAGGAGCAAGGGGAGGGATGGTGGTGTTAAAAAGGATAGGTGAGGGTGTTTGAAATGGAAGTCACACGAGGTCTAGGGTACGAGATCATTGATGGGTTCTAAGGGGATGCGATGGGATTTGGTGGAGATGTGGCACGACGGGATTCATGGAGGAGGGGACGGGGGTCGAGTAATTCGCAGAGTTGCGGCATGTAGAAGGAGATCTAGGGTGTGTCTACCAATTTGGAAGGAGGAAGTGACGATATGTGGGCGACGACGCTCGAAGAGGAAGGAGGCAGCGCAAACAAGGAAGGGTGGTGGCACCGCCTAAAGAGGAAAGGGGTGGAGGAAGGGAAGGATCTCTGGGTCGTCCGATTGGCCGAGATCGGACGTTCCGAGATGCACCACATGACCCTTTAATTATTTTTTAAATTAAATATTTTTTTAAAAATTTTTTTTATAAAAATAAGTGAAAATAAAGGCTAAATTTGAGTGACACGTGGTGGCTCTAGGAGCTGCCATGTGTCACCACCAGAAAAATCGAGAATAAAAGAAGAAGTTGTTCATCTCAACAAGATCTACGACTATTATAAAGAGACCAAAACCAAAATCGATCATTTGCGCAAAGTGATATTTTTGGGGTACTCCATGTACATAGAATACCATGATTTTTGGGTTTTCTAATTTTTTTATTTTAAACCAGATAAAAATCCGAAAAAATATGATAACGTAAAGGATACATATTTACACAGTAATCTATTTTTTTTATTTTTTAATAATAAATAAAAGGAAGAAATAAAATAAAACAAGAAAAAGACAACTTTTGTACATATTGACAGTGAAGACTCAGACTCAGTTAATTTCTTTGATTTAAAGGTCATTTTGGATTTAAATTTTTACGCAATTTAATAAAACTTTCATCAAAGAAAATAAGTGAAAAAGAAATAAAATAAAATGAGTCAATTATTTACATAAAATAATAGGTCAAAAACTGTTAAAATACAAAATGTACGAAAGAGACCCAACCCAACTGTCAAATATGAGCTTCGATTCTCTTGAACTTGGTCTTGTTTTGAAGGTATTTGAATGTGCATTAGTTCAAAAGTGAGTAGATCAAATCAGACACTGTATGAGGAAGATATCAAGGTTTTAGTCTGAGAATCCTGCAATTATGGTTTGGGTTTTTGGTCCACTTATTTAGGTTAGTGATTTTTTGTATTTTACTTATTCATGTTAGTGATATGTACACAATGGAGGTGATTTCAGGTCATTTGGAGTTAGCATGAATTAAATAAAATCAAGGAAATTAGGCTATTTTACATGTCAATTGGTCTTGGTTTTGGCTTCTTATTTTATGCAATAATAAATGATAAAATGTAATTCTTATAAATACATGCATGAATGATAATTTTGCAGAATAAATGAAGAAATGCCAATGAATTTTAGGGATTTGAGCTTAATTAATCATTTCTAGAGTGATGTATCCGTCCTTCATCGACAACACACAACGCCAACCATCTTCGACAACTCAGCTGCTCCTTCGCCGACAACTGACGCCTCCGTCCTCAGCACCTACGATGAGTTTTGCATCTCCAACGACAACGCTCATCCACAGTTGGTCTTCATCGACTTCGCCTGCACCGACGTCGACCACTTCGTCCCCATCTTCCTCGAGATCACTCGCTGGACCTCCGCCGCAAGCGATCAACGCCTCCGCCTCATAAACGTCATCGCCACCGGAGCCCCGCTCCGCCGTTCTCGCTACCAGAACCCCGCCCCTACGCCATCGGCGAAGTGCTCGACGCCTTGCCTCTCGCTCGCTCCGCCGCGCCACTGGGCACGCAGCCCGAGACCCCAGCACGTGCGAGGTGCGTGCGTGGGGGACGTCAGTTGCACGTCACCCAGGTCACGTGCTTTGCACGTGACCTTGGGTCATTTACGAGAAGGCCCTAGGAGGACTTTCATTTGCGCTTCAGCCCAACTACCTCAGGGGTCACGTGCGGTGCACGTGACCTGTTGGGAAATTTGCGGAAGAGCCATCTTATCTTTTGGTATTTACAGTTCAGTCCTCCTTTGCATTTTATTCACTTTATATTATTGCAGAAAGACCCCCGTGTTTCCCATCTATTTTAAACCTCTTCTCTACATTACAATTACAGAGCAAATGGAAAGGACCTTACTTGTTCAGAAAGGTGCATGACAAAGACATTGTTGATATATACTTGAGTTGTCTTTTGAGTCCACCTTTCGGGTCAACAGTCAACGCTTGAAGCCTTTTCTTGATCATGACCCGTTGACCGTTGATGTTTCCCTTGTTTATTTTTTATGAGAAGGGTTCTTTGATTCTCATCTTTTGTATCTCATGCCGAATTTACACTTCCACCCGCCTCTTTGTATATCCATGTTTTTTTTCATTCATTCTTCTGTTTGTTTAACACCCCATGTCTCGCTTAGGATTCTTGCTATACTTAGGACGTGCTTCAACCAAAGTATAGGGGAGTGTTGAATCGGTGTTGTTCATACTTCTTTTTGTTCTATTACCTATGTTTTGTTGCCTATACTCAGGGAATCTGACCCTAAGTATAGGAGAGGTAATTTATATTTTTCCTTTCACTAATTATTCTCTCACTTGTCCTTGAATTATTGATATTCTTTTCTATACATAGGGACCTTTTACCCTAACTATAGTGGGTACAAGTTGAGTCGTTGATTTCATGTACATTCTCTTCCCCAGTTTTCCCCTTTTTGTACAGTCCTCTATACTTAAGATTATTCGATCCTAAGTATAGGAGAGTCATCGATTTCTATTCAATTCATTCCTTCATTCTTTTCTGTCATTATAGTATAAGATTCTTTTCACTTTTCTATACTTAGCACGAGTTATGTCTTCCTTTGTCTCTCTTTTGATCACTATGAGGACATAGTTCGGTCTAAGTATAGGGGGTGTCATATATATCTTATATATACTTTAGCTACAACTCGTACTTCGAGGTTAATAATATGGCTATTATTTATATTTTATGTAAAAATCTTTGTAAAATTAGTTTTGTGCATTTTTTGTAAAATGTTTGTAAAAATGTATTGTTTGTAAAATGTTTGCAAATTATTTTTATATCAAAATTATGTATATAGAATAAATGTTTTTAAAATGTGTGAAAGCAAAATGTTTTCAAAATTCTTTTTTTTAAACTTTTTGTAAAGTGATTTTTAAATTTGTTAGTAAAGCCAGTTTATAAAAAGTTTTGGAAATGTTTTGATAAAGTTTGGAAACTTTTGTTTAAATGTTTGTAAAATATTTTGTCACGTGGGTCATAAATTATTGGTATATCAAGTAGTTGTATATATGTATTGTATTTTCTTTGTAAATAAAACCTATATTTATTTGTAAACTTTGTATATAAACTCTTGGGTATAAAATACCTTTATAAAATTCTTGTAAATGAAACCCACTTGTAAAAATTATATATAAAACTTGTAAATAAAACTCTTGTAGCTATGTACATATATTTGTAAATATTTGTAAAAACTTTCTTTCTTTTCTTTCCTTTTAAAAATAAAATAAAAATTGAAAGAAGATAAAATCCGTAAAAAATTGCAAAAATTTCTTTGAAAAGATTTCCAAAAAGATTGTCTTTTATTTACTTTTCTATTCAAATGTTTTGTAAACATCCCTTTCATGTGCATATGCATTTTTTAGAATAGTATTGACATTTAAACTAGACTAGAATAAAAATGAAGAATGAGGCTTCGTTAAGATCTTAATCCGCATAATTTCATAGGAACCTTATAGGAAATGGAGTTCAAGATTTTCAGGTCCTAGCAATTTAGTTCTTTCAGTCCACAAGACTATGTTCACATATCATCTTGATTGTTATAAGTAGAATACTTCAGGACACACACATGATTCTTCTAGACAGTGGCTTAACTTGTACAATCACTCTACACATAGCTCTTCATGGATGAGGTGGTGAGGGTGCAAAATCCTTTAGCTTGATGTAGCACACGGGTGTGTAACAACTAGTGGGAGCATACGTCGTCCTCAAGGGATGAAAGTGCATCTTAACCTGGTCTAGTAGCATTGAGTTCTAACGACAGGATGTCGTGGGGTGTCAATAATGCTTTGAAGGAGGGATAGTATATTAGTTCAAGAGGAAAAACTCCTTACGTAGTCATAAAAAATTGTAAAAACTCCAAAAAATGGGACATGCCTGATTGAAAAATAAAATTCTTGCTGGAGTGTATATAGTTGAATAAGCAAAGTTTATGTCGTTCATCGTCTCATCTTATGGGAGCTTGCAGTTGGAGACTTGGCTACACTTGTCAATCTCCAAGGGAAATTTTGCTACACTGGCCACGGTCCATTCTCTTCTTTCGTCTCTTCTTGAGCCGGTTGCACTTGAACTTATAAGGGAATACCCCGCTCCTCGAGGAAAGAGTTGCTAGACCGGAGGAGTAGAGTTACCTTGTTGAGCGAGGCTATTTCTTTGCCATTTCTAAGGTGGGGGCTATACCTGACTTACACAGTACAAGTAAAGATTCATAGTCATAAGAGTTTGTGTATATAGACTTTTTCAAACCTGACCGTTGTGGCAACCAAAGTAGGAGTCTTGTGGAATTTAGAGTATGTTAGGTTTTAAGTCCATTTCCCAATAAGGTTCTTCCAAACTAATAATCCAAATGTCTGACCGAGCTCGATAATCTAATTTTATGAAGATAAGTTTAATAATCAATATTGTTCTAATTTTTTTCTTTTCTTTTATTTTTTCCTTTACATTTCTTTTTCACAATCGTGTTTCCTAGGGGACTAACAAAGGTAAACTATTGAGGAATGATGAATTCATGATTCACGTCCATTATTCTTTTATTTTAGCCAGATTCCCCATGTAAAATAGCTATAAATATATATATCAAATACAATATATTAGCATTGTGCATTCATTTGTGTTAATATTGTGTTTTTAACATTCTTTTTAACCAAAATGAAAGAACAAAGAAGAAAAGAAAAATACAGAAAATAAAATAAGCACGTATTTATGCAATAAATGCAGACTGACCCGAACCACGAGAGAAAGTCAAATATTGGCATGATCGACAAGGAATAAAGTAAGGAGAGATAGGGTCCTTATTCATTGTATATATTCATCACTTCTCATCCTGCATATATCCTTCACATATTTTTATTTCTAATTAAAATAATCTCAAAATAATTTAATTTCCTTAAAAAACTTTGTAAATAAAAATGTAATGTAAATAATAATATTAATAGCAAAATTAAAATGTGTGCAATTGTGCAATACCTATACTTGTATATAAGTATTGATTTATTTATCTCTATTGTAAATAATGGGTATATATTTTATTTTTAAACACTTGTATGTACTCCCAATAATTACATAAAATTGAAATAAAAATCATCAAATACAAAATAAAAATAAAATCAATTCTTCATTGCATAATAAAACCAATATTACATATATTGTACATGAGCTTAATTTATTAACACTTGTAATAAATTATTTAAAATCAAATAATTTGTTTATACAGTTGAATTTATTCTGTAAATAAATAAAATATAAAATTTAATTAATTATTGTAGAAATAAAAAAAATAAAAAAATGTGTATATAATACATAGGTATATTATTTATATACATAGAAACATATGTTATATAATACTATCTATTATTAGAAATAATTAAAATTCACATAAAAATATTTTGTAAAATAACAAGCATTTTTCATTTTATTCATTATTTTTCATTTTATTTACTTTTTATTCTAAAACCATTTTCTATTTTTAAATAATTAATCTTTGATTTTTTATATTCATAATTTCTGATTGGTCCACCCAGGTCTGTTGACCCGGGTCAACCCTTCCTCGCACTATGTCTGACCCGTATTGCCTTCATCGGACCTGATTTCTCTACATTATCCCACCCGACTCTGACTGCCACTCACCTTGTATTGTAGACCCCTACTCACCCTGATGTTCTGCGATCCTCGTGGATCCCTAGGTAGGTTTAGATCCCTTCAGGGTTGCGTGCTCTCGTTCAATCTTTCCAAAACCCTGGGACACCTATAAAATTTCTCATCCACCTCCTCCGTAGGGTAGCTCATTCCTCGTGTCTCCTCTCCTCCATTTGTGTCTTTAGGATAGTGATAGCATCCTCTAGCTCCCATCTGGAGCTCTGATTGGGGTTGAGTCGATCACAGCTCGCATGTGGCCAGAGAGTTCCGCCACGTTGAGCCTCTTATGTCTTCCACCATCTGGTTGAGGCCACGACCCTGCCATCACCTTCGCCTCTCTTCGCTGACTATTTCCATACATCATGTACAATCTAAAACCACCCTTTTGCATTTCCTTTTCGATTTCTAGTCCATCACAGCCTCACGCCCTTTGTGCTCCGTTCATTGGATCAGAGCTCCAATTTTCCATATCCAGCCGTACCAATTCACAAACGACTTCATCCTCTATTTCCCTCATGACCTAAACCCCATAAGGTTGATCTTTCGATCGAGATTAAGACATGATCTTATTCCCTCACATACGTCGGAGATCAAAATCCACTCCCCTCTACTTCCTCCCTTTTCAACTACAAATTACCCCAGCCGAGGCTTCACCCTCAAGCATAGGATGTCATTATAGGTTCAGGTGTGAGCTTGAGGTTCGATTCGACCCTCTACTTCAGCGGCAGAGCATGTCCAGTTTTGTACCTTCCATATCCACATCCGGCCATTCGCTGAGCCATCTAAGGTTCTCACTCGACACGGACCACCTCCAGGAGGGTGTTGAACCTCTTAGTGTGCGATCAGAGCTTTGGAGAACCCATTACATGTGATCGAAGCTCATCATGCGTCTCCTTCTTCCCGTTCTTCTGGTGCATCTCTTCGTTATTCGATGGAGAGCCCCTGCACCAAGATTTGATCCTGACCACACATCATTGCCCAAAAGCTGAACCATCATATATTTTCTAGGAGCATCTGATATACACGTTCATTGCTTTTTTCAGAGCTGTCAGATTCTCGAACTAATGGTGCATAAGAAATGTTGGTCAGATCTGTGCCCAGCACTATCAGATCCCACTAGAGCCACGTGTCGTACTCGCTTGCATGTGTATATTTTCAATTTTCCCCAGTTTTTTTTATTTTGCTTTAGTTTTATAATTGTAATAATTAGTTAAAAATATTTACTATCATACCCTCATCTTTTCATTTTTTACACTTTAGTCCAGTCGAGTTGAACTCACGTGTGTATGCACGTGCTTTTGTGGGTATTTGGCAGACTTAGTCTTGTGCGTTTGATTGGTTAATGAAATAGAGAAAGGCTTCTTAAATTGCAAATATACCTCTGTGAATGTTGAATCATGTGTTTCGCATGTGTTTTCTGGGCTGATTACATCTTGGCCCCGTAGTATTATTGCTTACTAATAATTGGGCCTTGGAATTTAAATATTTACATCTTGGTCCTTCTACACTGTTTAATTTTTTCGATCTTTTTTAATTGCAATAAATAGCAAAAGAAATCAAAAATTGCATAAAAATTACCTGTAGCTGATGTAAGCGGGTTTTACTTGAAGTGATTTTTGTTTGTTATCTCCCATTTATTTATTATTATTAAAAATTCCAAAATAATAGAAAAACTCCATGTTTTCATTATAAAAAATATAAAAAATTTTAAATTTTGGAAAATTTAAAAATAAATTAAAGCAGTTTTGTTTTGGTTTGTTTGATTTCTATCCAAGTTTCATTTCATTTGCTTTTATAATCCCTTAAATATTCAAAAAACCCTAAAAAGACTATAAAATGACATGAAATTGCTGAAAATTCTGAATATGCATTTTTAGTATTTTTTGTAGATATTTATCTCTAGTTTGTAGAAAATTAACATCCAGGAGCTTGAAGCGCATTTGTTATATTTATTTTGCAAAATATTCTTGGATGCTCATTGATTCCATTTTTCCAAGTTTTTGATTTATTTGAAAATCATATAGAAAGTTAAAAATCTTATAAAAATTACCAAAAATAGTATAAAACCTATAAAATATACAAATATTTTTGTTTGAGATTTTTGTGCACTTTTACTATATTTGAAAAATACAAAGACTGTGTGTTTCCCTCTTTATTCATTGTTTTTGTTTGCCTTATTTTTAAAAATTAAAATTTTGCAAAATTAAAAAACACTAAAAAGAAAATAAAAATACTTTGAATCTTTGTGAGTTGATTACCTAGGTTTAATTGTGTTCCTTGTGTTCGACCCTGGTCGCTATACCGGGTAAATGAAGGTAGCTTAGATCGCTATTTTACTTACTTGATTTGTTTGTGGTTGAATAATTTACTTGATTTCGACTCAGTTAGCTTGGTGACAACGACACATTAATTGATTAACTTAACCCTAGTCAGTTAGGTAGTTGATAATTGGGGTTTGTGAGAGATAAAATGTGAACCATTGGTGTAGAAAAATCACTCAGAACAAATACCTAGTTGATCAAACAAAGTTCAATAAATAGGAGAGAGAGAATGATGAATAGAAGCGGGCTCTCTCCTATTTTATCTGCACTAATTATTAAGCAGGTAAGTATCCCAAGGTCGAACTCAAGAAAGCAGAATAACTACACTTCGATTTTTGAGGAAAGATTAATTTTGTGATTTTTATTTCTTCTCGATGAAAGAAAGAAATTGAGAAACTCTTTTTAATCGGTTTTTTTGGTTTTGTGATTTTTATTTTATTTTTATTTTCACATTTTTATTTAGTTTTAATTGGGATAATTTTGCAAACGATTTATCTACAATATAGTATGTGAAAATGTAGATGATATAGATAATACTATATAGTTGAAAAGCCACTCGACAATGTGCTCGAGAAGGTCTTAAACAGACTCAAAACAAAGTCAAAAATCGAAGAATAAAATATCAATGAAATAGAGACATAATCCTCGAAAATCATCTTGAAATAAAATGTAAAATATGCCATAATGCAAGGATAATGTTCAAGGTCCACAAATGTTCAATATCTGGTGTAGAAATAGAGAAGAAAAAATACAAGAAAGAAATGATTGCTTTCTTTCAATTAGGTCCCTGGATAGGGACCTATTTGTAAGAAAAATAAGAAATTATAACATTTAGGTCCCCATATGTGGACCTAAATGTAAATACTTGAAAGCTCTGGAGGCGCGGATGAAATCTGGAAGTTGTAGGGTGCTCTAGCAAATTTTCAACCATTTCTTAATCCAATGGATGAGATTAGATTGGCGAGGCACAATCGTGGTCGTCGGTTGGCGCCATGTGTCACAAGCCTGCGCGTCTCGTGTTAGTGGGTGTTCTTCCCCAATCTAAACCGGGCGGCGATGTTCTTCCTTTTCCGATAAATCTCTGGCTATGGCGAGCTATGTCAATCATCCAACAAAGCCAAGAGGATGTCACCTACCTCATCTAAGCTCACCTACAGTGGGTGAAGTCGAGGGAGACAGTGGAAACATCTAGAGGTATGGTCAGCTAGGGTGTGAAATCCTTGACGATGCTCTGACAATTGATTTCTGAGGAAGGAAGCCACTCATTATTATTGCTGATGAAGGAGGCTCTCCAGATAGTCGATAGGAACCTGCAAATGAGATTTTGTTGCTCGATTCGTAATGAATCTACCAAGAATTTAGTGTAAAGTCATAGTTCTTGTCACTGTTCTATAAAGGGTATAACAGATTGACATGGATTTAAGTCGAGGTGAATTGAAAGTTAGCTGGTTGTGATTAACTGTGGTTCTTTGATTGATGATGAAGCAAGATGATTATACGAACGTGATTACTTGAATAATAAAGCATATAAATAGAAGAATTCGAAGATGAAAATGAATGCAGTCACCTGGGGATGAGAGTGTATAACTCTCTGGTCGTTACTCTACGGGCGGTGGTTCCCGGAGCTGGACATGCATGGTGGCACGATGCAAGGCTGACGAGAGCCTTAAAACGTCTACTCTGACGAGCAATCTTCCTTGTGAGGTGGCTACGAGGCCTTGTCATGGTCGATGGTGGTGGCACATGGTGGAGGAACTTGGGTCGATGGCCATTTTGTTCTGGAAAAGGGATAGTTAGTTGGTTCACACCAACTTTAGATCATTATATAGGAAGATCGGTGATTAGTTGAGTTGATATCAAGGGTAGTCGTGAATTAGGGTTGTAAGGTCTTGGGATCGGATGGTTTAGATGGTGTTTTGGGTGAACAATGAAGCGGGCAGAATTAGGATAAGAAAGCCGGTTAGAACAGAAGCTAATAACTTCTTGATGGGGAAGAAGCACCTGGTGCTAACACATGTCAGCACCTGGTTGGCCATATGACAAAATATGATATAAAATCATTAATAAATAATAAATAATGTTATTTAAATTAGGCATAAAAATAGAATATGTAAGTAATTTAATTATCTAAATTATTGAATATATTATCGATGAATCTACATTTCATCACCTTTATTCTATCATTTTATCCTTAAAAAACCCTGTCTCATGCATGTAAATAGCATTAAATTGTACATATTCACATTCTTTATTTATTGCATTTATGGTGTAAATAACAATGTCTTTATTGTCAAAATTATAGAAAAAAGAAAACAAAGGAAAAAATTAAAATACCAAAGGTATTTTATGACCCTAAACCCCGAGACCAAGTCAAGAATTGAATTGGCCGACAAGGAATAAAGTAGATTGAGATAAGGGCAAAAAAAAACAATAAAAAAACACATTTATTTATTCATCAATAATTCATGTTTGACACCCATTTTATTCTTTATTATTTATACATCAAATAAAAACAACTTTTGTACATGAATGTTGTAGATAATAACGTAAACCAAAATACAAAATTGAATTTACAAAAAAATAACACACAGTGTACTTTTTATACACAAAATAAAAAGCCAAAATCCCAACATCACAGACCCAATCTTCCAAATAAAAACTCAGAATGTATGAAAATCACCTCTAATTGTATATAACTTTCAATAAGCTATTTAATGAAGGTGGCTTCATATTATTTGGAGTTAAGATATGAATGTTAGGTCTTGAGCCCTCATTCTATAGTACAACCGAATAAAATATTCAACTTATTCATTCTTTATTATTTTTACAGTTTTATATTCTTTATAATTTTTTAAACATTATTTATAATATTTGTACATATTGAAACAAAAATATAATAACAAATTAAATATTAAAATAAAAGAAGCATATAAATACATAGGCAAAATACCTATGTTAATACTTGCGCATAAATAAAAGGGAAATCTATTCTTTATTCTTTTATTCTTTTATATTTTCATACTCTTGTAAATATTATTTATATTCTATAAAAAATATAAAGATAAAATAAAACTCTTGAAAATACATTAAAATAAAATAATGTATATAATACTGATGAATCCACGATTCATCATCTCAATATATTGATCTTAGCAAAATCCCTGAGTAAAGTCTCTAGTAAAATGTTCATAAAATCAATAAATTAACAAAATGACTCTTGCAAATAAAATACACTAATTATTGTATATTATATTGTACAAAATAAATATGCAATAAAAAGTCGCAAAATTAAAGGAGTTTATTACATGTAAATAGCGCAAAACTTCAAATATTTTTAATAATTTCATTTCAACTCCTTTTAAGCTAATTCTTTTCTGACTTGTTCATAATATATAAAAGTACAAAAATAAAAAATAAATTTCACCTGAAATAAATACTCCTAGATCCCAAAGATAAAAAGCCGCAAAGTACATCTTCCCGGCCAAATTCCTGCTCCGTATGAACTCCAAATTCACCAAATCACTTTTAAAGTTTAAGTTAGAAAATTATCTTTCCAATGAAAGTGTTTTCATCAAAATCGGAGCTCGTTAGCAAAATTTGGATTTTGGGACCTAGGTGTACCTTGTATATATTGTACATATCTTTCTTTATTTTTATTATTTACTCTTTTAAATTACTAAAAAATCCAAAAAATCACTTTTATGTTTCATTTTATTTATAGTATTTTATTTTATTTTTATTTTGTAAATATCATTTATTAAAAATACAAAAAAATTACAATTAGAAAAGTAAATAAATTCCATGTACATGGTGTTTTTATGGACCTACTTTTGTAAATCTTCCATTCTACTTTTCTTCTTTATTCCATTCGTTTATTTAAAGTAGGCTACTTTTGTGCATTTTATTTATTTTATTTTAATTTCCATTCTCCACAATAACCACCATTCAACTCCATCATTCCAGCAATTTTTCTAACTTCTAATTCAACTCCATTACTTTATTAACCTCCCTCCACCACTTTCATAACTTCTCATTTTCCTCTTTATATACATCTCATACTCCTCAATTTGCACTTGATCCATCTTTATCTGAGGAGAGTCTAGTTCCCATAGTTGAATCGGTGTTAGCGATGCAAACGCAGTCGAGCGACGACAACCCTCTCTCCGGTGAGATCCGTTGGCTTCTTGGCCAACATCGCAGCCGCATCCGCGCGCTGCACGGGCTCATCGCTCGCCGGCGATTTGACCAAAGATCGTGCTTATCGTGTGCACATTATAGGCGCCTGCATCCATCGTAGGTAATTTTTTCTTTTTTTATCATTAATAGTCTTTTTTGTTATCTTGCATCTTTATCACATCATATCACCACATACCCTGAAAATTGAAATAAAAAAACACAAAACACAACAGTAAAAAATAAAAAAAATAAAAAAATTTAAAAAATAACTGCAGCAGGTGGCTGGCTCCCCCAGCCGTCGCGGGCCACCGCCTTCCCCCCAGCACCGCCACCAGAGGCTGCGCCTCTGCGCCAGCCGTTCTCCATTGACGGCCCCGCCTCCTCATCACACGCAGCATCCCTCCACCTGCGGTCGCTCGTCGACTACCACGCCCAGCTGCGGTCCAGCCCACCTGCTGCCACCGCCAGCTCCGGCAGCATGCAGCTGTCCCTGCCTTCCACTTCCATGCGCACACGCGTTCCGTAGCCTGTGCCACCGGCAGCTCCCTCCTGCCGCCCCTACCTCTTCTCCATCGAGCCCTAGCCACCCCCACCAAAATGAGAAGAAGGTCCCTTCTATTTTTTTTATTATTGTAAAAATTGCGTTTTATTTTAGTTAAGTCTATGTAATTATTATCAGGTCTTTGTACATAAATGTTTGTGATTTTGTTCTCTGAAATTTGCACGGACACCCTTGTGTTTGCATTTTAATTGGACGTCCATTTTGCATCATTTATTTCAATGAAATATGTCATTATGTTTAGCAACTAATTGTCTATCATTTGGCTATTTATCTAGATTTTTCTGATCTTTGGGTAATTAATTAAAATTGTTTAAATGAAATTCTTTCTATTGTTTCCAATATGTGGTTTTAAATTCATATCTCACTTAAAGTTGCTTCCTAAATTCCATAAAAATTAGTAATGATGCATTGAATTATGATTGAATTACTAACCAAAATTCATCTTAATTGGAGTTGTCATGTGCCTTAAATAAATTATAGAGTACTTTTAGTAAATGATTTTTAATTAAACCTACACACATCCATTTTGCAAAATTTCAAATCTGTTGGATTCCTTATAAAAATATCTTTTTGAGATAATTTGCATTCTGACTAATTTGATGACGTGGATTTATTGGAAATAATTACTCACTATCACTCTGTTTCATTAAAAAATCCATAAAAATTCATATTTTGTCTAAAAATTCCAAAAAAAATACTGTAGCATCCTTGCATCATGTTTAATTTTCAGTAGTTTTTATTATTTTTGCGTTCTATTTGTTTGAAAAATGGGGAAAACCATAAAAAAATGTGTACTTTTCATTATTGCTTTTTAACCCCTAAAATTCCAAAAAAAATGTGTTTTGTATTCATCATTGGATTAGGATTGTAGGAAAAATATAATTAGGCAAAATCTGATTAATTTCGCATTAAAATTAATTTATCCTAGTAATGTGTTTTCTTATTATCTTAATTCATCCGCATTTGCATTTTCATTTATTTTTGCATTAAAAAAATAAAAAAAAATACCATTTGGAAACCTAGACCTAAGTTTTTGAATTAACCCGACATTATTCCTTTACCTCCCTGTGTTCGACCTCGGACTTGCCCGGGATATAAATCAAAGCCGAGACACTCTTCACGAAGATTCTTCTCTCAGTTCTGAACGATTCACTAAGTACCTGTATTACAATGAACGTAAATTAAAACACGTACCTAGCGGATTGATCAGATGGCATTGTTGCCAGGGATGCAAATGGCTTATGGATTCATTTGAAAAATTAGATTTAGATTTTCACTCACTCGGGTAGTCTGACCTCGGAGACACCTTGTATTTATTCCATTTTCCTCCCAATTACTTTTTTGCTCGTTTTTGTAAATATTTTATTATTGATCTTTCTAACATAACTTTTATTTTCCTTGCGAGGGTCCGGTGGACTTGGAGTGCATCAGAGGTTGACGGACGTGATGCGTGCCGACTGCTGAAGATCAAGGTGAATTATTTTATATTTGAGAGATGTTTTTGTAATTATTGTATTGTAATAATTTAGGTAATTTTCTCTTTATAGCATCTCTTGTTTGAGAGCTCGCGCTTGTATGCGGACTTAACATTGGACCCATTTGTGGCAGGGTGGTTGATTGACGCAAAATAGGACTTGCACTCATGGCTCTTAGAGCATTTTTACTAGATTATATCTTTATTAGTTGTGCTCATAATATTTAGGACCACACATCACTTTTAACGAGACAAACTTAGAATGCAGAGCTATTAGCTCAAATTAACTTGTTCATCACTCGCTAATAGAACTGCCTGTTTAGGAACGTTTTCTCGTTTGCATATCATATAGTATAAAATTTCAATTTTGCATTGCATCCCGCATGTAGAGCGTGAGGATAAATGTAAGTCTTCTAAACTGGCCATGCATCATTGATTTCACTATTTGCATTGGTTTTTCTCGACTTCCTTCCATCTTGGTTTTTGAAACGTAGGTTAAAAGGAAATCGAGATTGATCATTAGGCGTGCCTTGTTTGGTGGACTAATCAAGTGATAACTGAACTTTAAATGAGGACGGCTAATCAGATTTGATAAAAAAAACTGACTAAAACTAACACTTTTGTTGGGAGAGCAAAACCCTTATTGTATGCTTGGCTATTATGATTGTTGAGAGATGAGAACGCATCACTAGGATAGTGCCCAAAACCTACTTCTAAGCCTTGCGTTATTGGACTTATACATTGATTTATCGCCTAATTAAAAATGAAAAGATAAACGGTCGGACTTTTGCGACCAACACTGTGTTGAGTAGGTGAACTCTGGGTTTGCTCTTGTGTTTGTTTGTTTTGCGTGTTATTCGGTGCACCTGCACACTTTCTTACTTGATCCGCTTCATTCTCCCATCTCCCTTCCAAATTGTCGGAATATTGGTCTTCATATCCAAGTCACTCTTCTTCGACCATATTCCGATCATCTCAACCATCTAATTCGTCATCATACCCATACCCCGACCGTGAACTTAGAACTTCGACTGACTTCTCCACTTCTTAGTCCTTCTCACCTATCCCATATTCTGACATACCTGACCCACATCCACACAAGATTTTAAGGATATGGGATAATCATAAAGTGCATCACGGAAGCATGAGAGTCGTATCGAATACGACAAGGAACGACTAGTCGGACTAGTTATTCTATGCAGCGGAAATTAAAATAATTTTCATGTGACGAAACCACATGATCCAAGAACACTTCTCGGATCATTTCTTCTAAACCACAAACAAGTAATAGTATTACCTCATGAAGCGTGGTTGCGATCGAGTCTCTAAACGAAGAGACCTCCTGTCTCAAGTCCGATCCGGCGGAGGAGACGCTTGCGAGCGTGTTGATGAAACACGTACTTCTCGCAATCCATGTTGATGGTCCAAGCGGCGGGTCTTATGATCTTGACACACGAGATCCGACATCTTCTTCACGAGTGAGGTGCACCGAAGGAGACAGATATCCATGAGCAAACGATCGGGCAGCATAACGACGACGCTGCGGCGAAGGAGAACCTCTCTAGGGAATCCATGGTGGACGGCCTTATGAGAGAAGAAGAGAGGGTGTGTAAAGAGAGAAAGATAGAGAGAGACTTATGTTCTCTTGTATGTGTAAGGAAGAGCAAAGGGGTGCCTCTCCTTTTATAATATTTTGGGATCCATGGATCTCAATCCATGGGTAACACAAATCCAATGGCTCTCATCGATTTGTGTTTCTTTTAATGGCTAAGATTTGTGTTGGTAAAAACCAACAACGATTAATTTAATTTAGATTAAATCTATATTGATAAATTAATATAAATCAATCCAAAATTAAATCAAGCAATCGTGGAGATTATTGGAATGAAGATTGCCTCCTTCCATAATATGGGATTTGGTGGCAATCTCATGTAAGCTCATGATATCTCATGAGATTACATTATTCCATGGAAATATCCAAGATATACAACAACACTTGTTGTAAATTATTCAACAAAAATAATTCATAGTTATTTTGTGAATACTGCAATCTTGCCATTGGAAAATTCGCATTCACAACGCAAAATAAGATGTGAATTACATTTTCAATTTAATGTTCAATGTGAATCCAATTCAAATTAACATTTAATTAACAAATGTAAATTACAAATAGCTCTCTCTTATATATTATAAATCACATTTATAATATATATGATTAATATGGATAATGCTACTCACATTATTCAATATTGATGATAACTAAATCACAATTAATCATCTTGGATCTCTATTCTCATGTGCCCAAACAATATGAATCATATTCAAATTATTCACATATTTGATAATCAAATCACATTTAATTATCTAAGATAACTCTCTTTATAATATGAATCGAATTCATATTAATCATGATAATTAAATCACAATTAATTACCTATTTACTCAGTGCTTGGATACATATATCAACAATGAAATTATCCTGAACTCTTTCAAGGATAATGCACTTTCTCCTCGAATACTTGGAGATAAGGACAGAGCGATTGTATTGTTCCATGTATAGTGACTTGGATATTGAGATCACATCTCAAATCCAGATCTCGGGCCTCCCATAGATGCTTGATTAAATCAAGACCGTAAATCCAATCTTCTTATTGCATCTGAATCCCATTCAGATCAATGTCCAACATTTGGACCAAGATCAGATCACTTCTCTACTGAGAGGAGTCACTAAAATCCAGACCCGTTTCATCACTCCCTAGGAATCGAAGCGTCATGGTTATACAACCATTTATGATGACATGACCCTCAGGTATTCCCAATACCTGTACATCCTACATACTGGAAGACTCATAATAAACTTAAAGTATGAGATCAAATTTACACTGTCTACTTCAGAATTTTATCATGAAGTTTCTCATTTGACTATTGGGAGTTGGTATCGATCATATACTTTCCAAAAGCATATATCATACCCAGGTGTTGATCATATACTTTCCAAAAGTATATATCAAACCTACAAATTCAGTCAAGCTTACAAAGTGAGACGATCGTGCACGGAATTTGATTCTTCCCATATCTCATGAGTGTGCTCATGTCTTCCGGTTCAATAATGAACATGTATTATCCCTTTGAGAGATCGTATTATTCATATGCCTTTGTATGCACACCGGCGCGCAGGTGTGTAGACCTTGATTAGGTCATCAACCTATTGGTCTGCCAAATGTACATACTCAGACATATAGTAACACATCTGTCTCCGGTCAGAGGATGCTTGCCTATATCATGATAGAATACGTCATAGGACTTTGGTTATCTCGATCTCGTTAAGTCAACTCTTTGACCTAACTAATATGACACCTCTGAATCTCTATTCCCATGCAGAGGACATGTATCAAGAGGTCGGTCAGATATCAGCCTAAGTGAGAAAGGATTTCAATCTCCTACTCAGGTTGGAGATCATCTCTTAGCAATCATTTGACGATACTTGATGAGTCCTCAATCTAACTTTTTAGATATTCAACCAAGCACCAGCCTCTATGATTCAATAATTGAACCAACATCTGTATGATCATCAAGATGGCCATGATACATAACCCTAATTGTACTAAGGGACCAATTATGCAAATTAACTATTCTTCATTTCAGATAAGGGAGTGATATTCACAATAACATTTATTGCATAATGGCTCGTCGTGGGCTCGCATGTCCAACATGATTGACTCACCATATTCTCATTCGCTTGCTGGAATCAAGGAACAAATTGAAGAGCAAGCGACTGCTGAGATGAATGACTGGCAGAATCAGTTGTCCCCACGGACATCATTCTCACCTCGAGTTGGGACTGGACAACAATTGACCTACACGCATCTTGACTTAATCTTAGTGTACAAGATGGTCGACCAGACAAACCGAATGGACAGACCTGCACTACATGATCTTCCTGACTTAATTGACATGAATGATCAAGCCCACCTTGAGCAACCTTCATATCACCCATTCAGAGAGCCAACATATACAGGGGATTGGACTCATGCGACCGATTTACAAACCCCCTACTATTGACTCCACCTTATGAGGCTCCGACCAACATCTTTCATACAGATGGGTCATACTCAACCCAGCATTACATGCCTGAGTCAAGGTGTGTTGAGTATAAGTTCCTGAGTTCTCAACAATACTCTCTAACGGAGCAAACTTCTCTCATGATGTGTCCTGAGAACTTATTGGAGGATGACATTTCTAGACCGATTAAGAGTCCAGGTATGAAATTGGATCATGGATTTCACATATTAAATTTTGAAAACATAGGAGATACCAGATTGACCACACATCATGTACAACTGGAGTCTCTTCTACTAACCACTCTTCCTCCAAACCAGAGTCTATACATTCTCCTATCCATCCTTCACCTATCAAAAAGACAAAAAAATTGAAAAACCAGAATATACCATAAAAATTGAAAAAGGAAAAGATCTAAAAAAATATGGATCCTGCAGTTAGGGAAACACTTGATAGAGAGTTGATTTTTGAGCTTCCCTTAATAATGGCCATTAAACACTTTCCCGACCTTAAAAGATTTGTGAGAAGTAAATTGATGCCTAAAAGGTCGGGCAATAAGAGGACAAGGTCTGAGAAACATGTAGTGTCTATGACCACCTCTTTGGTGACAGGGAGAAAAACCAAGAGCCGCAGAGTGAACTGGCTTCCTAGGTTTGATTGTGAAATCAAAGATGCCACCTTCACCCATGAAAGAATCGATGATGACTGACCGATTAATCTCTTTCCGACCTACGTGTTTGCCAATCTCAAACTTGGATCTGCCAAGAAGTCAAGAGAGATCGTTCAGTTGGTTGATCGGTCCATTAAACGGTCGAGAAGAACTATTTCAGTCGTCATTACTTTCCAAGGTGCTCTAGTACATGTAGACTTCACGATCATCAACATTGAGCATCGAGTAGAGTTCACCTAGTCTCCGATCATTCTCGGGAAGTCGTTCTTAGCTTTGGCTAAGGAAACTATAAATTGCGAGAATTGAGATATCGATTTCACTACATTGGGAACACTCCGACCTCACCCAATCTTTGAGGACACACGTTATTCTATGGTAACCCATAAAGTCACAGACAACCGTGACCTCCGAGAGATCGTTGAGTCCCATCTTTCTACTACACCTCAGAAACCGACTGTCGAGACGACCATTAGTTTAGAGACTCCCTACACCTCCACACTGCCCACTACTTGCATCCCCACCACCATGACAACTTCTAGAGAGGACTCACAACCAGAAGCTGCCCCTGAGTCGGACACGATCATTTCTGAATTCCTTGATTATTTAGATGATCCGACACATGCGCCTATAAATCCAAGCCAACTGAGAACAATGTGCCATACCAGAGACATGTGTTGACCTTGCAAGAGTATTATAATGCATATGGTGACTCATCTTATGATGCACCTCTGATCAGCACCTCACTACATCAAAGATCTAAATCAAAAAAGACAACCGAGACCAAATTGACCAATCTTGATAAATCGGTTGCTCCATCCTCTAGTCGGCCATCTGGTAAGAAGAAGAAGAAGAGTATTGATTCCTCGAGGTGTTCTCCCGAACTACTCAAGAAGTATCAATCTCGTCTTCCTCTTGATGCTTTAGGATCTATAAAATCGGCTAAGAATGTTACTTTTGACTCACCAGAGAAGGAACTTTCTGAGGAGCCCTCATCAGGTCCGGATGAGGTGATCCATATGAGTGAGCTCAGTTCGGTTGTTCTGAAGCCATATTTTGAGCAACCAGCTGTGTGCCGACCCTTGTTGGACGTTCCCTACCCCATACTATTATTCCTCTGAGGACGATTCTAACAGCAACACATGTGTATACTACCCACCCCCTCGCTCCCGCAAGAAGGCCCGTCACAAGCCTTCTTGATCCTTGTATATTCCCATTCCTCCTTGTATAGTTTTTCTTTCTTTAATTTCCCTCCCTCCCCCACGATTCGCATCACTTGCCCCAGTTCCATATCGTATTCATTTTGTGGATATACTTAGGATGACTAGATCCTAAGTATAGGGGGTGAGTGACCTGAGTTGCTCCATCTCTTCTTTTTTTTTCTTTTTGTATATTTTTTTTCCATTCTCATCGGTCCTCCATTCTTGTGTTCTTTCCAGTACTTAGGCTGACCAGAGCCAAAGTATAGGGGGTGATGCCCGTTGTGTATTATCCACACTCTTATATTCTTTTCACCCACTTATACTTGGTACGAGCTATGGCTTTTTGTCACCTAGTGCCATGAGGACATAGCACATGCTAAGTATAGGGGTAATCGTATATATTACATATATACTTTACCTATAGCTCTTACTTTGACTTGTTTGTAATTAAAATAAGGGGTTGCGGGTAAATTGTTGTAAATAAGAGGTATAATAAAAACATAAAAAACTTTTTCAAAAAAATATTTTCAAAAATATTTTCTCTTATAGAAAGCTTTTCAAAAAATATTCTCTCTTTCTTATCAAAAAAATTTATTTTTTCCTTTTCATTTTCTTTTCAAAAAAAATGTGTGTCCTTTCTTATTTACCTTTCTTTTAAAAAAACTTTTGAAAAAAAACAAAATTCTTTTTCCAAAAAAAACTTTTTCCTTCTTTTTCTTTTCTTTTTTAAAAAAATAAAAAAAATTTAAAAAAAAAACTAACTAATAAGTTGGTTTAGTCCCTTACACTTTGACATTCACACAAGATTTGTGATGTCCAAGAACACTTGGTTTATGAGGTCTTGAGATTTTGATTCAACCAACCTTAGTCATTAGGTTCTTTGACTTAATTATTCAAATTTCCCTAGTTTGAAAGATTTGTGTGACATATTGCATGCTTAGTCTCTACCTTAAGAATATGATCGGCACCTTACATACACGACTACAATTATGATGAGATGAGTGGAAATTTCACTTGAGGAACAAGGATGAGGGATATGAGTTTGGACCTGATTTAATTATGCTCGAGGATGGGATAAAATCAATGAAGGCTTCATGAAACCTATGTGTCAGCACCTTTAGCCAGTATAAGAACATGGTTCTTGTACTATATCTTGACATTTACCTAAGTGCCAAGGTGTGATAAAATAAAAGGTGTTGATCAATGTGTGCCAACTCTTTGTAAAAGTAGTAGAGCTATCCAAAAATAAAGCAAAGAAATATCAATGTTGAAATAAGCTCTCTTTCCACAAAGTCAATTATCAAAAGAGCTTCCACCAAAGGCGAATGCTCCCAACCATTTCAAAGTGTCCACTTGGACCACAACTATTAGGACCAGGAGTTGGGCTTGCACAAAAAAAAGGCTTTGCATCGTAAATGCTATAAGTCTGGGTGTAGAAGGCACGATGGGTACTCAAAAAAGGCACAGCTCTGTATAATCCCAGGAAAACAAGTGCAGATGACTCCAACTTCTCTTAACGGATGCAGTGATCAACACCAAAAGTATGCGTTGAGTAATAAGGAACTTGAGAGAATCCTTGTTCCAATGAGAGGGAGAGAAGATATGACACAATCCTATACCTCCATCAACTAGCCATCATCGACACTTTCAAGTCTGACAACTAAAGACACGGTGGATTAGATGCCAGAAACAATTTATTCCCTAGTGTTGAGGATTGGGTTCTTAGAATAGTCTCTTGGATAGGATCCTTGGGTGACGTTGCGACTCTACTCTTGTAACTACAGTCTACACTTAAGTCATATCCTTACTATATATGTATACAAAGAGAGTCTAATGATTATGGAAATTGGATACCTTTTGACTAGAGCTTGGTTCAGCTTAGAATTTTAGGATCTCTAAAACCAAGAGTTCTTGAACAAATCAAGTCTTGTATTCACATGCACAGTCAGGTGTTATTTATTTGCTCGAGGACTAGCAATGTTTAAGTATAGGGAGGTGATGAATCCACGTTTCATCATCTCAACATATTGATTTTAGAAAAATCCCCGAGTAAAGTCTCTAATAAAATGTCCATAAAATCAATAAATTAACAAAATGACTCTTGTAAATAAAATACACTAATTATTGTATATTATATTGTACAAAATAAATTAGCAATAAAAAACCGCAAAATTAAAGGTATTTTTCACCTGTAAATAGCCTAAAACTTCATATATTTTTAATAATTTCATTTCAACTACTTTTTGGCTAATTCTTTCTCTATCTTTTTCATAAAAATTTATATAATAATATAAAAATAAAAAATAAATTTCATCTCAAATTAATACTCCTATATCTCACAGATAAAAAGACGTAAAGTCCAATATCCCGGCCAAATTCCCGCTCTGTATGAACTCCAAATTCACCAAACTCACTTTTAAAGTTTAAGTTAGAAAATTATCTTTCCAATGAAAGTGGTTTCATTAAAATTAGAGCTCGTTTGCAAAATTTGGGTTTTGGGACCTAGGTGTACCTTGTATATATTGTACATATCTTTCTTTCTATTTTTTATTTACTCTTATTAATTACTTAAAAAACCAAAACAAGCTCTTTTATATTTCATTCTATTTCAAGTATTTTATTTTTATTTTATTTTGTAAATATCATTTATTAAAAATACAAAAAAAATAAAATTAGAAACTAAAAAATCCATGTACATAGTGTTTTTATGGACCTACTTCTGTAAATCTTCCATTCTACTTTTCTTCTTTATTTTATTCTTTTATTTAAAGTAGTCTACTTTTATGTATTTTATTTATTTTATTTTAATTTCCAATATCTAGAATAACCACCATTAAACTCCATCATTCCACCAAAATTTCTAACTTCTAATTCAACTCCATTACTTTATTAACCTCACTCCTCTTTATATACATCTCACTTTTCCTCTTTATATACATCTTATCCTCCTCAATTTGCACTTGATCCATCTTTATGTGAGGAGAGCCTAGTTCCCAGAGTTTAATCAGTGACAGCAATGCAACCGCGGTCGAACGACGACATCCCTCTCCCCGGTGAGATCCGTTGGCTTCTTGGCCGACATCGCAGCCGCATCCGCGCGCTGCTCGAGCTCATCGCTCACCGGCGATTTGAGCGAAGATCATGCTTATCATGAGCACATTGTAGGATCATAGGCGCCCGCGTCCATCATAGGTAACTTTTTCCTTGTTATCATTAATAATCATTTTCATTATCTTGCATCTTTATCAAATCATATCACCATCCACCCTCTTAAATTTGTCTTAATTTATCATACTTCCACCACCATCACCACATCCTCATCTTTAGTTTTATTTTATTCTATTCCCTATTATATTAAATTGAAAAAAATAGAAAATTGAAATTAAAAAAACACAAAACCTAGCAGTAAAAAAATTATAAAAAAATAAAAAAATATAACTACAGCAGGTGGACGGCTCCCCCAGCCAGTGCCGACTACCGCCTTCCTCCCAGCACCGCCACTAGAGGCGGCGCCTCGACGCCCAGCCGTTCACCATCGACGGCCTCGCATCCTCGTCGCGCACAGCAACCCTCCACCTGCAGCCGCTCGCCGACCGCCATGCCCAGTTGTGGTCCTGCCCCCCTGGCTTCACTGCCTGCTCCCCCAACAACCAGCGGTCCCCGCCTTCCCCCTCCATGCACCCACGCACGCTGCGGCCAGCGCTGCAGGCGGCTCCCTCCTGCTACCCCTTCCTCTTCTCCATCGAGCCCTAGCCGCCCTACCAAAGGGAGAAGAAGGTCCCTTCTCAATTTTTTTAATTATGATAAAAATTGCATTTTATTTTAGTTAAGTATTTGTAATTACAATGAGGTCCTTGTACATAAATGTTTGTGAATTTTGTTCTCTGAAATTTGCACGGACACCACTGTGTTTGCATTTTAATTTGGACATCCATTTTGCATAGTTTATTTGAATGAAATATGTCACTATGTTGATCAACTAATTGTCTACCATTTGGCTATTTATCTAGATTTTTCTGACCTTTGGTTAATTAATTAAATTTTTTTAAGTGAAATTCTGTCTATTTTATCCAATATGTGGTTTTAAATTCATATCTCACTTAGAGTTGCTTCCTAAATTTCATAAAAATTAGAAATGATGTATTGAATTATGATTTAATTACTGTCCAAATTTCATCTTAATTAGAGTTGTCTTGTGCCTTAATAAATTATAGAGTGGTTTTAGTAAATGATTTTTAATTAAATCTACACACATCCATTTTGCGAAATTGCAAATCTCCTGGATTCCTTATAAAAATACCTCTCTGAAATAATTCGCACTCTGACTAATTCGATGATGTGGAATTATTAGAAATTAATTACTCACTGCCACTCTATTTCTATTAAGAAAATCATAAAAAAACATATTTTGTCTAAAAATTCCAAAAAAAATATTGTAGAATCCTTGCATCATGTTTTATTTCCAGTAAACTTTTCATTATTTTGCATATTGTTTGTGTGAAAAATTGTGAAAAAAAAGTGTGCATTTTTCATTATTGCTTTTTAACCCCTAAAATTCCAAAAAATTTGTTTTGTATTCATAAGTGGATTACGATTGCAGGAAAAATACAGTTAGGCTAAATGTTATTAATTTCCCATTAAAATTAATTTGACCTAAAGTGTTAAAAAAATACCATTTGGAAACCTAGACCTAAGTTTTTCAATCAACCTGACGTTGTTTCTTTGCCTTCATGTGTTCGACCCCAGACTTTCGTGGGATATAAATTAAAGCCGAGACACTCTTCACGGAGATCCTTCTCTCAGTTCTGAATGATTCGCTAAGTACACGTATTACAATGAATGCAAATTAAAACACGTACCTAGCAAATCAATCAAATACATAGAAGAGATATCTAAAAGTATACCTATATAATATATACCCCTATTTATTTGTGTATAAAAATAAAATCATAAAAAGATAATAAAAATATATTTATACACCTAAAAATAAGTTGTAAATATATAAAATTATAAAATAAAATAATAAAATCAAATATACAAAATAAAAATAAAATAGACAAAAACATAGATAAATATACCTATGAATATACCCATAAAATTAACTATTAATAAATAACCTCTAAAAAATAAATAAAAATCATCACAAATTACTACATAAAAAAATAAATATTTTTTTATTTTATATTGAAAAATAATAAAATCGTTTATTATTTTTAAATAATTATTTTTCAATAAATAGGCGATTTTGTCCTATAGCGGGCTTGCGTGGACCAATCACTGTGCACCCTTTGTTGACCACCAGTCAACTCAACCTCTTGGGAGACCGACTCCTGTCACATGTCTCTTCCCGCGATTTCTCCTCGATCTGATCCTTCCCCAAAATAATCCTTGATCAACACTAATCCACGCCTTGGCCTTAGAACCGATGTACATAACTTGTAATTCTCCCATTTAGTTGGTGAATAAGGTTGGTCATCTTGTCCTTAAATAATAACCTCCCATCTCTCCTTCAATTTTTCGTCACAAATCTGAGACTTAGAGCTTCGAATATGCATCTAGGGAGTATCCACGTGACAGGGGGAACTTCTCGGCGGTTTGGATCCGCTCCAGAAGGACGGAGGTGCACCCCACGACGGTGCTCTGGCCACCTCTGCTCCCTACCCTTGCCGGCAGGTACGAGCTGTGTTTCTTTCTTTATTTAGATAGGTTTTGATTCCTGCATCTTATTTCAGTAGTTACTTTAATGCTTAGACCATAGTTGTAGCGTCATGATCTTGATTCGTAGTTCGTCAGAGCTCAACTCCAATGAAACCTCCCATGCATAGTCATTCGCTATCTGCCCCCCTAATCAATCGAAAACCTTCGCTTCCGCTTCTTACATATCTGATGCGCCTTCACTCACCTCGATCATTCTTGGATCGAGTGATTGCTCCCTCCTCCACTGCTCGTCAAAGGGAGTCCATCCCAGCCACCTCTCGCCCATTTCGCCACATGAAGCTCCCCGGAGCTTCTTCTTTTGCGCCAAACCCTTTGCTGCAGAAAAGGAGCCACAAAGGGGCTTCTTCAAGACTCATACGCACTACAGGAACCTCCCGGTACTAGCTTCACCTCTAGCCGTCCACAGGGCCCTTTGAGGCATTTTGAAACATCTGATCAATGCGGGTAGGACCTAGGGAACTTTTAGGATCATCAGTAGTGGCAGACGATCAGTGTGCGTGAGAATTTCAAAGATCTAAGTTCGTCCATGCGCAGTTCTTGGGTTGTTCATCGAGATCCGTTCATAGTCATCCGATCCTCTGCCCGCTCCAATCGCTCCAGATGCCGTTGGACGTAGCCAACCTCGATCATCTGATCGCCACCTACCGATCTAATCATGCTCGTCCAAGGCTGAGGGGGTATCATTGCACCACAAGTGGACGTGTGTCCAAGTGAATAAAGCAGAGGCGTTTGAACGAATGCATAATGAGGTAATTTACAAAACCATGGCCCACTCTTTTTATATTTATTATCTCATCTTATAAATAAAATTTTAAGTTTAAAATAAAATGGATAATTACATGTAGCCCCTTGGACTTCCTAGATATTGCACATAGGTCCATGCCAGGTCACCTCACGTGTCGCCCACGTGAGTTGACCATTTTGCAACCATACCCCTGGAAAACATTGTATTTATGTTTGGTCTAGAAAAATGTAAAGCACAATATATTATTTTGTCTAAATTGCACAGAGTCCCCCCAGAGATTATTTTATTTACCTTTATGCCCATATGAGTAGTTACATTTTTATATAGATGATGGATTTATTTAAAATAACTATGGTGCTCCGAAAATCATGAAAAAATAGATATAGGTTCTTGATTTCTTGTAGTTTCACGCCATGATTTCACTTTGCAATTTCAGACCTTTTTCATTTATTAAAAATCATTTAGAGTACAAACAATCCGTGTTTAGTGTATAAAATACCAAAAAATTATCAAAACATCTTGAGAAATTCCAAAAAAGTTATATGTTGCTTATTTTGCCATATTTTAACTCCAAACCAAAAATCATTAAAAATCGAAAAAGAAAATTCCTAAAAATAAAAAACCCCAAAAACCTTGATAAAAATGTATAAAATCCCTAAAAACCCCAAAAAATATTTTTTTACTATTTTTTAATTTTCTTTATATAAATATTATATGTCAAAATTGATTTGAGTAATTTTGAACCTTATTTCCTATTTATAAAATTCAAATCAATTTCAGGTATTTATTAAATTCCTAGTTTGGGATATTTTTTACATTAAAAATCCATGAAAATTTGCAAAAAATTCTGAAAAATCACAAAAACATTATAAAATATATAAAATCCAAAAACATTTTATTTTATGTGTTTTGACTCTTTTTGTATGTATATATAATTATATTCTCATACATTGTATACATAACGTTCTATATAGCTATATTACATATGAATTAAAGAGAAACATATAAAAAAATATATGGAAACAAAATATAAAAAAATAAATATATATATATATATATATATATATATATATATATATATTAATTAAAATTTAGAAACCCACAAAAAATATATGTATGTACATGATGAATAACACATGTGTACAAAGCACTCATTAGTTGAAAATAATTATAGGCTACTGTATTTGCTCTCTATGGTTCGACCTCTACATACTTTCGTGTCATACACCTATTGTAGAGCTAAAATAAATTTTTAACTCCACATTTTTTTTCTCATTGTTTGATGTTTAATTCTGGGTTAATTGTTGATTAACTTGGGTTTCGTTAGTGGTCGCTTCAGCAACATTGTGGTCTCGCCTCGTGTAGACTACACTGGACCCTCGCAAAATTTGAGTTATCAATTATTTTAAAAAATATTACATATTTTGTGAATATTAATATTATATTAATAAATAGGTATAAATAATACCTGATAAAAATGTATTTGATTTTTAATTTAAAAAATTATAAATAATACTTTATTTTTAAATTTTCTTAATTATTTAAATAATAAATAAAGTCTTTGTGAATTTTTGTGGATTTTAATAAATTAATTTAAGTATATTAATAAATATAGGTGTAAATTACATAGTTCAAATTAATCTATAAATTATTGTTTTTGATTTATTAAAAAAAGGAATGATGCTAGATAATTATAAATAATCTATGGTTGAAATACAAGATCATAAAAACAATTAAAAATTATAAAATTAATGAAACTATAAATAATGTATTGTAGATAAAATAAACAACCCAGATACCTCGTTGTCATTAGGTCCAAAACTGACTTTTTGCAAACGGACTCCGATTTTAGTGAAATCATCTTCATGAATAAGAGAATATTATTTAAGAACATTAAAGGTGAGTAGAGTGCAATTGGAGTTTATATGAGAAAGTTGTGATGTTAGGAAGTCCTGAATTTGATAATTTAAAAGTTGGATTTCTTGGATTATATATGAGATATTATTTTTAACTTATTTTTATATTATTTTATACATATTTATAAATATTTTTGAAAAGAATTTGGTGAAAAATATGAATATATAAATTAACTAAAAATCAATGAAATTCAGCCAAATATTTGATAAATAATGAAGAATATATGGAGTGTATAATAAAATATTTTTTATTATTTTCTTTCCTTATCTCCCCCTACATATTTGTTTGTCGACCAATCTATGCTAACTTGGTCATGAGGGTAGGTTATATAAATATATCTTTCAGCTATATTTATATTTTATAAGTCATATTGCACATATATACATATCTACAATCTGCCTTCTTTTGTTTTCTTTATTTTTATTCTTTTATTTATTTACATGTTTTGTATGCATAAAAGTGAATTTCTATTCATGGGTGTGGTTTTGATAAAAGATGGAAATTAATGAATATTTACATGTATTTGTTAATGGTTTTATGACAAAATGTAGATCGAATGTTAATGAATCATGGATTCATCAACCTCTATACCTAAACTTTGTTAGTCCCTTAGCAAACACTTGTTTGAAAAATAAGGGAAAAAGAAAGAAAGTTAGAAAATATTTGTTTTCCTAAACCAATTCATGAGAACAGACAAAGGACAGAGCTCGGTCGGGCCTAAACCAAACATTTTGTCGGAGCCTTAACTAGGAGTAGGATTTTAATCTCAACATTCCTCAAGTTCCACAAATCCTTATTTTGGTTCACCTTGACAACCAGCTCAGATCCACTCATCCATATTGCTAACTATGTCAACCTTGAATTCAATCCATACTGTGTGTGAATTGTGTTAGTTGTTCCTGCTTAAAGAAGTTAAGAAACCGCCCATCCGAATAATACGCTACCATTGGGCCCTCATCTAGCTACTCATTCCGCGATGAGGGGGGTATTCCCTTCTAACGTCAGGTCATGTTGTGTCCACAATCGAATAGGGAAAGAAAGCAAAAGAATGAGAAGAGAACTGGAGTGCCACTAGTGTAGATGCATCTCCTTGGGAAGCCCAACTAATGTAGCTAAATCTCCACTAAGATGTGCAGGCTTTTTGGTGGAAGCTTGGACCAATATGGTCATATTTGTATTTGGTGGCTTCTTTTTTGAATTGGTTTTGTAATGTTGCTTGAACTGCATCAATCGTTTTGTGCCTCGACGGATATAGCATCTTTTCATTCCGTCCATTTTTTGAGGTCTTGGAAAAATTATGCCGGCAGATCCTTGCCTCATCCGAAGCAATATTTCAACCCCACAACTCCTGTCTTTAGATTTATGCATCACTAGATAAGGATAAAAATGCACCACTGAAATGGAATGCCCTTCGCAACCCCATGCAAGTCGAGCTAAGTTCAAAGTGCATGTGTCCAAAAATGGTTCACTGATGAAGAGGTAAACAGATGACACCGAGTGTTCTACTTAGGCAAGTTTAAGTTGACTTCCAAACTATGGACTTATGGAACCCAAAGATTTAAGTCAATGACCTGAAGAGTCTAAATTCCAGTTCCTAACAAGGCTGCTGACAATTAAAGTCAAAGGCCATAATCAAGCTCCATCCTTTAGACTATTCCCAAACTTTAGTTCTAGAAATAAAACTTATTCTGAAAAATGCTAATGCTAATGCAACCGTGTCTGAGTGAAGTATATTTTCAGAAATTTTCTCATTTTTGTGAATTTTAAGCATTTTGTTATTTTTATGAATTTTAGAACTTTGTATTTTTTATGGATTTTCATTTTTTATAGAAAAGTTTATGTACAATAATTTTACAAAATAATTACCCATATTTTATTTGAATTAAATAACTAATTATTTTGCAAAATTTATATATAAAGAATTTTACAAGGATTAAATTATTTTTACAAATATTTTAATAAATGAATTTTAAATAAGTATTATACGTATTAAATACATATTTTAAATACATATTTTAAATTAATAACTTTAAATAAGGTTTTTATACATATTTTACTTATTTTCAAGTTTTTTTATAAATAATAAATAAATAGATGAATTTTAAATTAGTCCTTTCCCACATTTTATGGATTTTATATATATAGAAAAAACATAAAAGTACGAGTTATGGATGAATGTATATATACAATATATATGCACCCCCCTATAGCTTGTGATATGTCCTCATAGCGTCAAAAGAGAAAAAGGATGACATAACTCATGCTAAATACAAGTGGGTGAAAAAGAATGAAAGAATAGAGGTCAGTCGACTCCCTATACCTATGATCAGGACATCGTATAATGGAAGACAAAAATGAGGTGACTGAGGAAAAGGAATATACAAATGAAGGATTAAAAGAAAAGAAAAAGAAATGAAATCACTCGATCCCCCCATACTTAGGAAAAGGCATACTACGTATAGAAAAGAATGTGGCCAAAAATTAGGGACCAGTGATTAGTGTAAAAGAAATGAAAATAAAAGTAAAGTAAAAAGGAAAAAATCGGAAGGCACAAATCAACGGGTAATTGGTCCCCACTATACATAGGATATGGTATCCTAAGCATATAAGACAAGTAGAAATTGGGGACGATTGTGGACTACTAAGAATATACAGGTGGTGTACTCCAGAAAACCGAAAGGCTCACAGGTCTCTATACATGATGAAATGAAGTGGAAGAGTAGTCATTCATACTGTACAAAGTAGATCACCTCAACACATGCCATATGATCAGTATTTTCCACGAAGTGCTTTAGCATCTGTCCATTCACCATGAATGGCTCTGCACTAGGTGACACATCTGATAGAGCAATACTGCCATTGTCATGCACCATTCTGACTATGTACGGTCCTTCCCATTTGCTCTTTAGTTTGCAAGGAAAAATTCTCAATCATACATTGAACAACCATACTTTTTGGCAAGGGACAAAGATCTTATGTCGAATGTGTCTACCATGGCATCTCTTCACTTTGTCCTTGTAAATGAGGGTATTCTCCTATGCCTGATTTCAAATCACTACTGGCTCATTCAGATACATCTTCCTCTTGGGTCATGCTTTCTGTATATTAATGAATCTCCATTTCATCACCATTATTATATCATTTTGGCCTTAAAAACCCTAGTAAATGCATGTAAATACCTCTAATTTTCATAAATTAACATTCATGCATTGTTGTATAAAATGTATATAAAATACAATTTTTAATGCCAAAATTATATAATAAAGAAAATAAAAAGAATAAAATTTTGAAGATATTTTATGACCCTAAACCCCGAGACCTAGGCATCTTGATGACTAGGTTGACAAGGAATAAGGTAGGGGGAGATAAGGGTCGAAAATATAATAAAAACCCTTTTTATTTATTCATTCTTTAATCATTATGGGACCTATTTTATTTTCCATGTTTTATACTTCAAATAAAGAAACTTTGAACATGAAATTATAGAAAATAAAATATAGAAAAATACAAATTTTATTACATACAAAAATAATATGCAGTAAAAAAGTTATACTCTGATTAAAAATACAAAATCCCAATTTACCAAACCCATATCTCTCAAATAAAAAAGTCAAAATATATCAAAATCACCTTTAATTGTATATAACTTTAATAAGCTATTTAATAAAGGTAGTTTCATATTTTTTGGAGTTAAGGTATGAAAGTTAGGTTTTGGACCCCTATTGCATAGTTTGTCCGATTAAAATAATCATTTTATTTATTATTTATTATTTTTCTAATTTTTTATTTTTTTAAATATTATTTATAATATATTTATATATTACAATTTAAATAAAACATTAAAGAAAACACTAAAATAAAATATATATAGAAAATACATAGGTAAAATACTTATAACTTTACCTATATAATAAATAGACTTGTTTATTTAAGTGTATATAATAAATCAGATAAATATATTAAAATATATATAACTATCTAAATATAAGTTATAATTATATAAATAGATAAACTTAATTAATAAATATAAAATACAAAATAAAAATAAAAGACATAAGATATAGATAAAATATACATATATTTAAGCCTTAAAAAGTAAATTGTAATTTTAGACCTTTAAAAATTAAATATAAATCACAATAAAAACAATGAAAAACAATAAACATTTTTTGTTTTATAATATAAAATTAATAAAATCATTTTGTAATTAATAATGATTTTCCAATTCTGTTTGGGCTGGGTTTTTTCTTGTTGGTCCACGTAGATCGACTAAAGCCCCTGGATGATTGACCGCATGTCAACTATCTGACCTAGTGCCCTAGCCTCTGGCACTTCAGTTTTGACCATCCTTCTCAATTTTTTCGCATGTGATACATTGCTCGAGGAGGATGGGACTCTTCATGAAACTTCTTCCATGTACATCATAGATCCACGTCAAGCCCTCTCCTAGGGTAGTGAGACTTCGATTCAGTCAATCTCCCTCGATCTAACCCCCTATCCACCTCGCATGTACAAAAGCCCCTCTGAATATCCCTTCACTTTTCGAACCTTCATTTTACCAAGCTTGGCCCCATTTTCTAGAGCCCTGGACCAGAGAAGGTGACAACATCTCCTCCAGCCAAGTTTTGCGGCATTAGGTGAGGTCGACGGCACGTTCCATGACCTCCGACGGAGCACCGCTGTTGAGGTCGATCTCGTGGTTTCGACCACTGAGGTACACAATTTGTTTCACTTTTTAGCTTAGCCGTAGAATTAGGATTTCTTTCTCATTGTTACTTTCGTGTTTTAGCCGCTTAATCACCCTCGTCCGCAGTTCACTAGATCGAAGCTCCAGCCAACCTCCATCTCACCTTCCCCTCTTCCATCCACCTCGCTGCAGGTTCAAGGCTATTTTCCCTTGATCATATAACAGTTTTCTTGTAGGTACGCTGAGCTTCACATATAGTTGAAGTGATTTTGTCCCTCGTCGGAGGTATCTGGAGCTCATTTGCTCCTCCGACCTCGGTTGGAGACTCCAGCTCTTGTCGGAGCTTTTTGTGCATTCCAACACATAGAGGAGCCTCGTAGGAAGCACCTGGGCCTTTTGTAGTGATTGAGCACGTCGGTAGTGGGGGCCATAGATGAAGGAAGGTCGCCTCGCCGGAGGCGCTTCCTCGTTCGTGCACATAGCCCTCCGCAGTCGGATCAGGGCCTCAGCCCAGATCACACCAACATCGTTGGATCACGCCACACATCGACTATCTTATCTATAGCCAGCAGCTAATCCTAGTCATGCATCTGCGAAGGGGCATCTTTGTAGGAGGGCACGCCACATGGCAAGTAAAAGCCTTTCAGTCGTTGGATCTATGCCCGCTTTGGGTATTTTGCAATTTTAACCCAAGAATTTTGTGTATTTATTATTTAGAACTTAAACTTTCCTTATCCTTTTTAATATTTTGTAGTAATTGCAAACCACCCCGCGAACTTTGCTTTAATTGCCTTTCAGTATGCGCCACATCACCTCACGTGACGTCCCCATGTGAGTGGACATTTTGCAGACGTGTCCTTTGGAGTTTTTATATTCCGTCTAAGTCCTTTAAATTTTGTTGTGCTTGTTTAATATTTTTGGTAACATTGCAGATAGGCCCCTGTACTTTCTATTATTTACAAAAGGCCCCTGCCAGTAATGTAGTTTGTTTTTGTTGTCTCTTTTTATTTAAAATAGCTACAACTCTCCAAAAAATACCAAAAAATACATGTAGGTCCCCTATTCTCTCTAGGTTCACTTTCTTCTTTTATTTTGCAATTTTGGACAATTTTAGTATTTTATAAAAATAAAAAAGGTCACTATTTTTCCCTATTTAGCTTTTAAAACCCATAAAAATATAAAAACTTATGAAAAATTCCAAAAAATAGTTTATTTTTTTATTTATGTGTTTTGAACCTTCAGATCAAAAATCACTAAAAATTATAAAAAGAAAATTCTTAAAATAAAAAAAATAAAAAAACACTTATAAAATTTTATAAAATTACCAAAATTTACAAAAATTTTGTATTCTATTTTATAGTTTTCTCAATATTATTATTAATGTATTAAAATTAATTTGGAGAGATTTTGAGTCTGCTTGTTATTTTTAATCTCCTTTTTAATTTGGCCAATTTAATTAATCCATATTTTAGTGTATTTTTTATTTTAAAAATAAGCAAAAAATCCTAAAAAATAAAAAAAAGTAAAATGTATTTAAAAACCCAAAAATATTTTTTTTTCTTTTTTTTGACTATTTGTAGTAGTATTATATCTATATTAGTCTATTATATATATTGTTATATAGCTTTATTATATATTTTAAAATGAAAAGACATTAATAAAATATACAAAAAGAAAATATAAAAACAAAAAAAATTAAAAATCAAAATACAAAATTATAAAACAAAAATAAAAAATACAAAATTGAAAACCCACATAAAAAACATAGATAAAGACTTCACAATCACTTGTGTGCATTCACCTGCGCTATCTAGCCTATTTGCTCCTTGTGTTCAACACTCTACATACTTGCCCTATACACATATTTTGTAGAGTTAAATAAAACAATTTTTAACTCCACATTGCTTCTTATTGCTTAACTATCATTGTAGGTTAATTTTTAACTAATTGGGATTTCGTGAGTGGTCGCCACAACGACTGTGTCTCCGCCTTGTGTGAGACATATTTAGACCCTCACACATCTCAATTATCACATATCAGGTGAAACTTTCTGATAGACCATTCAGATTTGTGCATGATCTCTACGGGCAAATAACAGGGCCTCCCATAAACCAGTCTGAAGGGTGATGTACCTAAGGGTATTTTATATGGAGTACGATACGCCCAAAGAACCTTCTCTAGAAGTTGTAACCAGTTCTTCCTATCCGACCGTACTAATTTATGAAGAATGGATTTCACCTCCCTATTTGAAACTTCAGCCATGCCGTTCGTCTAGGGGTGGTAAGGAAAAGCTACTTTGTGATGAATGCCATAGTTCTTCACTAGATTTTTCACCTCTTTATCAATGAAATGGCTACCCACATCTGAAATAAGAATACGTGGAATATCGAACTGTGAATAATATGTTCCCTCAGGAACCTACACAATGTTCTGTTATCAGCGGTTCGTGGGGGTATAGCCTCCACCCATCTACTAACATAATCTACAGTGAGAACAATGTACTCAAAGCCACTTCTCAAAGGGAACGGTCCGATAAAATCTATGCCACATGCGTCAAATATCTCGCTAATAATAACAGGCTGCATAGGCATCACATCTCTAGCCCTTACCACCCCTACTATTCTCTGACAATCTGGGAAACTCTTCATCAATCCTTTAGCCAACCCTGTGGACTCTTTGTGTAAGCAGAAAGATCACTGTATCTGCATACTATGGAAGCTCTGTAATTGTAAATATACTCTCATCAAGAAATCTCTCTGCAATCTCTGGTGTGTACTCATCTGAAGGCTGCTCTATCTGCAATCGAGAGAGGTGATCAGCTACCACGTTCTTCACCCCAGGTTTATCCCTAATGTCCAAATCAAACTCCTGGAGTAAGAGAATCCATCTAAGAAGGCATGCCTTGGAATCCTTCTTATCCATCAAAAATCTGATAGTTGAATGATTTGTGTAAACTATAATCTTTGAGCCAAGAAGATATAATCTGAATTTGTCCAATGCAAATACCACTGCCGATATCTCTTTATATGTCACTGTGTAGTTGCGTTGAGCATCATCTAAAGTCCAGCCGGCATAGTGGATAATAACAGGAAGACCATTCCTCCTCTGTCCTAATACAACCCCGACCGCAAAATCTGAAGCATACGTCATGATCTCAAAGGGAAGAGACCAATCACGTGGCTATAGGACATGAGCACTGATAATAATCTCCTTTAAAGTAAGGAAGGCACTAAAACATTTGTCATCTAACAAGAACTCGATGTCTTTGACTAATAATTAAGTTAACATTTGGGCATTCTTAGAAAAATCCTAAATGAATCGCCGGTAGAACCCAACGTGCCCTAGAACTGAGCATAACTGCTTTATGTCGGATGGTGGCTCGAGATGATTGATGACATCCACCATGGCAGGGTCAACCTCCATGCCTTGCTTGGAGATGACATGCCCTACACGATCCCATTTTTACCATGAAATGGCTCTTTTCCTATGTCACAATGATATCTACCTCAAAGCATTTCTGAAGAACCTGGTCTAGGTGCGTTATATAATCGTCAAAGGACTCACCATAGACAGAAAAATCATCATAAAGACCTTGAGAAAATCATCAACCATGTCTGCAAAAATGGGAAGCATGCACCCCTAGAATGTATGGGATCGAGAGCGACTAGTCGCACTTGTGGCTCGAGCCATGAAAGTTAAAAACATTTTCAAGCGATGACACTGCATGATCAAACAATACTTCTGGGATCGTTTTATCTTAACCACAAACAAGTATAACGTTTACCTCTTGAAGCGTGGTTGCGATCAAGTCTCTAAACAAAGAGACCTCCTGTCTCAAGTCCAATCCAACAGAGGAGATGATTGCGAGCGCGTTGATGAGATGTGTGCTCCTCGCAATCCATGTTGATGATCCAAGCGAAGAATTTCCTGATCTCGTCACATAAGATCTGACGTCTACTTCACGGTCTAGTCGCAGTAAAGGAGACCGAGATCCAAGAGCAAACAATCCGGCAGCATAACAATGATGCTGCACCGATGGCGATTCTCACTAGGACTCCACGGTGGATGGCTACAATGAGAGAGAGATAGTGGGAGAGAGACTTGATGTGTAGAGAGAGAGAGAGGGAGAGAGAAATAATTTAATGTCTCTGGAAGAGCAATGGGTGCCTCTTCTTATATAGTATTTTGAGATCCATGGATCCCAATCCATGGACAACGCAAAACCAACGGATGAGATTGATTTGTGTTTCTTTCAATGGCCATGATGTTGTAAAAATACAAAAATAATTAATTTAATATAATATATATCGATAAATCAATATATTTAATTTCAAATCAGAATAATTAATTAATCTTGGAGATAATGAGAAAATTGATCTTATCACATAAAAAGGGGGACTGTTATCTCATGAGATCTCATTATCTCATGATATCTCCACGATTTACAACACTTGTTGCAAATTATTTCACAAAAATAATTCATCATTATATTGTGAATATTGTAATCATGCCACTAGAAAAATGTGAATCACATTCATATCCCAAAATAAAATGTAAATTATATTTTCAATTAATTATCTAATGTGAATCCAATTCACAACAATAATTAATCAACAAATATAAATTACAACAGGCTCTCATTTATATATTATAAATGACATTTACAATATATTTATGATTAATATGGATAATGATATCCATAATATTCATATTTATAATAATTAAATTACATTTAATCATTTTGGATCTCTATTCTCATGTGCCTAAATTATATGAATCACATTCACATTATTTAAATCTTTAATAATTAAATCACATTTAATTATATTAGATAACTCTCCTTATAATATGAATGAAATTCAACTTATTCATGATAATTAAATCACATTTAATTATCAATTTTCTCATTGCTCATATACAGGTATCAACAATGAAATTATCCTGAACTCTTTTGAGGCTAATGCACTTTCTCCGCGGATACTTGGAGATAAGGATATGGCAATTGTAGTGTTCCACGTATAGTGACTTGGATATTGAGATCAATTCTCAAATCCAGATCTTGCGGACCTCTCATAGATGCTAGACTAAATCAAAACCGCAATCTGATCTTATCATTATATCTGAATCACATTCTGGTCAATGTATAACATCTGGACTAAGATATAATTACTTCTCTATGAGAGGAGTCATTAAAATCTAGACTGGTTTCATCACTCAATCGCAGTGGAAGTGTCATGGTTATACAATCGTTTATGATCACATCACCCTTAGGTGTTCCTAATACATGTACATCATGAATACTGGAAGACCTAGAATAAACCCGAAGTTTTCGATCTCTTTTAGACTGTCTCCTTATGGGTTTTATCATTAAGTTTCTCATTGACTATTGAGAGTTGGTATCGATCATATAATTTACAAAAGCATCATACCCAGGTGTTGATCATATACTTTCTAAAAGCATGTATCAGACCTACAAATTCAGTCAAGCTTCCAAAGTGAGACGATCGTACACGAAATTTGATTCTTCCTAATATTTCATGAGTGAGCTCATGTCTTCCAGTTTAATAAATGAACTTATATGATCCCTTTGAGAGATCATATTACTCATATGACCTTGCATGCTCACCAGCACGCAGGTGTATAGACCTTGGCTAGGTCATCAACCTATTGGTCTGCCAAATGTACATACTGAGACACATAGTAACACATCTGTCTCCGATCAGAGGATGTGTGCCTATATTGTGACAACATACGACATAGGTCCTTGGTTATCTCGATCTCGTTAAGTCAACTCTTTGACCTAACTTATCTGACACCTCCGAATATCTATTCCTATGCAGAGGACCTGCATCAAGAGGTCGGTCATATATCAACCTTTAGAGAAAGGATGGCCATCTCCTTCTCAAGATGGATATCCTCTATTAATAATCATTTAACAGTGCTCGATGAGTACTCAATCTAATTCTTTAGACATTCGTCCAAGCACTGACCTCTATGATTCAACAAATGTATCTATAGTTATATGATCATTAAAATGGCCAGTGTACATAACCCTAATTGTACTGTGGGACCTATTATGCAAATTAGTTATTCTTCATTTCATATTAGGGAATGATATTTGCAATAACATTTATTTCATAATGGCTCGTCGTGGGCTCGCATGTCCAACAATCTCCCACTAGCCCAAAGAGCCATTGATGGGCTAATCTTTAAACCCTCACCCATGTGACAATCATCGGCAATTTAGAAAAATAGCTAGGTAATCTTATGAGTCACTCTGTTCTCAAAAGACTACATCTAGTCCTTTCATGGCACTTGAATATCTCCTAGTAATAGTGCTCGCATCCAATGCGAATGTTGTATCTAATTACAACCAATACTCTATATTGTTAGTTATAGTGTGCTTGACACTATTGCTTAAAAATTATTATAACCATTATTTACATTATCCTTATCAGAATACCCTTATTCTTTGAGATCTATAATTCCTAAGGTATTCGCAATTAAGACCTTTTAGATCTCTATATAGAAAGTTTTAAATTCTTGAAGATAATACTTTGAGATCACTATCTCCAAATCTTCTCAACTTTTCTCCAAGTCTTCTCAACTTAAAAGATATTGTTATTATTGCAATTAAGTGTTTTATTTCTATAGTTTGATGAGTAACAATTTACTACTCCCACTGCATGGTAGACATCTTATGTTTTGTGCACATCTAGCATACACTGAGCTTCCCAAAGCTGATGCACTAGGGCATATAGCTTTGGTATTCACATCCTCAACTCTTCAAGGCGCTATCCCTTTAGATAGGTCAGTACCATATCGTAAGAAAAAGAAGCCTTTCCTTGAATTTTCCCGAAAATAGAATGTTCAAGGTGTACCATTAATGTGACGGTCCTAATACCCTATTTTCTTTGCTTCTGAACAACTTCAGAAATAAGATCGAAGATATATCCTTGAGATCATATCTCAATGCATGGAATAACCATTCTATAAAACACTTATTATTATCATTATATCATTCCAAATGATTAGGATATCATCTACACGTAGCACGATGAACACAATGGCACTCCACGGTTCATTAAGATTCTATCTGAAATCATAATATTTATAATTTCATCAAATCTGATGTTCCAACTACAAGAAGCTTATTCGAGTCCACAGATGGAGTTTTTTAGCTTGCACAACTTACTTTCCTCAACGGTGAATCCCTGGGCCTACTTCATATAAATATCCTCGGAGAGGTATTCATAGAGGAATACAATCTTGAGTCACATCTGGAAGATGCCATGGTCAAGTTGCGTAGCTATAATTAGCAATATTCTGATTGGTTTAAGCATGGTCACTGAAGAGCAAGTCTCATCACATGCAATGTCTTCTTTTCGATGTGTAGCTCATGGCTACGAGCTGTGCTTTGAAGTTCTCTACCTTCTCATTAGGTTTCCTCTTTCCATTAGAGATCCATTTACACCATAACGTGTCTTATCCATATAGGTGGATCCTCAAGGGTTCATATAAAACACCTGTATGTGAAATCTACTTTAAACTTTCATTCTAACATCCATCTTTCCATGTCATAATCTCAGAAGCTTCATCACATTAAGTAAGATCATTGTCAGACTTAATTGGCACATGGAATCCATCCTCAAACTTATTTGAAAATCTATGAGTGTTTCATCTTTAATTATCCTTTTATTTTCATATTTTAGGAGCCTCATTATCTTCTCAAGATTAAATGAGTTCCTTTACTTCATTTGCATCTTGATTCTGAAGAGTCTCATCCTCAAAGAATCATATCCTTAGAGATGAAATCTTTTAAGAATATCAAGTTGATAAAGTAGGTATCCAATACCATCCTTTATTTTCCTATTGAAGTAGAACTCTCTGGTTCTAGATTCCAGCTTACTTGTATCCAAGACAAAGTTATGGACCAAGGATCCCTAAATCCTTAAGTGTCCAACACTAGGCTAGGCTCCAAACCATGAGGATGTTCGGGTTTAGGTTTGCACAGAATCTTAATATGGATATATATTGTAGTCTCTACTTCACATATACCAGGAAACTAAGAGATAATTGTGCTAATATTCGTCATTGATCAAATCATGTCACACATGATCCAATTGTATCTCCCTACAACTCTATTGAGTTTAGGTCTATCGGGAGGAGTGAGATAGGAATGATATTACTATCCCCATAAGGTATTCTTTGAATTCATCTAATAGGTACTTACTACGTAGGTTAAATCATATTCATTTCATCTTCCTTCAAACTTTTGTTAGAAACCAAAATTGTGAAATCTTTGAACATTTCAAAAGTTTTGATGGTAAAGGGAAGAAAACACATATCCCAAATAATCATCAAAGGATATCACATATCAGTAATGTTTACTTTGATATAGATGATCCACATACATCAATATGTATGAGATCTTGAGTACCTAGGCATCTAACACCATTCCCAGAGAAGGGTGCATTGAACATTTTCTACTTTTGAATACAATATTCACAAGTATGTAAGATTGAAATTTCATACATTCTAAAGCGTCATCTCTTACTAATACATTGATCTCATCAACAGGCATATGTCCAAGGTTGATGCCAGATCATTGTCAAATGATCTTCATCCCCTTACTGATTTTAAAGGATTAATTTTTGGTAATAGAAATGCTAATGAACCATTGATTAATTTTTAATTTGTTAGAGTCCTCCAAATGTCAGATTACTATCTGAAATATATCCATCATAACTATTTATGATAGGTCTATTCTAGAATTCATGTTTATTTCCAAATTTAGATATAAACTATGAGTGCATTCTAAAATCTTGGTTGTAGAGACATTCTCTAAGACTAAGGGTTCTCCCACTAGAAATATGAAGTCTATTTATCCAATAAAGATTGCTGGAACAATTTCATCAATATCCATGTGGATGACTATTAAACCTTAAGATCAAATTTTCTAGTCTTCTAAAACATATGCAACCAATTGCAAATGTCATCAGAAGAATGAGATACAATTATTATACGTTGATTTATCAAATAAGAAAGTCAATTTCAATTATGAAATGTAGATTATTCTGATGCACTATCCGAGTCCTTCTCCAAGGATCCTAGATAGTCTAGATAGTCACACTATAAGTACATCATCTTATTACAGTATTAGCATTCATCCAACTCTTTAGATGTCTTATGTATGGAAACCATATAAGTACAGTCAACTCTTTGACTTTCCTTCTAACATGGGTCTGACTATTGCTTCCACTACGCTCCTTTCATCTATAAACAACCATTGCATAACACAACGGATCTATTATTATGAATTCAAAAGATTTCAATATAAGATTATTTCAACATTTATACATGCTTCAATTCATACAATATGAATATTATGAAGTTTCACGAATGACTTGAGTATAGATAGTAGAGTGATGACACTCATCATATCTGCAAACATCTTAACCCTTAAAGAATTTGGTTCAGGTAGGTACTCAAACATCTTGAATACATCATCTCTTATAGAGCCACCATCCAGCATGATGCAATGAACCATGCCATTCATGATTAAATGTCAAGAGCACATATGTATGACATAAACATTTTTTTAGTTTTAAACAGGATTATTTGACCATTACGATCACCATCGACATCTCACTTAGGATTATTTGACACTTACGATCATCATTGACATGTCACTTCCAAAGTACACTCGATGAGAGATCAAGACTATACAGACATACAAATCATAGGGTTGTAGTCCTATTGTCTATTTAATTTCTATTCCTCATTATTACGAGGAAACTTGCACACTGCAACCACATACAATATTTTTTCAACTGCAAGTACATCATCTTGATCATGGATCCAATCCATGATATTTTATGTGTCATTATTGAGTATAGTATTGAGTCGGTTTAATGAAGAATTATCTGAAATAAGAAATTTTCATATATATATATATTACTTTTATTTAGGAATTTTATATAAAAATTGTCTTGCCTAATCAATATTGAAAAATCATTACTTTAGTCACTTTTAATGTAAGAGATATACTTACCATTATATCTCCAGCAAGATCAGGGATCTCCTTTCATATATTTGTCACATCCCAATAATATGAGAACCTGTAACCCCGATAAAAAGAAGCGGTAACACATTCTTCCTTGCAAGTCCAACTTGCATTCCAATTCAGTATTTAACACCTGGGTCCATCACCCCTAAGGTGATGTTGACCCGTCGTTAATTGAACCAACTGTTAACATGCTTAAAACTCACTATACGCAATCCAATATCACCCCAATAATATGAGGACCCGATATTGGGGTGACTACGTATAGTGTTGATGAATCTATGATTGATCACTCTAAAAGTTGAAAATAGGGCTTTGTTCCCTTGTAATTAGCTTCATATCTACAATTATATTGCATAATTAGCATTCATGCATGTGTAAATAATATTTGCATTTTTGCATTAATGATAGAGATTTTCAGAGGGTCTAGATGTCTCACAAAGCGAGAGATCCAGTCGCTGAATCGACCACTCCAAAATCCCCAAATCAATCAACAATTAACCCACAATGAAATATATGCAACGAATATCAAAAATGTGGAGTTAAAATTTATTATAACTCTACATGCAAAGGTGTATAGGTGTAAGCATGAGTAGAGGTCGAACACTTGGAGACGAATGGTTATGTGGTGAAAATTGGTTGTGCAATTATTCAATTCAATGATCATGTCCAAGTCTTATTATTTTTGTGGGTTTTTGATTTTATATGTTTTTTATAATATTTGTTTTTATAATTTTTATTTTGTTTTATATTTTATATTTGTTTTATTTTTTTATTATATAATATATATATATAAATAAAGAGATATATATAAGAGAAGAGAGAGAAGTATTATAATATATGGATATATATATAAATACTCAAAATATATTACATATAACATATATTTTTATTTTTTTATTTTTTTTTGGCTTTTTATATTTTTATATTTTTTTTGTTGTTTTTATGAATTTTTTCAAATTTTTATATATTTTTAATTTCAAAAATTTCCCTAATATGGGACTAATTAAATATGCCGAAAACAATTTGGGTTTTAAAAATATAAAATAAATCCAAAAATTAACCAAATTAATTTTAATACATTAATAATATATAGATAATTATAAAAAAGAAAAATATAATTTTGGTATTTTTCTAGGTTTTTTATATTTTTTTGTTGGATTTTGGAGCTTTCTGATTTTTATATTTTTCTTTTTCTTATTTATAGGTTTTTTCATTTTGTAGACTAAATATATATATAAATACACCATATATAATTTTTTTTGGAATTTTTCAAAAACATTTTATATTTTTTGGTATTTTATAATTTAGACAATGCAAAAATGGCACCTATTTCATTTTAATAATTAGGTTAAATGCAAAAAATGCAAATTAAAATGTGAGCGTGAAAGTACATTACATGAAGCATCTAACATTTTTTTTTTGGATTTTTAGGAGCTAAATAGGTATTTTTAATTAATACATAAAAGACAGAAAAATTAAACAGCCTGGCAGGGGTATTTTCGCAAAAAAATAACTCCAAGGGGTACAGTGCAAAAATACCAACGTAAATAAACATTTATTTAATTTTTCAAAACTATTTTACAATTAACAAAAAGCGACAGGGCTACAATGCAAAATTCACGCACCTCATGTGGGACTACACGTGAGGCGCTGAAGGACAAAAATGTAATTCTATAAACTGCAGGGGCCCTTTTACAAATATTACATTTATTTTACAACGTGAAAAATTATTTACAATATTAAAATATAAATACAAAAAGAATGGGGGTTAGGTTTGCAATTTACCCCAAAAAGGCGAGCTGGCGGACGGCTAGGAATACTTCACTTGCCACACGTCGTCCTCCTGAGGCACGATGATGGTTCACGGATCCACAGGCGGGATTAGATCATCTGGCGTGATCGGATGGCTGAAGCTCTAGCGGATCCGACGGTTGGGGCTCGACTTGGGGAGACCTCCTTTATCCGACGGCGGAGAGGCAAGGTGAAAGAACATGGAAGAAGGCCGAAATGGCCGAACTTCCCCGCCTTCAATCTCGCTTCTCCAGCGTCCTTCGAGTCTTCTGAGGCACCCACGGGCTTCCTGGCGGGTGGTTGAACTTGCTAGAGGTGTTGGATCGGGCGGAGGAACACCGGAGCGCCACCACGACGTCGGAGAAGTCGAGGGGCTCCACATGTCTCCGGTGAAGTCTGAATGGGCCTCCTGAAGCTTCTCTGGCTCCTGACCTGCAGGAAAATGCTCACATGGCTCGAGGGGAGGTCCCTCGACCAGACTTGAAGCTGCATCAGCACAAAAAGGCGGGTGGAGATGTTCGCCGGAGCGGAGCTCCGGCGAACTACGGGCGGGCGATTTTACGCTAAATCTAATAGCTAAACGCTAATCTAACGACGGAAATGAAATGCGAAAACTAAAACCCAACTAAAATGAGTAAATGCGCAGCTCGTACCTAGCGAAACACCAAGGAGCAGAGGCCTCGCCGGAGCGGCGGCCTTGGGTACAACCTCCGCCTCTCCGACCGATTCAAAGCGCTGGCGAGCTCCTCCTGTCACAAGGAACACCGTCGGGACCAAATGCGAGGAAGGGAGTGGATAAAGGCTGACCAAACTTGTAGAAGAGGCGAAGGTTCTTTATTTATGAATGACGGAAGCACCCTTATTGACTGGGCCGTAGCGGCGAATCAGGGCTATGTACAAGGGGACAAACAGATGGGTGTAGATGTACAATGATCAAGGAACACTTTTCATGAAGGCGGCGATGTCAGGTGATGGACGGAGGAAGCGCGAATAAAGGGAGAAGATGGGTCGTTCTGACAAGCTACGTCTAATCAACCACCTGGGGGTCATGTTGACCAGGCGATCAACGAACGTCGGGACCAGATTGGTCCACGTTAGCAATTGCTTGACTTATTAACTAAATATAATAAATGACCTTATTTAATTTTGCTTATAAAATAAAAAATGTTTACTAACTAATATATTATTTATTTATGATTTTTATTTATTTTTTAAATGAATTTTATTATGGGTTTATTTTAATGATGTATTTATAAGTATATTTTTATGTATTTATTTTTATTTTGTATATTTTTATTTTATTATTTTATTTTCTTATTTTATAAATTTATAAATTATTTTTATGAGTATTAATATATTTTTATTTCATTTTTATGAGTTTATTTACATTTTTAAATAAATAGGTATATATATGTAGGTATACTTATAGGTATTTTACCTATATTTTATGTACATTTTATTTATTTAATGAAATTTATTTACTTTTATTTTGGATTTGTATTTTTAATAAATTATATGTAATATTTACAATATTATAAAAATATGAAAGAATAAAATAATTAAAGAATGTACTCCCCTTTTATTTATATACATCCATAACATAGGTATTTTGCCTATGTATTGCATAGACTTATTTTATTTTACAAATTATTTTTGGTTTTATTCTAATTTCAATATGTACATATATTTTATACATTTTTTACAAAATTCTAAAAATATAAATTTGTAAAAATAATGAATAATGAATAAATTGAATGTTTTAATCGAGTAGACTGTACAATGAGGGCTAAAAACTTAACTTTCACAGAAAGATTTCAAAAATTATGAAACCAATTTTATTAAATAGTTCTTGAAAAGCTATATACAATTAAAGGTGATTTTGATTGGTTTTGAGTTTTAATTTGTAAGATATGGGTCTGTGAAGTTGAGATTCTGGCTTTTTATTTTGTGTATAAAAAGTATACTGTGTATTATTTTGTACAAACTTAACTTTGTATTTTTATTTACATTATTATATACAACTTTCAAGTACAAAGTTTCTTTATTTGATGGATAAATAATTAAATACAAAATAGGTGTCAAAAATGCAATTTGAATGAATAAATAAATGAGGTATTTATTGTATTTTTGGCCCTTATCTCCCCCTACTTTATTCCTTGTCGACCAATTCCATTCTGGACTTGGTCTTGGGGTTCGATTCATAAAATATTTGGAATATTTTATTCATTTTTCTTTTCTTCTCTTTATTCTATAATTTTGGCATTAAGACCTTATTTTATGCGCAATAAATACAGTAATTAATGAATGCTATTATAGACAGATTGATGCTATTTACATTCATTAGGTAGGGTTTTCAAGGCCAAAATGATAGAATAAAGGTGATGAAATGGAGATTCATCACCCCCCTATACTTGCCTTTGCTAGTCCCTAGCAAATACTTATGCAATAAGTATAAAAAGAATAAAGAATAAGAAGAAAAGAAAAAAGCAAAAATAAAGAATTTAAAGAATAAATTGAATTTATCATTATTATTAAACTCATTTGTACAAAATCAAAGTTTGGAGCTCAGGTTAGACCTTGGTGTGAAAATGTGTGTGGAACCTGATCGGGAATCAAATTTAAAACACAACAGCCTCCGAGAGTCACAGAACTCGGTTCAAATCTCCTCAACAGCCAGGTCAGAACTAGCCTACATCATACGCCAACCCTTATGAGTATGAGACTGACTTGTACGGTGTAAGTGAAGGTGGCTCTCCCCAACTGAAATGACAAAGGAATTGACTTCTTCAGAATGACAATCCAATGATTCCCCAATACAGCCCTCTACCGTCGAGGAGCGGGTATTCCCTTCTAAGTTCAAGTGGCATCCAACTCAAGAGAAGGAGGAGGAGAAAAGAATGGACGGTAGCTAGTGTAGCTACCTATCCTGGGATGCAAGACAAGTGTAGTGAAGTCATCCAGCTGCAGGCTCACATGGTATAACTTTGATGCTCAAGCTTGCTTATTTTCTATACAACATATATACATACTCCGGCAGGTACTTTTATTTTTATTTTCAAGCCTGTCCACTTTTTTGGAGTTTTTTTTCAACATACTATTTACAACAGCATTTACATAAGGACTTTTTCCTCTTGATCCAGAAGACTATCCCTCTTTTGAAGCTTTATCGCAACCCACACTCTCCTGTCATTCGACTTCATTTATACTGGACCAGGTTGGGGTGCACTTCCCTCCCTTGACGAGGACGAATGTTTCCACTCGTGCGTCTCAGACAGGCAAATCCAACCCCCTCACCACTCGAACTGAGTTGAGCCAAGTGAAAGGTGCTAGTGTCCAAGTTAGGTCACGACCGACAAGAGTCATACGTGTGTTTCGAAAAGTTCTAGTTAGTCCACTGAGGTGACTTGAACCTAGCCCTGATTTCTCAAAGAATTAATTCTGAATAGACCTGAAGTACCTTAAACCTAGTTCCCATAAGGTTCTAGTGTAGTTAGGTGCGGTAAGGTCCAACCAAGGTCTAATCTTCGACTTTATTGGACTAGTTCAATCATCAAGCTCAATAAAAGAATATGAATGCTATGCAAATGCTATTTATAAATATGCAAAAAATAATGCATTTTTTCAAAGAATTTAAAAACAAAGAGAAAATTTTTACACAAAGAATTTTTTCAAATAAAAGAATAAAATATGTACAACTATTTACACGGGCGTGCCGCTTTATTTTTACAGGACTTAAAGAATTTTAAAGAATTTACAAGTTTTAACAAAGTGATTTATTTAGGAGTATATACAGTTAATAAAGAATTTAACGTGTTTTATTTTTCATTTATTTTATTTATGTACTGATGCTTTTATTCCTCAAATTTATTTGAAAATCATTTTACAAATAATTTTGAAAACTATAGTCCAAAATAATTTTTTCAAGCACTCTACAAACATGTACACACATTTGAAAATCATTTTGCAAAGGTTTTTCAAACAGTATAAATAGATTTTTCACATATTTTTGCAACCATTTTTCAAACCATTTGCAAATAATTTTTCAAACATTTTATTTCACACAAAGAAAATAAACTTTACAAACAAAAATGTTTTTACAAAGGTTGAAAACATGTAACAAAACGTTTTCAAAATAGATTTTAAAAGATTTTCACAAAGATTTTCAAACTATTTTTCAAACATCTTGTAAAAAATATTTTCACCTGATTTATTAATCAGTATATACAAAAAGAATCCGAGGAATAAGAAGCATAATTTATTAATTTCCAATGAATTATATCTTATGTTTAGCCATATTTATTAATAATTATACAAAAGTACGAGTTATGGCTAAAGTATATACAGAGTATATACGACCCCCCTATATTTAGCATGAGCTATGTCCTCATAGATCGGAAAAAAGAAAGAGAAGACATAACTCGTACTGAGTATAGAAAAGTCCAAAGAATAAACGAACGAAGAAATGAAGGAAATAGAAGTTGACCGTCCCCCCTATACTTAAGATCAAGTAATCCTAAGTATAGCAGACTGTACACAAAGTAGGGAGGGTCAAGGGTGGGAATAAACATATCAAAGAATTAACAAATCAGGGGTGCACCCCCCTATACTTAGGACAAAGTACGTCCTAAGTACAGAAAACTGACACAAAGGGGTGACACCTTTTATTTAGATACAGAAGATAGAAAAGGAAAAGAAGAAAAGAAGAAAAGAGAGATATATACAGATAGACGAAAAGATGGTGGAGAATATACGCATCACTCCCCCTATACTTAGGGTGAGATATCCCTAAGTATAGGCAACAACAGGAGTAACGAAACTGAACGACGAAAGAACAACGCGGTGTGTACCCCCCTACACTTAGGACAAGGTACGTCCTAAGTGTAGACACAAAGATATGGCGATAGATCTAGGGCACACATAACATGCGGGAGAAAGAATGAACAAGGCACACATATATACAAGCGGTGAAGAACTGGTGGAGTACAAGACGGTATCTGACAAGTGAATACCGTACTTGCGCCATCGTCTCCCTGTGAGAATCGAGGACACAGTCAGAAAGTGTAGGACACCCAGATAAGCAGTCAAGTAGGTGTTGTCTACCGGGGACAAACAGACCAGAAAGTAAAGCGGGGACCGGTAGCATGAAGCAGTCAATCGGCTCATAGGTCAGCATGAGGGAACAAAGCCGATTCAGTAAGATCAGGAGGAGGAAGGAACAGTACAGATTCCTCCGGTCAATCAGAGTCTCAGATAGATATGGAAGATAGAGAATAGGAGACACCATGGCATTCGGTGGTCATGAAGTCGGAAGATCACAGGAGACACACCGAATACCGCAAGTCATGGCTTAACCCTGCGAGGGTCATCAAGGTGAGCATGCTCAAAGGAGCCAGGAATTAGACAATAATCAGAAGATTTGGTCTCGTGATCCGCAGATCGGATACACAATCAAAGAAGAGACCAAGTACACATATCAGGATCATCGGCTCCGTGCTCCGCAGATCAGAGACACAATCAGAAGGAGACCAAGTAATCAGCTCAGAAGACTCTGCTTCGTGTTCCAATAGATAGGAGACACCAGAAGTGAAAGCGAGTACCTACAAGGTGATGTACCCTCCCACAGATAACCCTCGAGGAGTGGTACATACTAGTCAATAATAAGAAAAAGACTCAACCTTGTGAGGGTCGTCAAGGCGAGTGGACGCAAAGGCGTCAGTGATCCATCAGACGGATCATTAGGTACGGTCTCGGTAGGTGACATATCGGCTACCAGCAGAAGAGACCAGAAAGTCTAAAGAATGTGGCAGCATCCCGCAGACAACCCTCGGGGAACGTGCTGCCAGCTAGGCATGGAAATAGCAGATAGCAAGAGCTCAACCTTGCGAGGACCGTCAAAGCGAGCAGACTCAAAGGAGTCTAATCAGATGGGTTCCATGATCTGCAGATCGGATATGCAACTCAGGATGGGACGAAAATCATATATATTAGACGACTCGATTCCGTGCTCCGCAGATCGGAGACACAGTCAGCAGGGGGAACCGAGCATAAAGAGAGTGTCGCATGCTCTCGCATATAGTCCTCGAGGAGTTATGCCAACTAGGCAAGGAATAGTCAGAATGTATCTCTGCCTTGCGAGGGTCGTCAAGGAGAGAGAAGGGCTCGAATGAGCCGGATCCATCAGAGGAGTAGTTGACAAGTCGGCTACCCACAGAGGAGACCAATCAGATCGAAAATATGTTGTAGTCTCTCGCAGATAACCCTCGAGGAGCTACGAGCTAGTCAAGGAATAATCAGAAAGGATCTCATCCTTGCGAGGACCGTCAAGGAGAGCAGACTCAAAGAAGTCAGAGCAAGTCGGTCTAATGCCCCAACAGATCGGGCGTAAAATCAGAAAGGGAGACCGACTGCCCATATCAGACGAATCGGCTTCGTGCCCCAACAAATGTTGGCACCAGAAGTGAGTGAAGCCGATCGTAAAGAAAGTGTCACATCCTTCGGCTGATAGTCCTCGGGAAGTGATGTGATATACACCGTGAATAATCAGAGTACATCTCGTCCTTGCGAGGGTCGTCAAGGAGAGAGAATGGCTCGAAGCAGCCGGATCCATCAGACGCATCCACAGAGAATATGGTCTCGATAGACTGCAGACCGCCTACCAGCAGAAGATACCAAGAGAACTAAAATGTGTCATAGCCTCTCGCAGATAACCCTCAGGGAGCTATGAACTAGGCAGTGAGCAATTGGAATATCAAGGCTCGTCCTTGCGAGGACCATCAAGGAGAGCAATCAGACAGTTGGCCTCATGTATCGACAAGTCGGGTACGCAATCACAGGGGGAGGCCAATAAATCATATCACATGACTCGGCTTCGGATCCCATCAAAATGGCGACCCAAGCAGTGAATGAAACCGCAGCCCTAGAAATTGTCGCATTCCCCTGCAGATAGTCCTCGGGGACGTATGCGAGATAGATCAATATAGGTCATGGAAATGCTGGCAAGTCATCTCAGGTCCTCAAAAGCAGTCAGTCCTTCAATCATCCGGACGGCATAAGATCATGTGAGGGAGAAAATAATCAGGTCATTCACAAAAAATCCCTCAGGTCAATCAAAATAGGCTGAGATGGCACGAAAGACAATCAGGAATCCTCAAAGTGCCATGGGTGGATCAAAGAGTCAGGAGATCGAGGATGGGTCAATCAAGAAAATGAGGAGGTTAATGGGGGTTCAGGGCACCGTAATCATGAAGCATATATCAAGATAGTCAATCTGAAATCCGAATCCGGACGGGCCGAACCAAATGGGTAGATCAATCAATCAGGTCACATGAATTCCTCATCGAAGCATCAAAATATGTCACACCCTCAATCCGGTGTGCGAGACCAAAAATCCCTCAATAATGCATCACACCTATGCTTGTGCCCGAAATCAAATAACCTCAAAAACATGCACGTATCTGATCACAATCCCATGGCACACTCATCCCAGCATCCTCAATCATTGGCCCGGCTTACACAAATAATCAAGGTAACCATAAAATCCTCGATGCGGACCTTATCGATGTGAACATCATTCCCGGGTAATAGAAAAGTGATACATAGGGGACGAGGAGGGCAGGCGAGAAGATCGGGACATAGAAAAAATTGGGTGTTCCACACAAGGCAGGAACACCGTCACAATGGTGGTCCGAAGAGCATGCTCTCCTCGAACCTGAGAAGATGGGGATGGTACGGTGGATACGAGGAAGGTGGTGAAGAAGAGGGAAACGAAGGACTTGGCGAAGAATGATTGAGCTCAAGCGCCAATATCATGACTCGATGCAGATGAGGAGGTATATGTATAAGAGAGGTAGAGAGACTCAAAGATGAAAAATGCATGACTCACACGGACGAGACCGATTACTCTTAATAATGAATGAAAACTCAACGGACTCCAAGTCACAATCAATACGCAAGGCAGACCCCCGATTCCCCTACTCAACACAATGAAGACCATCAGGTGACGGTCATTTATCTTTTCATTTTTAGAGTGAGGTGAGAATCACAAAGTTGTACAAACACTTAGGAGGCTTGATGGGATTTGGGCTCTACTCCTTAGTGTGTACGTAAGCAATTTAAAATGCATATAATGAGGGGGTTGCACTCCCCATGACAAGGAAGTCCATTATGTTTTATTTTTAGGTCCAATAGAGTTAAACAGTCCCGATTTCATTTAGTTTATCACTTTTTTTTGGTTATTTTCAATGCACGTGCCTATCGAGGTTTCAATTTCCATTAAGCATCCTAGGTTGGCAAAAATGGAGGGAGAAGGTCGGAAAAGCCATGCAAGTCAGAAATCGATGATGCATGCTAAGTAAGAAGACTTACAGTGCCTCCAGCTCTCTCCATACAGGATGCAGAACAGATTTTGAACCCTATGCATTATGAAAATGCAAGCCGAAGAAATCGCCCAAGTTTAGTAACTGCTATTATCGTGAAGCACCACAAGTCGCTCACCGATCTTCAATCCAGGAGTCCGGTCTAGGCTCACCCCTCCTCCTCTTGACACATCGAGTTCAGGAGAAGCGCTTGGCAGGGTGAGCTCGCGGCGCGTAGGCTCGAAGATGACGAGGTCGACTGTTTAGAGTTTGATCTAGGTCCAAAGAAAACTATAGGTACATGCAAATATTAGGGTGTTTGGACCTAATTCTACGAGCAAGCAATTCCTAAGCAAGGGCTCATTCACATAAAATAATAAAAAAATAAAAAAGGAAAAAGCGTCAAAACCGTCGAGGCCCCGAAGGGAACAATCCCTCGGGCAATGGACCTCGGGAGTTGTAGTGTACCTATGAGAGTCCTGTATTATTACATGTCAAGTGTCACTCTCTCACATAAATATACATAATAAAATAAAGTGCAAAAATGAGACCGCCATAAAAAAATCTCCTTCATCTGCCTTCGATGCTCTCTCCTGTCGGCTGGTGTAGAAGAGCCAACTCCGCCTTACTTGGGTGCATTGGTCCTCCTAGGAGGTCCTCCTTCGCTTGGCAGTCCCTCGCATCAAATACAAATAAAGGAGATGGGTCAGAACAATCAATCAATAATGTCAATAGTAATCAAAATAAAATAAAATAATAAAAAAAATGAATACTGGACATGAGCAAAGAATTAAATAAATGAAATAAAAAATCATACAAAATCCATACAAAATCCGTTGCCTCCCCGGCAATGGCGCCATTTGATGACAGAGATTTTCAGAGGGTGTAGATGTCTCACAAGGAGAGAGATCCAGAAGCTGAATTGACCACTCCAAAATCCCCAAATCAATCAACAATTAACCCACAATGAAATATATGCAATGAATATCATAAATGTGGAGTTAAAATTTATTATAACTCTACATGCAAACATGTATAGGTGTAGGCATGAGTAGAGGTCGAATACTGGGAGGCGAATGGTGATGTGGTGAAAATTGGGTTTGCAATTATTCAATTCAATGATCATGTCCAAGTCTTATTGTTTTTGTGGATTTTTGATTATATATAATTTTTTATAATTTTTGTTTTTATAATTTTTATAATTTTTATTTTTTTTATTTTTTAATTATAATATATATATATAAATAAAGAGATATATATAATAGAAGAGAGAGAAGTATTATAATATATGGATATATATATAAATACTCAAAATATGATACATATAATATATTTTTTATATTATTTTATTTTATTTTTTTGGCTTTTTATATTTTTTATATTTTTTGTTATTTTTATGAAATTTTTCTAATTTTTATGTATTTTTAATTTCAAAAATGTCCATAATATGGAACTAATTAAATAGGCCGAAAATAATTTGGTTTTTAAAAATATAAAATAAATCAAAAAATTACCCAAATTAATTTTAATACATTAATAATAATATATAGATAATTATAAAATAGAAAAATATATTTTTGGTATTTTTCTACGGTTTTTATATTCATTTGTTGGATTTTAGAGCTTTCTGATTTTTATGTTTTTCTTTTTCTTATTTTTAGGTTTTTTCATTTTCTGGACTCAATATATATATGAATACACCATATATAATTTTTGTTGGAATTTTTCAAAAACATTTTATATTTTTTTGGTATTTTATAATTTAGACAGTGCAAAAATGGCTCTTATTTCATTTTTAATAATTAGGTTAAATGCAAAAAATGCAAATTAAAAAAAGAGCTTGAAAGTACACTACATGAAGCATCTAACATAATTATTTTGGATTTTTAGGAGCTACATAGGTATTTTTAATAAATGCATAAAAGACACAAAAATTAAACAGCCTAGCATGGGCATTTTTGCAGATAAAAATAACTCCAGGGGTACAGTGCAAAAATACCAACGTAAATAAACATTTAGTTAATTTTTCAGAACTATTTTACAATTAACAAAAAGCGCCAGGGCTACAATGCAAAATTCACGCGCCTCACGTGGGACTCCACGTGAGGGCTGAAGGACCAAAATGTAATTCTATAAACTGCAGGGGCCCTTTTACAAAAATTACATTTATTTTACAACGTGAAAATTTATTTACAATATTAAATTATAAATACAAAAAGAATGTGGGTTAGGTTTGCAATTTACCCCCAAAACGCACGCTGGCGGACGATTAGGATTACTTCACTTGCCACACGTCATCCTTCTGAGGCACGATGACGATTCGCGGATCCACGGGTGGGATTAGATCATCTGGCATGATCGGATGGCTGAAGCTCTGGCGGATCCGACGGTTGGGGCTCGACTTGGGGAGACCTCCTTCATCCGACGGCGGAGAGGCAAGGTGAAAGAACAGGGAAGAAGGCCGGAATGGCCGAACTTCCCTGCCTTCGATCTCGCTTCTCTGGCGTCCTTCGAGGCTTCTGAGGCTCCCACGGGCTTCCTGGCAGGTGGCTGAACTTGCTGGAGGTGTTGGATCGGGCAGAGGAACATCAGAGCGCCACCACGACGTCGGAGAAGTTGAGGGGCTCCAGGTGTCTCCGGTGAAGTCTGAATGGGCCTCCTGGAGCTTCTATTGGCTCCTGACCTGCAGGAAAATGCTCACACGGCTCGAGGGGAGGTCCCTCGACCGGACTTGAAGCTGCATCAGCATAAAAAGGCGGGTGGAGATGTTCACCGGAGCGGAGCTCCGGCGAACTACGAGTGGGCGATTTTACGCTAAATCTAATAGCTAAACGCTAATCTAACGACGGAAATGAAACGTGAAAAGTAAAACCTAATTAAAATGAGTAAAGGTGCAGCTCGTACCTAGCGAAACACCACGGAGCAGAGGCCTCGCCGGAGCGGCGACCTTAGGTGCAACCTCCGCCTCTCCGACCGATTCAAAGCGCTGGCGAGCTCCTCCTGTCACAAGGAACACTGCCGGGACCGAATGCGAGGAAGGGAGTGGATAAAGGCTGACCAAACTTGGAGAAGAGGCAAAGGTTCTTTATTTATGAACGACGGAAGCACCTTTATTGACCGGGCTATAGCGGCGAATCAAGGCTATGTACAAGGGGACAAACAGATGGGCGTCGATGTACAATGATCGAGGAACACTTTTCATGAAGGCAGCGATGTCAGGTGATGGACGGAGGAAGCGCGAATAAAGGGAGAAGACAGGTCGTTCTGACAAGCCACGTCTAATCAGCCGCCTGGGGGTCAAGTTGAACAGGCGGTCAACGAACGCCGGGACCAGATTGGTCCACGTCAGCAATTGCTTGACTTATTACTTAAATATAATAAATGACCTTATTTAATTTTGATTATAAAATAAAAAATGTTTATTATAATGTATTATTTATTTATGATTTTTGTTTATTTTTTTGATGAATTTTATTATGGGTTTATTTTAATGATGTATTTATAAGTATATTTTCATGTATTCATTTTTATTTTGTATATTTTTATTTTATTATTTTTGTTTTCTTATTTTATAAATTTATAAATTATTTTTATGAGTATTAATATATTTTTATTTAATTTTTATGAGTTTATTTACATTTTTAAATAAATAGGTTTATATATATGTAGGTATATTTATAAGTATTTTGCCTATATTTTATATACATTTTATTTATTTAATGAATTTTATTTGTTTTTATTATGGATTTGTATTTTTAATAAATTATATGTAATATTTACAATATTATAAAAATATGAAAGAATAAAATAATTAAAGAATGTATTCCCTTTTTATTATATACATCCATAACATAGGTATTTTGCCTATGTATTGCATAGACTTATTTTATTTTACAAATTATTTTTGGTTTTATTCTAATTTCAATATGTACATGTATTTTGTACATTATTTACAAAATTATAAAATATAAATTTGTAAAAATAATGAATAATGAATAAATTGAATATTTTAATCGTGTAGACTGTACAATGAGGCTCAAAAACCTTATTTTCACAGATAGACTCCAAAAATTATGATACCAATTTTATTAAATAGTTCTTGAAAAGCTATATACAATTAAAGTGATTTTGATTGGTTTCGATTTTTTATTTGCAAGATATGGGTCTGTGAAGTTGAAATTCAGGCTTTTTATTTTATGTATAAAATGTACACTGTGTATTATTTTTGTACAAACTTAATTTTGTATTTTTATTTACATTATTATCTACAACTTTCATGTACAAAGTTTCTTTATTTGATGGATAAATAATTAAATATAAAATAGGTGTCAAAAATGCAATTTGAATGAATAAATAAATGAGGTATTTATTGTATTTTTGGCCCTTATCTCCCCCTACTTTATTCCTTGTCGACCAATTCCATTCTGGACTTGGTCTTGGCGTTCGGGTCATACAATATTTGCAATATTTTATTCCTTTTTCTTTTCTTCTCTTTATTCTATAATTTTGGCATTAAGACCTTATTTTGTGTGCAATAAATACAGTAATTAATGAATGCTATTATAGACAAATTGATGCTATTTACATGCATTGGGTTGGGTCTTCATGGCCAAAATGATAGAATAAAGGTGATGAAATGGAGATTCATCAAGCATTGAAAATTGCATAAATAAGAAGCCTAAAATTCCTTATAAAAATCACCTGTATATTTACCATATTTCCTTTATTTGTATCTATTTCGTACTAACTCTAACTCCAGTAAAATCAACTCTATAATGTATATATTACTAACACTAATAAAGGAAAAATATCAAAAAAATACTAACTTGTAAAATTGACCAATAAAATCCAAATCTAAGTTTGAAACTAGGAGCCTTAAAATGCACATATCTCTCTCATACAGTGTTCAATTTAGGTCTACTCACTTTTAATGTAATATACATCAAGGATCTTCAAAACAAGACTAAATTCATGAAAATTGTAGATGGTACATGAAACTTGGGTTTTGTTCTCCTATTGTATATTGTACATATTGATCAAAATACCTTTTATTTTATCCTTTTATTTTCTTGATTATTAAAAATCCAAAAACATAGATTACATTGTAAATATTCTTTTCATTTTTTCTCTATTTTTATTTTGATTTTCTCTTATTTAAAAATAACAAAATTGCAAAATACAAAATGTGGTGTTTTATACCTATAAGATACCCCCAAACATACCTTTTGTACATATGACTTCCTTTCATTTTCAGTCCTTCACAAAAGTTGTAGATCTCGTCGAGATGAGCAACTTTTGTGTTGATACTTTTTGATTTGAAACCTTTTCGTTATTTCTTTTTGTTTTTCTTTATATTTAATTTTTGATTTTTCCAGGTGCAATACGTAGCAACTCCTGGAGCTGCAACGTGTCACCCTTTTAATATTATTTATTAATTTCGAATTTATGTTTTTATTTTTTATTTTATTTTATTTATTTATTTTCTTTTACTTATTTTCTCTTCTTTATTTTTAGTAGCCTACTTATTTTATTTATTATTTATTTATTTATTTTTTCCCCTTTTACTTCTTCTCCCTTTACTTGTCCTCCACTCCAAGTCACCAACTACCCATTCTCCCCACTATCTCCACATCTTTTCTAACTTCCCTCTCCTCATTTTTATTCCCATCTCCTATTTCATATATTTTCATCCGCCATTTCCATTATAGAGGTTCGAGCCCCGTTGAAGCCATGAGGTGACAGCTCATCCTTCGACGTCGAGCGATGACGACCAACCGGCGAGATCCAAGGGTCTTCACCCATGTTGCAATTCGTTCCACGTCACTATGCAGCTTCGAAGGTCCATCTGCCAAACTTCTCGAGGCGACAATCGGAGTTGCAGCATAGCTCCTCTAAATTGCGGAGAATCACAGATAAGTAATCCCTCTCCGTTTCCTTGTCATTTTATTTTTATCTAACAATTTATTTCTTTTTTATTCATACCACAATCACGATCACCACATTCATCAAACACCACTACCACCACAATCATCATCATCATTTCATCTTTACTTTTTCCTATTAAAAAAATACAAAAAATACAAAAAAATAAAAAAGGGAACAAGGGATGAAGCAGCCACCACTGCCTTCCCCTTGGCCGTCTTCCTCAGCCAGATCCGTCTCCAGCCCCCGCGGCACCCTTCGTCGCTCGCTAGTCGTGCACATGCCACTGTGCATCCTGCCAGCAGCCCACCTGCGACTCCTGCTGCACCGCCCAACTCCCAACTCCAACCCTTTGCCGCACATGCACCTCGCTTGGCACGCTACTCTGCCATCCTCTCATCGACGACCCTCTGCTCCGACCGTCGCCTGTTTCTTCGCTTTTCTAGGGTTTTAATTATTTGAATTATGAACAAGTTGTTGCAACCCAATCAAGCATCAATAGACAAATAATTTTTTTCTTTCTTAATGCAAAATAATTATAGAAAAATGTGAAGCAAGAGAATTTTTTGCTACTTATTTACCTATATAGTGGATAGGATCGAACTCAGGGAGGCTACAATTCTCGAGGGTTATTCAAATAATCGATGAAAAATCAATTAAGAGAAAAACAGGAATCTCAAAGGCAAATTATCCTTTGTTTTTGTAGATTTTTTATCTATTTATTAATTTAATTTTGTATTTCTATTTTTTTATTTTCTGAATTTCAAGTTTTTAGTGATTTTAATTTTGCAGTTTTTTTTAATTTCAAATAAAGAACATTATGCACAATATAAGAAAGACGCACACTAAACTCTTTTTGTATTTTCAATTATATAAAAAATGGTCAGAATAATTCAGAGAGAATATTTTTGTGTTTTAAAACATTTAAATATATTTGGAAAATTTTATAGAATTTTCAAATGTTTTTGTATTTTTCTAAAAATCAAACAGTGGTAAAAATGAGAAACAATGCACATCTTGGAGTAATTTGCAACTTAAATATATTTTGAGTGCCCAAAACTCCTCAAAATTATTTTTATGATGAGACATATGCAAATATCTACTAATAGAAATGGAAATAATGATTTTTGGATTTTTTTAGAATTTTCTATTTTTATATGATTTTTGATGTTTTTCAATTTGTTTAGGTTTTGAAAAGAATTAATGCGTGAAATTTGTAAAGAAATTAAAAGACAACGAAAGGAAATTAATCTAATTTCTTTGGAATTTTTAGAGCAATATTCATTTTATAAAATTTTGAATTCACGAAGAGAAAAAGACATTGTTTTTATTTTTTAACAATAAGAAATGAATTTAAAATGCAATGAAAATTTATGCTAGAAACATAAGCACATCAGGAGCATAGCATGATTTTTGGGAAATTTACTGAGTAAGGATGATATTTATTTTATGCAAACCAAGGTAGAATATTAAATCTAGAAATGGAGGACTATATTGTAATTTTTGCAAACGTTGAGATCAATGAATAACACAGAAATAGAGTAAGGAAATATATGCAATTTTCACAAAATAGCACGTCTAGATCACATGACCTTAAAGTTTAAAATTGCTTTGCAAATACAAATAAATTTGGGAAATTTTAAACAACTTACCTAAATTAGGCGTGTGTAGCACATGCGTTGGACTGGAGCGATGATTTTCAATTTATAAAGCTTTGGGGGCCTGAAATGCAAATTTTCCAAATTTTTATAATGAACCCTAGGGTTCCCTTCGTTCTTTCAAGATGGAGAGGGCTAAGGTGTGCTGCCCTCCTTATTCCTCAATAATCGGCGGCGACATCAGATCGGGAGGCGGCGGTGCGGCTTACTACGGTGGATGGGCAGCGACGAATGCGGCAGCGTGGCCGGTGGCGCTTAGCTAGGCGATGATGTGTTCGAGCTCCTTGTGGTCGGCGGTAGGAGGCGAGGTAGTCAACGCTAGGGTGTCTGAGCTAGAGGAGGGGGACGCACGGTGGCATTGAATGGCGGAGGAAGCGTCGGTTAGCCGCTTCAAGCGACGGTGATGAAGGCGGAGCAGCTTTGCCCTGGGAAGAGGTTCTCACGGCTTCGACTGGAAGAGCAGTGCGGTGGAACGACAGCTGAAGGCGAAGCTACTTCGCCACGTTGCGCGGCTGACGCGAGGGCGGTGGAGGCCGGGGTTGGTGGCACGCGACAACCGTACGGTTGCGAGGGGGCGGTTCCAGGCGGTTGGAATGGGCGGCGGCGGAAGCCGCCAGTTTTTTTAAATTTTTTTAATTAATTTTTTATGTTCAGTTGTAAACAGTAATCAGAAATTTTTTATTTTTTGTAAATCTGAATTAGAGAGATTAAAAGCGTAAAATAAAAAAAAAGTTCTTTTTATTTTTTAGATGATCATGCGAAACAAATGTTAGAGATAAAGAAAACAATTTTTTTATTTCGTATTCTTTTTATTTATAGACAAATAAAATGCGACCATGAGACTTGGTCCCAAAATCAAAACGGAATGCATGAGCGGAGATCCTACGAAAAATGAGGATTGGATCCAAGTCTCCGGCCACCGTGCATTGCCGATGTTGAGAGGTCGTGATAGGTAGAAAAGAATGCGTAGAGATCGAGAGGTGGAATGAAAAATCGAGTCGGTGGCAGATCAAATCGTGATGGATTTTAAGATCTAGATAAAAAAATAACAACGAAGTAAAAAATGCGAGAAAATAAAACTACGATTAATCTAGGATAAAAGAAGAGAAAATGGATCTCACCTTAGGAGCGGAAAAGACCTTGATCACCTCGACGATGGCCGACGTGCTGTCATCGGACGGCTCAGAGGCTAGGCACCCTTCTACGACAAGAAGACTCTCGGAGATCAGGCTCCCCTCACCAAAGATTGATCAAGTCGATAAGATGGATGAGGAGCCATATTAATAGAAATAATGAAATTTGAATTTTTAAATTTTGGATGAGGAAAAGAGATAAGAGAAATGAAAGTTTGAAATGAGATAATGTAGAAAGATAAATGTTTAAAAAAATTTACAAAAATTGACTATTTTTTTGTATTTTCATCACTTTATTTATTGGAAAATTAAATGTTAATATTTTTATATTTTGGTAGTTAGTTAAGAAAATTAACTTTATACATATGCTATATACATATATAACATTATATACAAGGCTAAATAAGCAAATTAGCATTTTTCTTTTAAAATTTTTTTTATTTTTATTTTAAATAATTAGTAAAAAATATTTACAAATATCTACAAATAAATATGTACAAAATACATGGGAAAATTGCACAAGCCAACCCAGAAAACCTATTTTCCAACCGTAACTTCAAAAATTATAAAATCACAACCATTTTAAAGATGATTTAATTTAGAATACAATGAAAGTGAGTTTGGTTCAATTTGAGTTCATAATGAGCCGGTAATGGTCATTCAATTATCTCTTAATAGCTTTTTGCAAGTGTGGTTGCTTTAATTATGTATAAATTTTGATTGTGTAATTATTCTTATTATTTAGGACATATTTTTATTTACAACTTTTGTTTTGAAAATTATTTTGTTTGAGGTCAATTTATGTACAAATAAAATAGTGAAGTGTACAAATATACACAACACACAATTTTTTGGGTTTTCTGATTAAGGACCCTATCTCCCCTACTTTATTCCTGGTCGATCAGGTCAAATCTTGACTTTCTCTCAGGGTTCGGGTTAGCCTGTATCTATTACAAATATACATTATTCCTTTTTATTTTATTTTCTTTATTTTTCCTTTCTTTCTTTCTTTATTTATTTTAGGTTAAAATGGTAAGAAGTATACAATATTTAAGCACAGATGCAAGTTAGTAAGAATATGGATTTAATGTTTTATACAGGTTTTTTATAAGGGATTTTAAGCTAAAATAAATGAATAAAGATGACAAATCGCAGATTCATCATCCCCCTATGCTTTACCTTTGCTAGTCCCTTAGAAAACACTTATTTGAAAGTATAATTGAATAGAAGAAAAAAAGGAAGGAAAAATAAATAAGTTAGGACAACAATGAGTATTAAACTTTTCTTTATAAAATTGTAGTTTGGAGCTCTGTCAAACCCATGGATTATTAGTGTGTCGGAACCTTAATGGGAGATGGATTTAAAACCTACAGCCTATAAGTTCCATAGGATTCGTATTCAGGTCTCCTCAACAGTCAGGTCAGAACAAGTCTACATACACCAACTCTTATGACTATGAATCTTTACTTGTACGGTGTAAGTGAATTATAGCTCCCGATCACAAAAGTAGCAAAGAAACAACCTCCCTCAACAAGGCAACTCTAGTTCCCCGGTATTGCAACTCTTTCCTCGAGGAGCGGAGATATTCCCTTCTAAGTTCAAGTACAACCAGCTCAGGAAGAGGGGATGGAGAAAAGAATGGACGGTAACCAGTGTAGCCACCTATCCTTGGATGCATGACCAGTGTAGACAAGTCATCCACTGCAAGATTACAAAAATTTGTCTTTGAAGCTCCTATTGTAATTTTTTTGTCCTTGTATATACACTCCGGCAGGCATTTTACTTTTCAATCAGGCCTGTCAACTTTTAGAGATTCTGCATTTTTCCATACTCTTTTTATTTTAAAGTATATACAATGTGCAACATGTACATAAGGAGTTTTCTCTCTTGAGCTAGTAGACTATCCCTCTTTTCAAGCATTATTGCAACCCCACAACATCATGTCTTTATACCTCAACCTCGCTAGTCCAGGTTGAGACACACTTCCTTCCCTAGAGGAAGGCGACAAGTTCCGCCTAGATGGGCTACCCTCGTATGCTACCCCAAGCCAAATGATTCTGCCTCCTCACTACCTCATCCATGAAGAGATACGTGTAGAGTGTTTGTCTAAGATAAGCCATGGTCTGAAAGAGTCATGCGTGTGATGTTAAATGTTCTACTTAGAGTATTCAAGATGACATGTGAACACAGTCTTATGTCTTCAAAGAATTAAGTCACTAGGACCTGAAATGCCTTAACTCCATTTCTTATAAGGTTCCTATGAAATTAAGTGGATTAAGGCGCAACTAAGGTCCATTCTTCAATTTTATTCCATACTTAGTTTAAATGTAAATACTATCCTGAAAAATGCACATGCAAATGAAAGAAAATATGAACAATGCAAAGAAAGTTTTTTTTTGAAAAAATGATGCACATGTTAAAAGAACATTTTTTAAAACAATTTTCTAATTTTGAACTTTTTATGGATTTTTGGAGAAAAATGCTGATGTAAAAGAAAGTTTTATTTTAATTATGCAAGTTTTTATAGATTTTTGGTTTTGTATTTTTTTGGTTTGTTTTGTTTGTTTTTTTTTGTTTTTGTTTTGTTTTTTTATTTTTTTTGCCCATGTAGATTTTCAAAATTTTATACATATCCCCCAAAATAATTATCTTAAAAAGTACGAGTTACGTCTAAAGTCTATATACAATATATGCGACACCACCCTTTACTTAGCTCGAAATATGTCCTCATAGTAATCAGAGTTCTACAAAGGAAGACATAACTCGTGTTAAGTATAGAAAAGTGAAAAGACTCCTATGCTACAATGACTCAAAGAAAAAAAATAAATAGAAGAGAAGTTGGTGATCCCCCCCCGATATTTAGGATCAAGTAATCCTAAGTATAATAGACTGTACAAAAGGGGAAAACCGATGCAGAGAATGTACAGACTCAAAAAATTTAAAAAAATGATATGAACAATATCACCCCCCATACTTAGGCTAGAGTATCCCTAAGTATAGGCATCAACAGGAGTGATCAACAGGACGAATATGAACAATATAAATCATTCACCCCTCCTATACTTAGGATAAAGCACATCCTAAGTATAGCATATATACACACACGGAATAGGGGTGAATGATAAAACGGAATAAGAAAGAGTGAAATAAAAGGATATACAAAAGGAGTGGATGTATAAAGGTCAAGAAGGTCGAAAACGAATCTTCTTGTGGGACCGCTGAGGTTTGGATATTAAAAGGTGTAGGTCGTTATTGGGATTATCATTAGATATGAACTGATCATGATCGACCAAGAATGTATCCTCAACAGTCAGAGTGTGCATGCACGAATCGATTATTGGAAGTAGTGTCGTCATGTCCTATATGGGAAGTCTCACAAACATCAAACTAAAATGGTTCGAAATCATTATCCGAAAATGTAGGATCAATTTCAGCCTAGCGAGCCTCTACTGGATCATCATCTTTATCAAAAGGCCCAAATTCCTTTATAAAAGCAATCAAATCAAATTTGGCATGATCGGTCTCATCTGAATCAGGGTGAATAGGAACCGACTCATCAGTGAAATTAGTCGAATCATGTCCATCCTATCTCATCTTAGAGTCTACCTTCCACTCTTGGGTGTCTATCGTGTAAATTCCACGGATGTCATCGATGCATCTCCACATACCAAAAGGGGGAATTCCAAGGTCTATGATTTCTGAGTTTTCCTCCTTCATGAGGAATTCTTGGGTTTCCTTATCATCCAACATATAACAAGAATCTCTGATATTATCATCGAGGTCAAATTCCTTAGGATTGGCTAACATGGGTGGGCTCTCAGTGGATGTAGGTCTTTGGTCAGTAGTGCGTGTAGTGATCAACACATCACTCGCTACATCATAACAGAAGCGAATTTCTCCAAAAACCATAATCAATAACAACTCTCGCAGAGGCAAGGAAAGACCGTCCCAGGATGATTGGAGGGTTCTCCACAGGGTTGGAGGTCTCCATGGGCACTACGACAAAATCAGAAATGAATTTCATGTCGTGAATAAAAATGACAGCATTTTCTAGAATACTCTTTGGCCTCTTAGTAGATCCATCAGCTAATTGAACTATCATCCTCGTTTTCTTGAGAGTCCCAAGATGGAGAGACTGTACCATAGAAAAGGGTATTATATTGATTTATGCACCACCGTCAAGGAGAGTGTTATCACAAGAATGTTCATGGATGGAGCATCTCACAAGAGGTGTGGTAGAGTTCCGTTTCTTAAAATGTGGACAGTGAGAGATGGCGTAGGCAGTGGCCATGGTCAAGATGTGAAGCTCAGATCTTCTCCTTCGATTTCTCTTCTTGTGTTGAGGAGTAGATAAATATGTCATGGCCTGTTGATGTGGGGCTTTAATGATCTCATGAATAGTAGCCACCACTTCAGGTTCAGTCAACATTTTTTTGAATTTTTGGACCTCCTCCATATAAGGGAGGAGATCGGAATCAGCATATACATGAGGATTTTCAAGAGCAGTCTGTATAGTGGCATCGTCGGGATCAAGGTTGGGACATGAAGTGAATAGATGTATGGGTAAATGATCGAGCATTTGGGTCCTCTCCTCACAAAATGACTCAATAATGTGTCTTCCAAGTTTTTAAAATGTTCTCATTTTTTATCATTTGGGCGACTTCAAGCTTTCATGATTATCCTCAAGTGAATCCACATCCTCAAATAGTGGAGCAGCATTGCGGCTCTAATTGTTGTTAAATAGATTGGTAATCTTCGAATTCATATGCTTCATCATCTAGTTCAAGGTCTCAAGTGTAGACAACATGAAAGGTGACTCCAAAATTAAGGGTCGGGAAAGATCGGATTAAAATAACTCCAATTGGTCATCTCCAATACAAGAGAAAATAATTGAGATAGCACGAGGGTCAAGTCAAAAGGTGTGAAGAAAAAGGCACAAATGCACAGAAGGATCTAGTTATGCACATAAGCAATCAAACACAATACAAACCCCCAGTTCACAAAGTCAACACAATGTGAAGACCGTGAAGGTCCGGTCAATTATCTTGTCAATTGTAGAGTTTGGTGAGAATACAATCTATCAGAGTGGTTAAAATGAGTTGTTAGGAACCCAATGCTCTCAGGAGACTGGCCTAATCTCAAAGTTAGATCTTTCCCATCCAGTATGAATTGCGGTTTATTTACCGGGTACCCAATGAATTCAAGCTGCTGAGGACGTCATGGGTCGCTTTACCGGATACTGGAGATATCCTCACTGGAGAACGACTAACCCAAGATATTAGTCTGAAAAGAGTTCGGGCGTGGTTTTATCCTAGTGTGAGGGTTGCTCTCTCGGTACAAGCAAACCAAACAATGAGGGGTTACTCTCCTCAAAATAATGATTTTTCCTTGTGTTTATTTTAGGGTCGAGTTTTCTTTAGCAGTCCCGTATTTTAGCCAGTTGTCACTTGGTTAAAATATTTTCAAAGGATCACCTGCCGAGTGTCCAATTTCCTTTTTAACTTATGTGAGTGAAAACAAGGAAGGAGATCGGAAATGCCAATGCGCGATTAAAAATAATGATGCATGCAGGGGTTAGAGATGCGTACCTTGTCGCCAGACACACACCAAACTCTTTTTGTATTTCTATATTATATCAAAATGATCAGAAAAATTCATAGAAAATAGTTTTGGGTTTTAAAGACATTGAAATATTTCCTGGAAAAATTTGTAGAATTTTCAGATGTTTTTGTATTTTTCTAAAAATCAAACATTGGCAAAAATGAGAAAAAATGCACATCCTGAAGTAATTTGCAACTTAAAAATATTTTAATACCCAAAATTCCTGCAAATATTTTTATATGAAACATTTGCAAATATCTACAAATAAGTACCGAAATCTTGATTTTTGGATTTTTGTTGAATTTACTGTGATTTTTATAAGATTTTGGATATTTTTCATTTTTTTTAGGTTTTGAAAAGAATTAATGCGTGAAATTTGGAAAGAAATTAAAAGAAAATGAAAGGAAATTAATCTACTTTTTTTGGAATTTTTAGTGCAATATTCAAATTTTTATGAAATTTTGAATTTCACGAAGAAAAAAAGACATTGTATTTGATTTTTTAATAATAAGAAATGAATTTAAAATACAATGAAAATTTTATGCTAGAAAGATAAGAACATCGGGAGCATAGCATGATTTTTGGGAAATTTATTGATTAAGGATGGTATTTATTTTATATAAATCAAGGTAGAATATTAAATATGGAAATGGAGGACTATATTGTAATATCTGCAAACGTTCAGATCAATGAATAACACATAAATAAAGTAAGTAAATATATGCAATTTTCACAAAATAGCATGTGCAGATCATGTGACCTTGCAATTTAAGATTATTTTGCAAATACAAATAGGCATGTGCAGCATTTGCGTTGGACTGGAGCGACTGATTTGCAATTTATAAAGCTTTGGGGGCTTGAAATGCAAATTTTCCAATTTTTTAATGAACCCTAGGATTCCCTTCGTTCATTCAAGATGGAAAGGGCCAAGGTGCACCACGCTCCTTCTTCCTCAATATTCAGCGATGGCATCAGCTAAGGAGGCGGCGGTGCGGCTAGCTACGGCAGATGGGCGACGACAAATGAGGCGGCATGGCCGGTGGCGCTTGGCTAGGCGACGACGTGTTCGAGCTCCTGGCGGTCGGTTGCAAGCGGTGAGGTGGTCGGCGCTTGGGTGTCTGAGCTAGAGGCGGGGGAGGCACGGTGGCGTTGAATGGCGGAGGAAGCGTCGGTTAGCCGCTTCAAGCATCGGCGATGGAGGCGGAGCGACTCTACCCAAGGCGGTGGTTCTCACAGCTTCGACTGGAAGAGCGGTGCGGCGGAACGGCATCTGCAGGCAAAGCGGCTCTGCCGCGTTGCACGGCTGACACGAGGGCAGTGGAGGCCGGTAGACAATGGCGCGCGACGACTGCGCGGTTCCGAGGGGGCGGTTCCAGGCGGCTGGAATGGGCGGTGACAAAAGCCGACATTTTTTTTAATTTTTTTAATTAATTTTTTTATTTTCAATTGTAAATAATAAAAAGATTTTTTTCATTTTTTTGTAAATATGAGAGATAGAGATTAAAATTAGAAAATAAAAAAAGTTTTTTTTTGTATTTTTTAGATGATCCTGCAAAACAAATGTAAGAAAGAAAGAAAACATTTTTTTATTTTTATTAATTATTTCTTTTAGTTATAGACAAATTAGGATGCGACCACGAGACTTGGTCCCAAAATCAAAATAGAATGCGTGAGCGGAGATTCGGCGAAAAATGAGGCATGGATACAAATCTCCGGCCACCGTGCGTGGCTGAAGTTGAGAGGTCATGATAGGTAGAAAAGAACGCGTAGAGATCGAGAGGTGGAATGAAAAATTAAGTCGGTGACGGATCAAATCGTGATGGATTTTAAGATCTAGGTAAAAAAATTGACAATAACGAAAAAATGCGAGAAAATAAGACTACGATTAATCTACGATAAAAGAAGAGAAAATGAATCTCACCTTAGGAGCAAAAAAGACCGTGATCACCACGACGAAGGTCGACGCGCTGTCACCGGACGGCTCAGAGGCTAGGCATCCTTCTACGACATGAAGACCCACCGAGATTGGGTTCCTCTCACCAAAGATTGATCAAGTTGAAAAGATGGATGAGGAGCCATATTAATAGAAAGAATGAAATTGGAATTTTTAAATTTTTGAATGAGACTAAGATATAAGAGAAAAGAAAGTTTGAAATGAGATAAAGTAGAAAGATAAATGTTAAAAAATATATATACAAAAAATAACTATTTTTTGTATTTTCGTAACTTTATTTATTGGAAAATTAAATGTTAATTTGTTTTTTTGTGGTAGTTAGTTAAGAGAATTTGCTATATACAAATGCTATATACATATATAACACTATATACGTGGGTAAATAAGAAAATTAGTCTTTTTGTTTTAAATTTTTAATGAATAAAAATAATTAGTAAAAAATATTTACAAATATCTACAAATACAATATGTACAAAATATATGGGAATATTGGACAAACCACCCCGGAAATCCAACTTTCCACCTGTAACTCCAAAAATTATGAAATCACAGCTGTTCTAAAGATAATTTAATTTAGAATACAATGGAATTGAGTTTGGTTCAATTTGAGTTCAAATGGAGCCAGAATAGGTTATTCAATTATCGCTTAGTGGCTTTTTTCAAGTGTGGTTGCTTTTGTTTTGTACAAGATTTGATTGTGCAATTATTTTATTATTTAGGACACATTTTTATTTAAAAATTTTACTATGAAAATTATTTTGTTTGAGGTCAATGTATGTACAAATAAAATATTGAAGTATACAAATATACACACCACACAATTATTTTGGATTTTCTGATTAAGGACCCTATCTCCCCCAACTTTATTCCTGGTCGATCAGGTCAAGTCTTGATCTTCTCTCAGGGTTCGGGTCAGCCTATATTACATATATATAGTCTTCCTTTTTTATTTTTTTCTTTATTTTTCCTTCCTTCCTTCCTTTATTTATTTTAGGTTAAAATGGTAAGAAGTGCATAATATTTACGAACAGATGCAAGTTAGTAAGAATACGACGTTAATGTTTTATACATGTGTTTTCTAAGGGATTTTAGGCTAAAATAAGTGAATAAAGATGACTAATCGCAGATTCATCACGACCCACGTGCCATGCCTCCCGCGTGACCCCAGGTCGCCCTCTGCCCATCCTCCGCGTCACTAGCGGCGGTGCGCGGCCACCTGGATTCAACCCGCGGCCTCAGAACCTCCTCTTGAGCACACCGCTTCCTCCAGCCGCAACGCCACACCGGTCGACCTGCCCTCCGCCATCTGCCTTCGCAGCCGACCATGCCGCACCCCAGCCCCTCAATCATTGTGCGCCTCTGCCCTTCGCCCTCCAACGCTTTCGTCGCCCCTCACCGCAGGTGCTTGAGACATCGCCATATGCCTCCCGCGCGTGGCCGAAGTCCTCCAATGGCTGCAACCCTAGTTGCCATCCACCACCGTGAGCGCGTCCGCGTGTGGCTGCCGCCCACTCGATTCCCACGCCCTAGGCGCACTCCAGACTTGCCCAAGCGAAGAATGTGGGTTCCATTTTTGGAATCCCCACGAAAGGTCATTTATTTTTTTTATTTTTTTGGAAAAATTGAATACTTAGTCCGTCATATTTCTTCATTTCCAAAACAGTCCATGTGCACATTTCAATTTATTTATTTCACTTTCTGTATTGCAATGACAACCATGTATTTATGAGTTATCTTAGACCTCAAAATTGCATCAGATTATTTAATAAATGATAGCTTTTTGTAGAGAAATTAATTATGAACATGTTGGCTATTTAGTTAGATTTTTTTGAGCATTGGATAATTTATTAAAAATCAGAGTTTGAAATTCAGTGATATTTTACCCATTTATGCATTAAAATTTACACATTCACATTTCTTGCTCCAAAAATTTTGGAAAAAATGTAGATGATGTTACTAAGTGATCTTTAATTGTTATCCAAATTTCATCTAAATAAGAGTTGTATTTTTCCTAAAATAAATTGTTGAGTGATTTATGTAGTTAATTTTTAATTAAATCCATAAATAATATTTTTGTGAAATTTCAATTCTCTTGAATTACTAATTAAAACATCTATTTGAGATAATTTTGCTTCTAGATGATTTTATTTTTTGGATTAATTAGGAATTAAATACCAACAATCATTGTGTTCTTAGTAAAAAATCATAAAAAAATCATAAATTTTCAGAAAATTCCAAAAAATTAGGGTAGCTTCATTTAATCATACTGACATTCTGGCCATGTTTGAGATATTTTTGACTTAATTTGACCATATTCATATTTTAACCCTCACATTTGCCAGGATTGCATTACATTAAATTGCATAAAAACCATAAACAATATTCTCTTGAAAACCTAGCATGTAGAACGAATTTAAATCAATCTAAGGAGAAAGTTACCTCGCTGAGTTCGACATTGGAATTGCCCAAGTAAAATAAAAATTGCCTCTCGATATTATTTGAGAAATTAATTGAAGTGGTTTTTCATAAATCTGATTTTACCTGACTCCAATGAACACATTAAATTTAATCGTTAATCCGGTTAGAAGTTGCCGGGGAGGCAAACGTCTTAGGATCATTTTAGAAAATTAGGTTTTGGTTTTCATTCATTTAGATAGTCTGACAAACGAACCCATTTGTAGTTATTTCATTTTTACAGTTATATTTCTATTTATATATTTTTGTTTTTGTTTTTTGTCCATATCTCTCTAACAAAATTCCATCTTTTTGTGCGAGGGCCCGGTGGACTTGGAGCGACATTCTTGAAGTCGACGCATCTCGAAGTGCATCCAAGGTCGACGAGTCGTGGATCGAGTCGGCTGTTGAGACGCCAAGGAGATCTTTCCAGAGATTTTAATTTTAATTAACTTGCAAATAATTGCATATTTACAGTTGTTCCCGTTTGGGTTCTCGTGCGTGTAATTGAATAATAAAAGAGTCTCTGTCTTGTGTGGTTGATTGACGCAGGATAGGACCTACACTCATGGTTCTTAGAGTTTTCTTGGGACTATTTGTGCTCATAATATCTAGGACCATACTTCACCATTAAAAGACGCACTTAGACCGCATGACTTTAGCCAAATTTAGATTCTTTCTTCACTCGCTAATAGAACTGTCTGTCTAAGAGCGGCTTTTCATTGCTTGCATTTCATTTAGTGTAAAATTTTCAATTCTGTTTTAGATCACACATGTAGAGAGCTGGAGGCACTATAAGTCTTCTTACTCAAGCATTCATCATCGTTTTCTTCATCGCATCGGCTTTTTTTGATTCTCTCTCTCTCTCTCTCGATTTTTCTAACCTAGGACAAAGGATTTGGGACTGGACGGTAAACGTGATTGCTTGTTTGGATTAATTACAGTGATAAGTAATCTTTAAAATCAGGACTGCTAATTGAATTGAACCAAAAAATTGACTAAAAGTAGCCCTTGTTTGCGGGAGAGTAACCCTGACATTGATTTCAATCTGAGTGATGGTAAAGAGTGCGTGTACACACCCTAAGATAGAGCCAAAATCCCCGCCTTCCATATCATGTACCCTGATCCTAGCAAATATCGTAGGCTGAACTATTCAAGGTTCTACTGACCAGCACCAAGTAGCCTCCGCCTGCTTCGGCAGGTAGATAGGGGCGAAATAGCGGTGCACCTCAGCTAGTTGCTAGTAACCCTCCGAGGTGAAGTTATAAGCCTTGTCAGCCTCCGCCTACTTCAGTAGGTAGATAGGGCAGGTCCTTGAACTTCCTCGTCTGGTGATAGGAGTGAAGATAGGAAGGGCATTTTTATTCTAGGCGACAGGTTAAACAGGGGAGACACACCTGGCTTTGAGCCGACACCCCTTTAGGCCATGTAATCCTTGCTATTTGCTTGAAAATCACACTTAAAATCAACCAGATTAATCGGATCCGGCTTTGGGTCTTTCACCGTGTTGGGTGTGAACTCAGGGTTTGCTCTTGCATTTGTCTTTGTGTCTGTCCGTGTGCGTTATCCTGTGTAATTGCACGTTTTCTACCTCAATCTGCTTACATTCATCCTTTCCTCTTCAAGATGTCGAGATATTGGTCCCCATACCTTGAGACCTCTAGTCAATCCTCCACGACCATATACCGTTCATCTTCATCTTCTCCATCTTCCATGTATCATCCGCCATCTTAGGGAAGAAGTCTCTAGCTCCAACTTTATGTGTGGTGACAACAAACCCAAAGGCCGTCGAGTGATAACAGGACTTCCTAGGTGAGATCTACCATCTCCTGCCGCTATTGCATCTCCCCCACAGTCGAGGTCTTCCATAGCCGGGGCGTTGAGCGATAACGGTAGAGCTCCTCCGAGTTTAGCATCCCCAGGCATCAACGTCCATTCGATTCCATCCGCAGGTATCTTCTCCATCCCTTCCCCCTCTATCCTCTACTCCTCTCTTTCTCTGATGTTTCGTCTTTCTCTCTCTCTCTCTCTCCTCGATTCATCTCCTTCCGTCCACTGAATCACCCAACAAATTGCACTTCCACAGACAAATCACGTATTTCAATCGAAATGGTGATTTTTATTAGATTTTATGAAGAACTTGCTTGAATCGATTAATCTAATATTTACTGCACAACAACAAACTCCAATACTTCCACGTTCACAGGGGAAGTTCCCATGTTTCCAATCACCATCGCCACACCCCCCCTTACTCATAGTTCTACACGTGCATGTCGTTAGCCACCGCCCACCAGCGCCTCTGCCTCCCCCACTCCTGTCCGCCAGTCGCTTGCGGCCCTGAACGTTGTGCACCTTGATCACGACAACAACTACATCACCACACATACATAGGAGCAGCCGCACGCGACCTTGGCACTCCACCGACCTCCTCCAAGGACCACCTCATGAGCATCTTCCTGCGCAAGAACGCCTTCCAACCACCCTCCTCTAAGTGCGGTGCTACCCTCGGTTGCTCCACCCTTATCAGCCGCACCTCCAGGCCCCGTGCTCTAATCGCTCTGCCCCTCGGTCTCTGTCGTCCCCTTGGCGCAACATGTATGGCAGCTGTGCTCCCTCCGGGCAGGGCCGCCGCCAGCCGCCTGTGCGCCCTCCACACCTGCTCCAGCCAGTCTGACAGAGGCATCCCAGTATCTTCATCAAAGCCCACCTCATGTGTAAGGCACGTGAGGGCCGGGTCCATTGCAGAATCCCCCTAACAGAACCCACATATTACAGAGAGGGTCAGCCAAGCAAGTACGTGCTTTGCACGTGCCCTGGTGGAGAAATTGCAATCGAGGACCTCCACTCTTCTGTAAATAATACGTTTATCTCCACCTCCCGACTCTCACGTGGAACGCACGCTCTCTACCTGAGAAAATTGCATATGCACCCTCTCAAGTATAGGTAATTGCATCATTATCCCTGTGCCTATTAATTTCATATCAATTTTAATTTTCTGTATTGCATCCATACCCCTGTGTTTGCTTATTTATTTAAACATTCATTCGCATCATTTTGTCATTCTAAAAGTTGCATATTGTAGAAGAACTCATATTTTATCAGTATGAATGTTGATTATATTTTTATGAGTAATGTTTTATTAATATAATTATTTTTGTGGAAAATTTCATATTTTCCCATTGTTTCCTATTAATTGATTATTAAATTAATTGTTGTTGCGAAAATTACCAAAATTTCATAGTAGATAGAGTTTGAGTAGCTTTACTTTGTGCCCAAAAATAACATCATTTGCATGTAAATCGAGGTCTAAATAAATTAATTGGTATTTATCTTAATTGATTTTTAATAAGTAAAAAATAAGTTGTTTTTTGGATATAGTAATTTTCCTAGATTTAATTCACGTAGAGTCATCTAGGATAATTTTAGTTTCTGTAAATAATTTAATTTGTATTTATTAAAAATTAATTTTGCGAAGATCACCCTGCATTCATATTTAATTCATAGTTAATTCATATAGAGTCAAAAAATTCCAAAAACATTAGGGTAGATTCATTTCATCATAATTGACATTTTTGCCAAGATTGATAATTTTTAGACTTAATTTGACCATATTCACATTTTAACCCTCATATTTACCCTGGATTGCATTACATTAAATTGCATAAAAAACCAAAAAAAATATTCTCTTGAAAACCTTGCATCTAGATCGATTTTAAATCAATCTAAGGAGAAAGCTGCCTCCCTGAGTTCGACCTTGGACTTTACCAAGTAAAATAAAAATTGTCGCTCGATATTAATTGAGAAATTAAATAAAGTGGTTTTTAATAAATCCGATTTTACCTGATTGCAACGAACAAATTAAATTTAATCATTAATCCGGTTAGATTAAAAGGGTGAAAATACCGATTTTTCAACGGTCTTACTCTTTTGAGAAGCAAAGAGCCAGATCTAGATGCGCTTGTATGCAGGAGTTGTCACTTCGGACACATGTCTCCTATATATATATTCCCTAGTGACGGAACCCTTTTCCTTGACGAGAGACCATGGATGTCACTTTTGTGATCCTCCATATCATGTTTAAATTTTCATTAACCATTATAATCATATCCACATAATTAGTTCGTCCATGGGAAATACTACTCTATCCATAATAGAGAGTTTAATTTTTAATTGGATCTAATTAATTTAATCATATTAAATCAATTATCAATACAATTAATCAACCAACAAACAATTTTTTAATAATTACTTGAAGGATGGTATAATATCAAAATATGTGCTATTCAAGTTTTTATATTTAGAAAAATATGTCATGATCACTTCAAGCATTCCTTTCCCTTTGTTATGGCCAGTTATATTGGGAGTGGGTGATGAATCTGCTTTTCATCATCTTTATTCATTTATTTTAGCTTAAAATCCCTTATAAAATACATGTATATAATACTAACTCCGTATTCTTACTATCTTGCATCTGTTGGTAAATGTTTTACATATATTATTATTTTAACTGAAAATAAATAAATAAAGAAATAAAGGAGAAATAAAGAAAATAAAAAAGGAAAAAGATGATATATGTGATAGATACAGGCTGACCCGAACCCTGAGAGAAAGTCAGGACTTGATCTGATCGACCATGAATAAAGTAGGGGGAGATAGGGTCCTTAATTACAAAATCAAAGAAAATGTGTTGTAATTTTTTTTGTCTATATTTGTATACATACAATATTTTTTTTTGTACATAAATTACCTCAAATTAAATACTTTTCATAACAAAAGTTGTAAATAAAAATATTCCCTAAATAATAAAAATAATTACAAACTAAAATCATGTACAGAATAAAAGCAATCACACTTGGAAAAAGCCATAAAGCGATAACTAAAAGACCAATTCTAGCTCCATATGAAATCGAATTAAATCAAACACACTTCCATTGTATTATAAATTAAATTATCTTTAAAATGGCTGTGATTTCATAATTGTTGGAGTTACGGTTGAAAAGTTGGTTTTTGAGGTAGTTTGTGCAGTTTTACCAATTTTTTTGTATATATTTTTTTGTGCATAACATATTTTGAATACATGTAAATATTTCTTAATATAATTTAGTGTAAATAAAAAATTTGTATAAAATTATTTCCTTATTTGTACCTGTGTATAATATGCATTATGTATATATGATATGTAAAAAACTTAACCTCCTTATATAAAAACTACAAAAAAATATTATCTAACAATAATTAATTAATATAATATAATTACAAATTTCGATTTATTTATTTATTTGATTTCAAAACATACCAAGTATATATGATTTGATTTTATACCTTAAGTAAACACCATTAAGTGGCTAATTAATTTTTGTAAATTACTTATTTTAATTATTTTATTTAACTACGAATTCCGTTTTTTAATTAATTTATAAATTTATTAATTTATTTTATTTATTTAATTAACCACTAAATACCTCTCTTTTCTGTAATTATTTTACTTTTTGATTTTTCTTCTCCTTTTAATTGAGTTCCTCCTTCCTCAATTCCTCTGGATAAATCTTTGGTGAGGGGAGCCTATTCTCCGAGAGCAATCTTGTCGCAGAAGGGTGCCTAGCCACCGAGCCGTCCGGTGACAGCGGGTCAACCTTCGTCGAGGCGATCACGTTCTTTTCTACTCTTAAGGTAAGATCCATTTTTGCTTATTTTTAACCCAGGAAAATCGTAGCTTAAATATCACATTTTTATTTTGTTGTCATTTTTTTCTATATCTTAGAATCACATCTCGATCTGATCTGCCCCCGATTCAAATTTCTCATCTCATTTTCTCAATCCACACACGTTGTCATTCTACCTCAAGCACTCTCTCAACACCGACCATGTAAGGTGGTTGGAGACCAGGTTCCATCCGCCATTTTTGTCGGAACCGCACATGCTCACGAATCTCAATTTTATTTTTGTAATAATACTTGGAACCGAGCCGTCATGCTCATGTCCTCATTTATTTACGTACAATTAAAAAAACAATATATATATATATTTTCTTTTTAACATTTGTTTTGTAGGAATAAAAAAATACAGAGAATAACAAAAATTTAAAACAAAATATTTCTGTCATTTTTTTTAAAAGTAAAAAACATTAAAAAGTAATTTTTTATCATTGTTTTTGTGTTTTCAAATTCTATTATAAAAAATAAAAAATATCTCTGGTTAGTGGGGCAGCAGCACTCCTGCCGCCGCCGCCCACCCTCTTTGCCCTCGACCTAGTCCTCCGTCAAGGTTCACCACCATCCAGCCAACCGTTCACTGTTAACGCCGGGAGTGTGGGTCGCCCCTTCATCGGATGACTTCTCGACCTGCTTGCCATAGACCCCAACGCAGGTGGCACCTGCCTCCCCTCCTTGCCATCGACCAATGGAGGAGCACCCGCCGACTCCGACATCGCTCCTCCAACTCTGCTTGGAGCAGATCTCACCCCAACCGTCAACCGCTCCTACAACGCTGAGCCCCACCGCGTCGTTGGCTGCCATCTCCTCCGGCCAACTCGCACGAGGAGCATTGCATTCCTCCTCCTCTGTTATCTTCGTCGCTTGTACTGGCCCCCGTCACCCGCATGGCAGAGCCACACGAGCCGCCGCGCCTCCGCGGCGAGCCCACTACCTCTCTCCAGCAGCAGATCCTCACCGCCCTCGCAAGCCCCAACCAAGTCGTCGATCTAGAGAATCTCGCGCAGGCGTCGACCCGTCGCGCCATCACTCCCTCTGCAACCTAAAGCCCTCATTGTCTTCAAGTACCTTAGAAGTGGACTAAAAACCATCCCATGAGTGAGGCACGACCCACTAAGGATTAGATCCCCAAACCCAGTCTGTAACTGCCTTGTGTATCACCTATATTTCTGAAGTATTGGCGCTTCTATTGTACGAGGACGAGTAGGACCTGGTCAACGATGATTTTCTCATCTTGTGTAGAACGTCGACATTGTCTGAAGTATTGAGTTTAGGCCATGCCCTCACAAGCGTGTCTATCTCATCGTCTCGTGTTCGAGTAGGGCCTTGTATGCTTAGACTTGCATGCTCACGTGTGATTCTGTTGCAAATATTGTCCAAAGTAGTGGTTTGGCCTATCTACTTCCTCACTCCCATTCTTTAGTCGAGTAGGTATCCAAGAAGGGCTACAAGGACCTCAGAAATTGAAGAATATTGGTTACAAAGGAGGAGGACAAGTATGAGATACTTTTCCGGAATTACTCTTGCTCCTATAGGGTTAGCGTTTAAGGACTTGCTAAAATATATGTCCCAAATAACGACTCTAAAATTGAAAAGATAAACATAGTTGATCCTTTAGGTCTTCACATGTATAGAGTTGGTGAACCCAATTTTGTATTGTATATCGTATGGATCCAGATTAAAGTTCAAAGATCAAGTACGACGTACTTTCGCAAAATTTTGTATAATATGTTTCCTCTTTGACCCCATGCTCGTTTCGATCCTTTCTACTATATTACATTCTTTTTTGTTCCACTTTGACCACCATATCCTTCTTCCTACATCGATCCATCTTTTCCTCTATGATGCTGATCCATGGACGGTCCAGTTGGGACTCTACCAACACCTACATCAACTCCATGGATTTGACATCGCAATAATTTGAGGTGATTCCAGAGAACCCAATTCAGACCTTGTGAACTATTCTCCAGAATCCTCAACTTTTTTCAACTCACTTTCTATTTCTTAATAAATCAGGACCACTTCGGTCCCACTTTTTCCCGTTGTGAATGGAGGTCAAGTTCAGTCTACACCTTACTCCATAAAAAATAATTTGGGATTGACCCTAATCTCATATTCACTACTTCAACTGGTGTTCAGTTTCACATTTGGTCTTATTAGATACCTCTTGCATTGCAGATAAAAGTGAGTAATGTATCTCAATTAGAAGTTCATTTCATCAGACTCGGACTAATAGATGGCTCCTCAGTGCAAAGGCAATGGTGCTCAGTGCATCCCCACACAGAGTAGGGCAAAGTGCTCGATAAGAATCAAGTGAATGCTCAGTTGGTTGCTTCTATCCAAGCCTTATAGTAGCAGCTAACATAGCTGGCACTAGTAGAGACTGCTTTCCAAGACAAGCTGAATGTTTTGAGGAACAAATCAGGAAGAGGAGGAAGAAAGGAGGAACCACCCCATGATGAATGAGATGAAGAAGAAGGACTTGAGGTTCCTAAGCTCATGCTAAAACATACTTACAATCCAGGAGATAGCCTGATGACCGAATGAATTCGCATTCCACTAGTGCATGCTCACTTTGAGCTCAAGGTGCAGCTCCTTGCTTCTCTTCCCACCTTTCATGAGAACAATAATGAGGAACCATGTATTTATCTGTAGCAGTTTTCCCGCATCTGTGGAACCACACACTACCCTAACATTCCGTTAGGTGTAGTCAAGATGATCATGTTTCCCTTCAGTCTCCAATATAAGGCCCTGTACTTGGTCTACCATCTATGGAAGGTCGTAATGACCTGGGTGGATCTTCAGTCTGTATTCCTCCACAAGTTTTATCCTCTTGGTCAGCTCAACCATATTCGATCCCAGATTAGAATCTTCTCGTAGGCTACCCACGAGTCTATTCATGAAGTGTGGGAGTGATTCAAGGATTTGGATCTGCGGGAGAAATGCCCCTTCCATGACATACCGAAGACCAGCTTGGTCTAACACTTATTTAGGGACTTTACTGCAAGAGTCAGATACTAGTAGAAATCTCTCATGGTGGATGCTGCTTTAACAAGGATGAAGATGTTGTCTGGTAAATATTTGAGGAAATGGCCTAAGAAGAGGCCGCCTTCTCTTCATCCCGTGTATATCAGAGACAACTTCAGATCCTCAATAAACATGTCCATATGGCAGCATATCAAGAAGTAGATAAAGATGAGAGCTCCAACCTTAATATAATCTGGGGCTATCTGCCAAAGATACGCATCATCGAGAAATAATCGTAATATTAGGAGAAAATAACAGTGATCATACAAAGAACACAACATTTTGGACAAGCTGGATAAAATAACAAAGCAATTGGAGTGGTTGGTGAGTACCATCAATGCTTGCAAGTCGGCGACTCCACTATCTTATACTCCAACTGAGAAGAAAGAAGAGCAGCCCACGCAACATCATCCTCAACCTAGTCTACAACAGTTGGCGATACGACATGTGTATTATGTGCAGACTCCCGACCAAACACTTCATCAGCAGCAATTTGTGCTCTACCAACAAGAACCCCAGTCTACTTATGATCCATTCTCCCCTCTATCTCCTCTTATTCAGAAGGTCAATGAAGTTTTATCCAATTATACATAGTTGGCCCGTCCAGGTCGACCTTAGCGGGGCCATCCTTCAAATTCTTGTCCATTCGCTCAACATCAAGGAGGGAGACTTGTCAAGTAATCTCTGGCTCAATACCACCAGTCTCCACAGCATCATAATAATTGGAGACAGAACAAATAGTACCAGCAGTCACAGTACTACTCGCACCAACCATATCATTCATATGCGGTTGTGCCTCAATAGCGGTATCCTCCACCTCACTACCAACAATATTGGCTTCCTCCACCTCAGCATCATTATCCATCCAACAACCAGCAGCCTTAACACAATCAGACATAGTGTAGACAACACATTGAACCACCTGAGGCGGTTCCTTTTAACCCGATCCTCGATTGCTTGGCCTATTTGGTAAAGGGTTTAACAGAGATGACATAAAAGCCGGATGACCTGACGACCACCAATACTCCAATTCTGACCACGGAAGAAGCCAACAATAATAATTTTAAGTGAAAAGAGCAGGTACAATGTGACATTGTTTTTGTGCCTATAGAGCCAGACGATTGTGATTTTGTTTTGTTTATTGATGTTACTCTCAGGAGCGGAAGGACCTTGCCTCCATCTACCATTATTAGAGGGAAGAATAAAGCTTCATATGGTGAATCATCATCTTTTGCACCAGCCGTGGTAGCCACCGGTCAAGGTGAGGAAAAAGAAGAAGGATGAGACACATAAACCACTATCATCCACCGTCTTCATCAAAAAGTCCAAAAAATCAGAAAATGAAAAGACAAAAAAATAATTGCAATCGAAGTGAAGTCGTGCCAACCATGGATGAGCTATCCAACATCCGATCCAACGCCAGCCGACGGAGCAGAGACCACAACTTTTGGACGTCCATCCCATGCTCAAGATTGTACACATTCTTGTATTACAATTGTACAAGATGTTGTGGACATGAATATTGATGTAAAAAATAATAGTACTTCTGATTTTAGTATGTACATAATCCTGTTCATGATGCAATTGATAAATAAAAAAAAGCAAATAGAAAAAATGCACTCTCATCCAAGTGTTGTGGAGATTATTAAAAACTTGATTGTTAAATTACCATTGATAAAAGCCATGGAATATATGCCTGATGTGAAGAAAGGCTTAAAGGAAGCATTTATGAACCAGCGTTGGCCGAACCAGAATAACAAACGCCAACTAGTTGAAAAGCACATCCTCAATATGGTTACAATCGCAACAATCAACAATCTTCTGTAAAAGAATATAAACAATGGACCACCTTTAATCAGATGCGAGACTTTTGACCAGTTCTTTGAGTGAACTTTGCTTGATAGTGGCCCATTAATCAACCTCATACCTTTATCTTTACTTCAGGAATTTGGACTGGGTTTGCTGAAACTTGCACGCACGATTCTTTAGTTCGTTGATTGATAGATCATGCGACCCCGAGGTTTGTTGGAGGACGTTGTCGTAATGGTACAAGACATGCTGTTTCATGTATATTTTGTGGTCCTTGATATGGATTCTACTGCACCATTACTCCATTCCCAGATTATTCTTGGATGACCCTTCCTCTGAACTGCAGAGGTATTGGTTGACTATGGGTTTAGGAAAATCATGTTCTGCTCGAGTAGTGACAAGGTAATAAGGGATATGGTCAATGAACCAAATGGTGTATCTTGTGGAAGCATAGCAACACCATCTGAAGCAAATTGTGACATTATTATATAAATCAAAGGAACATAATTGTCTTTGAAAAACATAAGGGCCCTGGAAGTCCTCTCTATTGAGGAGGACCTAGAAAGCACAATAAACACATGCAACGATGTCAATTGGGAGACTAATTCTAATTCACTGATGCACCTTTTTGTAAGAAGTTTCATGCCAGTCTGAACATGTTGAATTCATTAATGATTTGTTTAGCACATTATCAGTTGAGACACGAGTGACCGAGGTGAGCAACACCTCAAAAATCTTGGAAGATCAAACACCTTCTAGCACAATTTCCGAAGTGTCTGAGAAGTAAATTCGATGAGAATCTGAATTAAAGCAGCTTCTGACATGACACATTTATGTTTTTCTTGTAAGCGTAGAGAAGATATATTAGGTCAACATCAACAGCAGGCTAACACCAGATCATAAATCTCGACTGCTTGAGGTTCCATAGAAAAACTGCAAGGTGCTTGGTTGGCACATATCGGACCTCAGTGGGATAAATCATGCTATGTGTTCAAACCAGATATATTTGGAAGATGATGCGAAGTCCTCTCGAGAATTTCAGATAAGACTGAACCCTAACTTGCGGGATGTCGTCATTAAGGAAATCACAAAATGGTATGATGCATGATTCATTTATTCCATCTCTGACTCGAAAAGGGTGAGTCCTTTCCATGTAGTTCCAAAAAAATAGGTCTCACCGTGGTTAAAATGAAAGAGGAGAGGAGATTTCTGCTCGGGTACCAACATCATGGTGTGTATGTGTTGATTATCGTTTGAATGTTGTAACAAATAAGGATCACTTCCCCTTACCATTTATTGATCAAGTTCTAGAAAGATTGGCTGGTAAGGAGTTCTTCTACTTTTTGGATGGATACTTCAGGCACAGCATAGTGGCAATCGCCCCAGAATACCAAAAGAAGACTACTTTCACCATCCCGTTCAATACCTACGATTTCAAGAGAATGCCCTTTGGTTTGTACAATGCAACTACCTCATTACAGAGATGCATACTTGCAGTTTTTGCTGATATGGTTGGTAGTTTCCTTGAGGCGTTTATGGATGACTTCTCAATCTATGGTGATAGCTTTGATTCTTGTCTTGAATACCTGAATAGTGTGCTTTAGAAATACCCAAGAAGTAAATCTTGTGCTCTCATGGGAAAAGAGCTACTTCATGGTCAACGAAGTAATCATGCTGGGCCATGCCATTTCCGAGCATCTAATGCAAGTTGTCTCGACGAAGGTTGATGTTATTACTAATCTTGAGCCAACCTCAAAATGTTAGAAATGTGATGTCATTCCTAGGGCATGTTGGTTTCTAAAACGATTCATCAAAGATTTTAGCCGCATCGCTCGACCTATAACAGAATTGTTGTGCAAGGAGACTGACTTTTATATTGATCATCAGGTTCTCCAATCTTTCAATCATCTAAAGGATCTCATCACTCAAGCTCCCATCCCACAACTGTTGGAATTGTCTTTACCCTTTGGGATCATGATAGATGTATCATAATTTGCAGTTGGAGCTATGTTAGGGCAAAGGAAAGAATAAGTGCCCTATGCAATTCACTACGCCAGCAAGACATTAGATAAGGCACACAGTGGATGTGTGCATGAGGGGGTTGGATATTTTGCACCTACACCCTTATGAGTTTATATATTGATTTTTAATCTACAAACATCACATATTTGTGTCTCGTAAATTTATATATTAGGTCCTAACATATGGGATAATACATTTATACCCCTATAAATGCGTATAATGTTTTAACTTGTGGAACATTTATGTATGCCATAGGTCTTCTCAGAAATGTTAACAAATGTTCAAACTTTGTAGGAAAACACATTTAGATCCTTGTATTGCAAAATTAATTTTGTATTTCCATTTTAATAAATAAAAATAACATATCGCATCTAAAAATTATAGGAAAATTTTCGTAAGTTCCTGTACCAAAATATATCACATATATTTTTCTTAAGGAAATATAAATTTTTATTTTTCATAAAAATAGAAAGACATTGCATTTTCTCATGTTTTGCATTTACAAATACATAAAAATTAAACAAATGCTTTGAAAATTTTAAAAAAGTTTCCTACGTGTTTATTTCTACATATTTGATTTTCTAACATTTCATATTTGTAAAATATCACCATCTTAAAAATTATAAAACCCCAAAAACCGTATAAAAATTAGAAAACAAATTATGAAAAATATTATTTTATGTGGTATATTTTCTTTATATAATTTATCATATATTAAAAATAGTTTGGGACTTTTTGAGCTTATTAACTATTACTAAAATCCCAAAACAATTTGGCCTTTTATTATATTTCATGTTTTGACATATTCAATCAATTAGAAATCGCAAAAATGTAGCAAAAAATACACAAAAAATAACAAAAAAAAGATAAATGTATTGAAAATAAAAAAACATTTTATTTTATAAAATTTTAGTATATGAACTTATATTTATAAATAGAAAACCCTATATAGACTATATATAGATATTACTACTTATATATTTATTAATATTTGTATTATTATAAAAATACCTTAAATATAATTTAAGACATTTAAAAAAATTAAAAAAGACTGTTCCTATGTATATTTCCTTTATTTATTGTGTATATATTCTACATAGTTATTATATTATACATATTATTATATATATACTACTGTATACTAAATATAAAAAGGAATTAGAAAACGAAAAAATATAAAAAAGAAACATGAAATTAAGAAATTAAAAATGAAAAATATATAACATTAAAAATAGAAAATATATATAATTAAAATAACACAAAAAATAAAAAACTTTATAAATACGAACGTAAACATTGGTTTATAGATTGCTTGATTGTCAATTTTTGTATATATCCTCATTGTTTTCTACGGTTCAAACCCTTCACTTGCTTGTTATACTTATTTTTTTGGAGGGTATAATAAACTTCATCTCATTTAGATTCATCATCCACTTATTATGTGGGTTGATTGTTGATTGAAGCTATTTGTTCGTTTGTTTGAATGTTATGAGAGTGGCTGATACGATGATTGTCGTATCCAAATTTTCGGTCACCGCAGTTCCTCCAAGACCAAACATTAGACACCTTCATTCTGACATGTTCGTCAAATGGCACCGTTGTCGGTGAGCAACGCTTATGATATATTTTCTATGCATTATCTTCCTTTCATTTTATACTTTATTTTTCATTTATAATTTTTTACATGTGCTAATGCATCTCTTTGTTGACTTTATTACGAGGGACCACAGAGCTAGGGCAACCTTCCTAGAAGGGTAGGTGTATCCAAGTCACGTGGATATAGGCTCTTTCATCACGAGTCGGTTGGAGTGGCAGCTTTGCCAGCATTGGAGATCATATATAGAAAGGCATTAGATTATATTTGTATTTTTTTTGTGAGAGAGGGAGACCTCAATTATTATTGTAATAATACAGGTGGAACTCAAACTCTTAGGCCTATTTTACTTGGTGTTTGTTCACTTGGTTGCTCACCGATTTTTATCGTGTTTTCATCGATTTCTACATTTTTATTCTCCCTATTTTCCCTCTTATTATCTATTGTTTATCGACATTTTGTGTTTTCATCCTTTATTTTCATATTTTGATGTGAATGAGCCCATATATTTTTAGGATTACTTGGTCGAGTAAATTAGGTCCAAGTCCCTAATATATGCATGCTCCTATAGTCTGTAATACATTTTGATATAGCTTAAACTAAAATTTGCTTCACGATAATAGTAATTCCTGTTTAGGGAGATTTCACCATTTTGCATACTGATGAATCTCATATTCATCACTCTAAATCTCATTTATTAAGCTCAAATCCCTTAAAATCAACAGCATTCTGGCATCTATTTTGCATAATTAGCATTCATGCATGTTTCCATAAGAATTGCATTTTAGCACAAAAATCTGCACAAAATAGGAAGCCAAAAATCCAAGCCAAAATGACCTGTAAATAAGCCTAACTTCCCGGATTTTTAACACATTCATGCTAACTCTAAATAACTAAAAACCACTTCCACTGTGTACATATCACTAATAAGAATAAAGGAAAAATACAAAAAAATAACTAACCCAAATAAGAGGACCAAAAACCCAAACCCTAATTTCAGGATTTTCGCACTAAAAGCCACATATCTTCTCCATCCAGTGTCCGATTTAATCCTACTCACTTTTTAACTAATGTACATTCAATTACCTTCAAAACAAGACCAAGTTCAAGTGAATCGAAGCTCATATGTGAAAGTTGGGTTTTGGGCCTCTTTTGTACATTGTATATTTTCGCGGCTTTTGACCTTGTATTTTATGTATATATTTTCTTAAATCAATAAAAATCCAAAAAAATTAGAATTAAGTGTCTTTTATTTATCTTTGATTTTTCCATATTTTTCCGGATTTTTATCTTGTCTAAAAATGACATAAAAATTATAAAACCCAAAAATCAAGGTATTCTATGTACATAGGATACCCCAAAAATTCACTTTGTGCAAATAATCGAATTTAGTTTTGATGTCTTCATGAAAGTTGTAAATCTCATCGAGACGAGCAATTTTTATGAAGAAAGTTTTTCTATCCGAGGTCATTTACTATTTATTTTCGATTTTACAAAATAACTATTTTTCGAATTTTGTGGTGCTGACACGTGGCAGCACCTGGTGCCGCCACGTGTCAGTCATTTTTGGCATTATTATATCGTTTTTAATTAAAAAAAAATTTAAAAAAAATAAATTAAAAAAAAATAAAAAAAATAATTAATAGACGCACGTGCGTCGCGCGTGCCTTCAAGGCACGCGCTCCGCACGCGCGTCCCCTCTCTCCCTTCTGGCTGCCACGTGGCATGAGCAGGACCGCCCGATCTCGGCCGACCGGACGGTGCCTGTTCATCGTCTTCCTCCGGCTCCCCCTTTCCCAAATCAAGATCCGCCGTCCCGCGTTTCTCGCCGCGCATCTCGCGGCCAAATCTCGCGCCGCCGATCCCCCAAATCTCGCGTCGCATCCCCATCTCCGATCCCCCAAATCACCCCCGATCTCCCTCTTCAATCCAAACCCCCAAATCTCATCCCGATCTCCTTCCATCGCCGGTCGCCTGTCCCAGCCCTATTTAAGAACCCCCGCCGCCTTCTTCGAAGAGCATCGGCCGATCAAGCAGATCTTCAAGCTCACGTCGGTGGTGACAGCCCGACGTGATTCTTCCATCGGCGAGATCCGAAGCTTTCACGAGCTTCGTTGCAGACGAGTCTTCCCCGACAACCTGCTTCAGCTCCGGCCTCCTTTGCGCTCCGTCGAGCCACGTCGCTACGCATCCATCTGTGTCGTCGTTCACCTCCATCCACCGACGACGACGATACCGCCGCTCCGTCAAACGCCTTCGACTCCGCCGTGCGCCATCGAGCAACATCGGCTCCGCCTCAACAACTCCGCTCCAGTTCAACCGACGTCAGCCCCTCCGCCGGGCTTCTTCATCGACTCCAGCACCACTCCGACGAACGCCGCACCCGACGCTTCCGCCACGCACCTGCCGAGTCACCACCACCGCCTTCTCCACCTGGGCAGCCTACGCCACCAGCCTCCGACGCCGCTCCTCTTACGCAGTCGGCGGTGCCTAGCCCCCACTTCGCCGTCGGCCGGGCCCAACGCCCGAGGCCCCCCGCACGCCTCTCGCACGTGCGTGGGGGAACGTCCCCAGCAAGCAACCCCCAGGGGTCACGTGCTGCGCACGTGCCCCTTGGGCAAATTACCAGAAGCCCCCTGAAGGACTCCCATTTTGCAGATCAAGCCCGCCTACCCAGGGTCACGTGCGGGGCACGTGACCTGCTGGGAATCTTGCAGAAATACCCTCCGGGGTATAGGTAATTACAAACAAGTCCCCCTCTGCATGTTTATTTATTTATTTATATTGCGTCTGTACCCCTATGTTCCCCTGTTATTCTAGACTTTTTCTTTACATTATTTAATTAATCTAAAAATAGCATGATGTTCGTTAATTAATTCTCTACTGTTTGACATCTTGTGGGTATTTTTGTGATCGATGGTTAATTAATAAATATTTGTTTTGTGAAAATTGGCGTATTTTACCCATTTTCTGCTCTGAAATTCATAATTGGTTAACCGTTGCTCTAAAAATCCCAGAAAAATCACACATTGTAGAGTTAATTATTCTTAAAATTGTGCCCAAAAAGAGTTGCATTTGCATGCATATTTTATCCTGTAAAAATCATTTAGCACATTTTAGTATTTAATTTTTAGTAGGTATTAAACACCACATTCTCGAGGTTTAGGATTTTTCTGAGATCCGTCACCTAGTGATAGATCTCAGATAATTTTGATTCTAGAAAATAAGTAGGTTTGATATTTATTAAAATTAAATATTAAAAATCATTTTGTTTGCATTTAAAAATCCATAAAAAATTCATATTGCATCCAAAAATTCCAAAAAAATTGCAGTGCATCCATTTCATTATAATTTACATTGTGGCCATGTTTCGTATTTTTCGGACATCATTTGAACGTAATTTACATTTTTAGTCCCTAAAATAAGGCCAAAGTTGCATTTTGCATCTTTTATTGCATTTAAAATTCCAAAAAAAGACCGCCTCGAAAACCGAACACGAACTTTGATAGACTTAATTCTAGGTTGTTCCTTTGCCTCCTTGTGATCGACCTTGGGACTTGCCCAAGTAAAATAAACATAAAACCACGAGATTAAAAATTGAAAATCATTTGTGGTATTTTCTTGACCGTTTCCGATTGCCGCCTACAACGCACGACACGATAAAAACACATTATTAAAAGCCGCATTTCCGGATCCGTCAAATGGCGCCGTTGCCGGGGAGCCAAACGGCTTAGATTTTTGTCTAAAAATTTTTTATTCAGTTTTCCGCCTTCGGGTAGTCTGACCCCCGAATTTTTCATTGTAAATTTCATTTTTATTTTCTTGCAATTTATTTTTCAGCCTTTATTTTTTTGATATATTCTTGAGTCACTCTCTTACATTTTCTCTCTTATTTTTTTTGCGAGGTACCTTGTACGTGGAGCGGTTTTCAATAACCGACGCAACTTCACCAAAAACCGCAATTAATTTAAGATCGAGTTGAGTCGTGAGAGAGAGTAGAGTCTAGGTTTTTAATTTCTGCACTTTTAATTTCTGCAATTTTACAGCGGTGTCCGTTTGGACTCTCGCGTGTGTAACAAGACCTCTAAACTTTATTCTGTGGTGTGTCGTGGCCTGTTTCACTCTCCGGCGAGGGTGGGGCCCGACTTGAGTGGCGATTAGGATAGACCTGCACATACGGCTCTCAGAGCATTTATATTTTTGCTTGTGCTCGTAGGATCTTAAGCCACACTTCACTTTAATCGAGACGCACATAGATCGTTCAACTTAGCCAAATTTAAATCAATTCTTCCTGCTAATAGAACTTTCTGCTTAGGTGCGGTTTTCCATCGGCTTGCATTTCATTTAGAATAATTTTTAAATTCTGTCTAGCATCCCACATGGAGATTGCGAGGATTCACTGTAAGTCTTCTCACTGAGCATTCATCATAGTTTTCCGCGTGCATCGGCTTTTCCCGAATTCCTCCCTCTTGTTTTATCACATAATTTTAAAGGAAATTGGGACTGGACGGTAGACGTGCATTTTTTCTCATCTAATTTTTCAGTGATCACCTCATTAAAACCGGGACTGCTAAATATATCTGATCTCAAATAACCCATAAAATCAAGAATTTTTGCGGGAGAGCAACCCCGGCATTGTTTGATTTATCTTGCAGCGAGGAGAGAAACGCACACTAGGATAGAGCCCAGCTCCAAACCTAAACAACTCGTCTAAACGGTTTGCAAGATTGAATTTATCACCAACTAAAATTGAAAAGATAATAGCCGAACTTTTACGGCTTCATTGTGTGAGTTGGTGAACCCAGGGTTTGATTTGTGTTTGTATTGGTGTGCGTGAACCGATAACAAAGATCAATAGCCGCACATATGATAAATTTTCTGTCCCATACAATCATCTCTCCCATCTCTTGATTTTAATCTCATCATGTAAATTTTTCCAAATTTCAGATCCAACCCATCATTTCTCTCAACTCCTTCAAAAATGACCGAACACCACTACGAAAACAAATCTATGTCGGTTTGGCCCAAACCCACTACTTCCTCTTCATTTAATCCTCCAACATTTGCGAGAAACTTTCAACCGCAGATGACTTCGACCTCATTAAATCCTTTCTCAAATCATCCAACCACTGAACCATCTTATTCTCACTCTCTCGCCAATGAAACATTTCAAGATCAAAATCTCTTTAAATCCCATGACTGGCAGAGAACCCAAACTCAGATGGAAAGACACGCGCTTAATGATCATCATCGTTGGATTGACCATGACAGAACCCTTGTCAGACATGATACTCATACAGAGGACTGGACTGAACTCCTAGACACATATAAACCCTGTATGCTGACTCCACAATACCAAGAACTGACTAATCATGATCAAAGGATTGAACTCCACTCAGATCAAATACACATGCCTGGATCGTATGAGCAACCTCCTTCCATAATTTTTGAGGAAAAATCTTCAAGAAATGATCGTACAATGGATACTCCAAGAAATTCTCCTCTCCGTACGTACAGAAAAATGGAAGACGGAATCATTGAACAAAATCCGAGTGCTCCCATGATTGATCATGAGCAAATTTGTGAGGATAATGTCTCGAGGATAAAAAAAAGATTTGAAGTGATGGAGGATAGATTTCAAAAATTTGCCGACCGAGTAATCTCATTCTATGGTGGATCGAGTGTAAAACTAAATGAGGAAATGATTGGATTCCATGATGAAAATTTTGAGGATATTCAAAGACCTAGGGATGACTCTAATATCAAAACTTCTGCTCATTATCCCCCTAGGAATGACTATGCCTCTGACCCAAATTCTGAATATCAAGGCCCCTTCTCATCTATGAACGACACCACATCACCACACCACACAGAAAATACAAAAAAATTTGAAAATCCAGAAAATCTCATAAAAATTGAATCTGAAGAAGATCTGAGGAATTTGGATCCTGCTTTACGGGAAGCACTGGAGAAATACTTGATTTTTGAACTTCCCATCATAAAGGCCATTGAACACTTCCCTGACCTCAAGAAATTTCTAATGGACAGATTAATCATCAAAAAGTCAGGAAGGATTAGAACAAAAACTGAAAGACATATCTTGTCAATGGCCTCCTCCTTGGTGTTGAGGAGAAAAACCAAGAGCCGCATAGTGAAGCGGTTGCATAGATTTGACTGCGAAATCAAAGACACAATTTTCACACATGCTCGTATTGATGACGATTCACCGATCAATATCCTCCCGACCTCTGTATTTCACGAACTCAAACTCGGGCCAATTCGGAAGATACGAGAGATTGTTCAATTGGCAGACCGATCGATAAAAAGGTCGAGAGGAACCATTTCTGTCATCATGAAATTCCAAGGTGCTCCGCTCAAGGTAGAATTCACGATCATTGATATTGAGCATCAAGGAGAATTCACCCAGTCTCCAATCATTCTCGGAAAACCATTCTTGGCATTGACCAAAGCGAGTATCGATTGTGAGACTCGGGAAATAAATTTTACGGCATTGGAGTCACTACGATCTGATACAGTCTTTGAGGAAGCACGATTTTCTGAGGTAACCAACAAAGTCCCCAACAACCGCAACCAAGAAACGGTAGAAGAGCCCTACCCCGCTGCTACACCTGAAATTGTGTTTCTTAATGAGACTATTGGTTCAGAGACTCTCCACGATATCTCAATTCCCGCAGATTTCAAAGTAGACAAATCCTTCTACTACGATCCTGAGACATTTGCATGGTCGCACCCTGGAGCAACATACTCTGATTATCTTGACCAAATCCTCCCAAATCAAGAGTGCACCAACATTCAGGAAACAAAGAACGAACACGTAGCCCGAACACCGACCAAGGAGAAGAATTTTAATGGCTATTCATCTGGGTACTCAAGTGAACCGACATCTTCACGAAACAAGAAAAAGAAAGTCACCTTTGATCTTTCGGAAGAGGAATCGGTTTATGATCCCTCATCAGGTCCGGAAAAGGTAGTCTACATGAGTGAAGTCTGTTCGGCATCTCTAAAGCCATATCTTCGCAAGGATCCAAAATTTGATTCTCGTTGGACAACTCCCGTTCCTAATTATTACTCATCCAAAGCTGATGCTCCTACCTTCCACAAGTACACTGGAATTATTTCTTATGAGCTGACTGAGACTGGAGCATCTGAATATTCATCGGAGGACAAACTGATTGATCTTAAAAAGGAACGAATTTTGAGGAAACAATTGAAGAAACAAAAAGACATGAACATCTGGAGTGTGTCCACTTTCAAATACTATTCCTCTGAGGATAACTCTGATGATGGTTACTTTTCATCTGACTCAAATATTTCATCTACTATCCATCATGATATTTCTGAGGATGACACTGATAATAGTTGGGAATCATATACCTCATCTACGACTCATCATTACGATCTCCCACCGCAGGCTCACAAGAAGATCAGCCGTAAACCGCCTTAATCATCGGCTACCCACCCTCCCTCCCGAACACATCGGTCTCCTTGTACAGCTTCTTCCTCTACTTAGGCCAAGGCCTAAGTATAGGGGGGACCGATGCCATCTATATATACCATCACACTCCACCTCCTGATCGACTCGCCTCCTCTCTTCTTTTATACTTAGGCTGACCAAAGCCTAAGTATAGGGGGAACCGCCACCCACCTGTATATACCCTCCTCATTCACATACCCTGACCACTTCTTTTTCATTTCTTTTCCGCTCTTCTTCTATTCTTAGACTATTCACGGTCTAAGTATAGGGGGAGATTTTTGTAAATCCTTTTCTTTTTCTTTTTCACTCTCTTACGCTTAGCCCGGGCTATGTCTTCTTTACGCTTCTTGTGCTCTGAGGACACAGCACTCGCTAAGTATAGGGGGGTCTGTATATATACTATGTATATATTTTAGCCATACCTCGTACTTTCGCGTAAGTCTATATGTATTTACGGGGTGGGTTTTTCTTAAAAACAAAAAAAAAATGTGTTTTGTTCCACTAACACTGACTACACCCAAAATCTTTGAAAAAAAAAATGGCTTCTTATTCATTTTTTGCATAAAAAAAAGAGAAAAACAATCAAACAAACAACAAAAAAAATCAAAAAAAAATGTGTCTGCATTTCACACACTCGCATTTCATCAAGCATCGCATTTGCATATGTGAAAAGTCTTTGGGTTCTGAACCGAGTTGTGAGCCGAAACCGAGAGTGGTATGGACTTGACCTTAATCCACCTAATTTTCAGAGGAACTTCACCGAGAAATGGAATTTTAGAGTCTTCAGGTCGTTGACTTAATTCTTTGAGTTCCACATGACAATGTACAGCGTTTGACTCTTAGTGTCTAACCTGGTCTCTTCATTCTGGGTACAACTCTGGAATAGGGAATTAATTTGTACTCTCGCACTATGCACTTAGCTCAACTCAAACATATGTTGGAAGACTGTTTGAGTTTCTTTTCTGGTAGCGTGGAAATCTAAAGACCGGAGTACGGGTTTAAATAAAGCTTCGGAAAAGGGATGGACGGCTGGGCACAATTTTTTCTAAGACCCCAAAAAATGTACGGAAACAAAAGATTCTATATCCGTAGGGGCACAACAAGATCCAAGCAGAACCACCAAAAATTCCAAATACAAAGAAGCAACTACCAAATAAAATCTGACCAAAAAGGTCCAAGCTTCCAGAAACCTGCAGATCTTGGTGAAGACTCGTCTACACTGGCCATCTTCACAAGGAGAGGTGACTACACTGGCCACCCTCCAGTTCTTTTCTCATTCTTCTATCTTCTCCCCCCAATTCGATTGTGAACACAGCGCGACAGACCTTAGAAGGAAATACCTGACTCCCCGAGGACGAGTTATTGGAGAGGAGGCTTGCGCGGTAGTCCGGCATTCTGGGTGGGAAGAGCTAAAATATTTCACACACAAGAGTCGGTTATTCAATGTTCAAAGAGTATATTTTGGGAAGATGATTGATCTAAGATGACTTCTGAGCCGAAACTGTAGCAATGATGTGTAGAACTTGAGGGCTGTTGATTTTAAAATTATAAGTCTCACAGAAGTTCCGACACATAAATAATCCAAAGGTTGAGTTTAGGCTTACTTTCACCTTCAGCTCATGGTCTTGGTATGGAACCCAATCTCATTTCACCTCATGGCATTTCTTTTTGATGCTCAGGGACGAGCATGGTTTAAGTATAGGGGGATGATGAATCTCGTATTCATCACTCTAAATCTCATTTATTAAGCTCAAATCCCTTAAAATCAACAGCATTCTGGCATCTATTTTGCATAATTAGCATTCATGCATGTTTCCATAAGAATTGCATTTTAGCACAAAAATCTGCACAAAATAGGAAGCCAAAAATCCAAGCCAAAATGACCTGTAAATAAGCCTAACTTCCCGGATTTTTAACACATTCATTCTAACTCTGAATAACTAAAAACCACTTCCACTGTGTACATATCACTAATAAGAATAAAGGAAAAATACAAAAAAATAACTAACCCAAATAAGAGGACCAAAAACCCAAACCCTAATTTCAGGATTTTCAGACTAAAAGCCACATATCTTCTCCATCCAGTGTCCGATTTAATCCTACTCACTTTTGAACTAATGTACATTCAATTACCTTCAAAACAAGACCAAGTTCAAGTGAATCGGAGCTCATATGTGAAAGTTTGGTTTTGGGCCTCTTTTGTACATTGTATATTTTCGCGGCTTTTGACCTTGTATTTTATGTATATATTTTCTTAATCAATAAAAATCCAAAAAAATTAGAATTAAGTGTCTTTTATTTATCTTTGATTTTTCCATATTTTTCCGGATTTTTATCTTGTCTAAAAATGACATAAAAATTATAAAACCCAAAAATCAAGGTATTCTATGTACATAGGATACCCCAAAAATTCACTTTGTGCAAATAATCGAATTTGGTTTTGATGTCTTCATGAAAGTTGTAGATCTCATCGAGACGAGCAATTTTCATGAAGAAAGGTTTTCGATCCGAGGTCATTTACTATTTATTTTCGATTTTACAAAATAATTATTTTTCGAATTTTGTGGTGCTGACACGTGGCAGCACCTGGTGCCGCCACGTGTCAGTCATTTTTGGCATTATTATATCGTTTTTAATTAAAAAAAAATTTTAAAAAAAATTAAATTAAAAAAAAATTAAAAAAAAATAATTAATAGACGCACGTGCGTCGCGCGTGCCTTCAAGGCACGCGCTCCGCACGCGCGTCCCCTCTCTCCCTTCTGGCTGCCACGTGGCATGAGCAGGACTGCCCGATCTCGGCCGATCGGACGGTGCCTGTTCATCGTCTTCCTCCGGCTCCCCCTTTCCCAAATCGAGATCCGCCGTCCCGCGTTTCTCGCCGCGCATCTCGCGGCCAAATCTCGCGCCGTCGATCCCCCAAATCTCGCGTCGCATCCCCATCTCCGATCCCCCAAATCACCCCCGATCTCCCTCTTCAATCCAAACCCCCAAATCTCATCCCGATCTCCTTCCATTGCCGGTCGTCTGTCCCAGCCCTATTTAAGAACCCCCGCCGCCTTCTTCGAAGAGCATCGGCCGATCAAGCAGATCTTCAAGCTCACGTCGGTGGTGACAGCCCGGCGTGATTCTTCCATCGGCGAGATCCGAAGCTTTCACGAGCTTCGTTGCAGACGAGTCTTCCCCGACAACCTGCTTCAGCTCCGGCCTCCTTTGCGCTCCATCGAGCCACGTCGCTACGCATCCATCTGTGTCGTCGTTCACCTCCATCCACCGACGACGACGATACCGCCGCTCCGTCAAACGCCTTCGACTCCGCCGTGCGCCATCGAGCAACATCGGCTCCGCCTCAACAACTCCGCTCCAGTTCAACCGACGTCAGCCCCTCCGCCGGGCTTCTTCATCGACTCCAGCGCCACTCCGACGAACGCCGCACCCGACGCTTCCGCCACGCACCTGCCGAGTCACCACCACCGCCTTCTCCACCTGGGCAGCCTACGCCACCAGCCTCCGACGCCACTCCTCTTCCGCAGTCGGCGGTGCCTAGCCCCCACTTCGCCGTCGGCCGGGCCCAATGCCCGAGGCCCCCCGCACGCCTCTCGCACGTGCGTGGGGGAACGTCCCCAGCAAGCAACCCCCAGGGGTCACGTGCTGCGCACGTGCCCCTTGGGCAAATTACCAGAAGCCCCCTGAAGGACTCCCATTTTGCAGATCAAGCCCGCCTACCCAGGGTCACGTGCGGGGCACGTGACCTGCTGGGAATTTTGCAGAAATACCCTTCGGGGTATAGGTAATTACAAACAAGTCCCCCTCTGCATGTTTATTTATTTATTTATATTGCGTCTGTACCCCTGTGTTCCCCTGTTATTCTAGACTTTTTCTTTATATTATTTAATTAATCTAAAAATAGCATGATGTTTGTTAATTAATTCTCTACTGTTTGACATCTTGTGGGTATTTTTGTGATCGATGGTTAATTAATAAATATTTGTTTTGTGAAAATTGGCGTATTTTACCCATTTTCTGCTCTGAAATTCATAATTGGTTAACCGTTGCTCTAAAAATCCCAGAAAAATCACACACTGTAGAGTTAATTATTCTTAAAATTGTGCCCAAAAAGATTTGCATTTGCATGCATATTTTATCCTGTAAAAATCATTTAGCACATTTTAGTATTTAATTTTTAGTAGGTATTAAACCCCACATTTTCGAGGTTTAGGATTTTTCTGAGATCCGTCACCTAGTGATAGATCTCAGATAATTTTGATTCTCGAAAATAAGTAGGTTTGATATTTATTAAAATTAAATATTAAAAATCATTTTGTTTGCATTTAAAAATCCATAAAAAATTCATATTGCATCCAAAAATTCCAAAAAAATTGCAGTGCATCCATTTCATTATAGTTTACATTGTGGCCAAGTTTCGTATTTTTCGGACATCATTTGAACGTAATTTACATTTTTAGTCCCTAAAATAAGGCCAAAGTTGCATTTTGCATCTTTTATTGCATTTAAAATTCCAAAAAACGACCGCCTCGAAAACCGAACACGAACTTTGATAGACTTAATTCTAGGTTGTTCCTTTGCCTCCTTGTGATCGACCTTGGGACTTGCCCAAGTAAAATAAACATAAAACCACGAGATTAAAAATTGAAAATCATTTGTGGTATTTTCTTGACCGTTTCCGATTGCCGCCTACAACGCACGACACGATAAAAACACATTATTAAAAGCCGCATTTCCGGATCCGTCACATACCACATATAGATTTGGTTTAAAATTCTTGTCTTGCATCCCACATGGAGTAAACTAGGAAGCACTGTAAGTCTTCTATCTGAGCATTCATCATTTTGACATAATGGTAAGATTTACATTCTAGTGTCACCTTACATTGCTTTACAACTATCTCCATCTATTTTGATCACCTAGGTTTTAAAGAAAATCCAAAAGTATCAATAGGTGACTATTTCTGAAAATACTCAAAAAAGAGAAAACCTAAAAATTAAAAAAAGGGGATTGCTTAATAAACTTGACCCAAAATATAATTTATAATGGACATCATCGTTTGGGGTTAACAAAGCCCAAATTGTATTCAGGTACATTTCAGACAAAGCGATGCACAACTCTTAAGTAATATAACCAAAAACCATATCTATGGTTGTCTCGATTATCATATGGGAATGGTAAAGTACTATAACTTCTATCATATGTGAATGAGTAGGCTCTCGTTGATGACTGTGTTCTCTCCTTATGTTGAGAACCCGACCAGGTCTAAAGTACTAAGCACATGTCATACCTTCACCAGGGTGTCTGTCTCATTATTTCACTTCCAAGCAGGTCCTTGTCTGCTTGTGGGATGGGTCCAAAGTATTGGATTCTCCATTATCATCTTCCAATTTTATTCTTTGGTTGAGTAACCCCCTCAGACTGATATCGAGGACCACAAAAGTGCGGATTAGGAGATACAAAGGAAGTGTAAAGTATGGGATACTTCTCTTGTAGTACTCACTCTCTTATAGGGCTAGTTGCTATAGATGTGTTACAAGATTGCTTGAAACACTAATACAATTGAAAAGATAAAAATAGTCGTATCCTTTATAGCTTCACTTGTGTTGAGTTGGAGTACTCCTTGCTTTGTTTTTGTTTGGATCAAGATAAGGTTCAAAGATCAGTACCGCGCACATGCAACATTTTTATTTTATTCTATTTACATTTCTATTTGAGTTGCTCACTAGGAGCCATCTTCATCTCTTCACTCGTCTTCTTGTCATCCGTTGTTATCATTTCACCACATACATTTCTCTTTCATCTCAAGATGACAACCCCTGGACGGTTTAGTCGGGACTCTACTGATACCCACATCGATTCCACATATTCGACATCTCCAATAAATCGAGGTAATTCCCAAGTATTTTATTCAAAGTTTAAAAACCATCCTCATGACTCCCTGCTTCTTGTACCTCGTAATGACCACGAAAACTGTCATCCTGAGTTATGACCATTTTGATGGAGATTGATTTCACTACTTATACTTCTCCATCACTAATAAAATTCAGACTTGACCATAATTCAGAATTATTATTTATATCTGGCGCGTGCATACTGACTAATCAGGGCATCTTTCCTGCTGTAGATCATGAACGTGATCTAGAACTAAAATCACAGTGAGATTCTGAAATGGCTCCCACAAGACATGGAAAGCATCCGCAATATCCGAGTACCGAGCAGTGTACAAAACATGGCACCAAGAAAAATGATGTGTGTAGTCAGCTCATAGCCTCCATCCAAGCCATATAGAAGTAGTTGACAAATGAAGCTCTTGCCCATGTCGCCTTTCATGGGATGTTGAATGATCTAAGGTGAAGGTCACGAGAGATAGAGAGACACGAGGAGGAGGTGACGATGATTTGATTGGCATTTATGATGGTAATCACTCTATATATGGACTTCACGAAGGCGAGGGAGAGGGAAGGAGAGGTCGGCCTAAGCCCACACACAACCATACTTATAACCTTGGGGCTAGCCGGATTACTGAGTGGATCTAGATTCCTACGATTCATGGGCACTTCGAGCTGAAACTGCTGCTCCTTTCTTTGATCCTCACCTTCTAGGGGAACTCATATTATGAACTTTACATCCATCAACAACAGTTCATATGCATTTGTGGAACCAACATCCCCTTGGACGTAGTCAATATGACTGATTTCCCTTTCAACCTTCTGGAGAAGGCACCATACTAGATAAACACTTTGGGTAAAGTGGTGACGACATAGGAAGAATTGAAATCTTCTTTCGTGCACAAGTATTACCCACTTGGTCATCTTAATCTAATGTGATCCAAAATTACCAACATTTTCAAAGGACCACAAGAGTCCATTCATGACACATGGGAGCAATTCAGGGACTTAATCGAGAATTGTCCCCATCATGATATCTCAAAGATAGTTTTGGTTTAGCACTATTAAAAGGGTACTCGTTGAGAATAACGATCAATCCATGATTCACAAATCTAAAAGTTGAAAATAGAGCTCAGTTCCCAAGTAATTAACAACACTTAATTAATCTATTTTGCATTACTATCATTCATTCGCTTGAAAATATTTTCTTTATGTTAGCATGCATAATTGCATAAATAAGAATCCTAAATTATCTTATATATTATCATATGTATATTACCCTATTTTCCATATATTTAGTTAATTTCACTAATTATAAATAAAATAAAATCAACTTTTTTGTATTCAAATTAGTAATACTAATAAAATAAAAATACAAAAAAATGCTAGCATGTATATTTTCCCAATAAAACCCAAACCATAGTTCGAGATAAAAAGCTATAAAAAGTGAATATCTCCCGCATACAGTCTCTTATGGAACCCGTTTTGAACTAATTTACGATCAATTACCTACAAAACATTGCTAAATTCAAAAGAATCAGAGTTCATATGTGAAACATGCGTTTTGTGACCTCATTGCATATTATATAGCTTGACTAATTTGTCCCTGTTATTTTATGCAGAAAAATAAATCCTTTTATTTTATTTATTTTTCATTTATTTTCTTTAATTTATGTTTTAATAAATTATGTAAAAATCCAAATGAAAATTGAAACAAAAATCAAAGAAAATAAATCAACCTGAGTCTGTATATATAATTTGTATATATGTCCTCTTTATTCTATTTTTTAATTTCGTAATTATTAAAAATCCAAAAAATTAGATTAAATTCTAAATATTTATTTATATATACAATTGATTTTATTTTGAATTTTATATAATTTTAAAATTACAAAAAAATGTAAAATACAAAAATTTAGTATTTTATATCCATTAAGTATTAGCAAAAATACTTTTTATATTGATGACTGCTTTTGGTTTTGGATCCTTCAGAAACGTTGTAGATCTTGTCAAGATGGCAACTTTAATGTAGACCACTTTTTGATTTGACTTTGTTTGGTACTTTTTTTTATTTTCATTTAATTTTTGAATTATTTTTGGAGCAACATGTTTAACCTCTTGGAGTTGCCATGTGTCCCCCCTTTTTATTTTTTATTTTTTTATTTACTTATTTTTGTTATCTATTTATTTTTTTATTCATATCTATATTATAATTATTATTTTAATTTTGTTCTCACCATGTGGTCTCCTCATGTGTGCCACATTGTGTCCCCTCTTCTCCTCCCATCCGCAACCCTCTCTCTCTCATTACTGTTCTTTGTCTTTCAACTGCCACCCAATCTTCCCCTTTTGCTCGCTTCCCGATGTGCATGCCCGCATAGTGGCCCCCAACCATCACGCACCACCTGCTCTTCATCCTCCCGTGTCTCTCGTCCTGCAACCACTCCCTGAAACTTTCGATCATTGCCTTGCCACATCCTCGACGCACACCTTGCAAGACCAGGTCAAATCGAGTCCACCTCCGCTCTCCACGAGAGCTGCCGCTGGAATCGATCGCAACCTGCCACACTCCCTCCATCTGTCCACCATGACCTGTAACTGACCCCTCTGATCGCAACTATCAACCACTATCATGGCACCCAACCCAACTGCCCAAAAACACTCTCCAACCACACTTCGCACACGAACATCCACTATTCTATGAGAGAAGTTCTAGCCCCATCGATGCTGTGAGATAATAGCTCCTTCTTTGACGTAAAGTGATGATGAGCCATCAGCGAGATCCAATGTGGTTTCTTCCACCTCGTTGTCGTGTCCTTGAGAGATGACCGAAGTGGTGAAAAACTATCTCTCCCTAGGCATATACTTCCATTCTCACAAGGCAAGCTCTTGTTTTCCTTCTTTTATTTCCTAGATTCTCGATCTCTACTATGATTTTCATCCCCAAACATTCCAATTCACAGCTCCCCTACGCATGCAGCGGTTTCCACAACTGCATGCGCATTTCCACCCACGTTGTTGGCCACTTCGCGCTCAGCCTCTAGCGTGCACAACAACAATTCACTGCCACCGCTGCTCATCCCTTCCTCTAGCGTAGAATGCTGGCCATTCCCCTACGTCTGTGGCCTCCACCACCTCCGCTTACCCCCCTCCACCCCTGCTACTGTACTCATTGCGCATGGATGCCCACGTGCACAACAACAACTCACCCGTTGCATCTCCTCCCATAGCAGGTCGTTGCATTGCCACTGACCCTAGATCAGCAACTGCCCTCACACGGAGACTCTACGCCCCTCGAGTTGTCGTGCCCTCATGCCTTCATGCACGACTATCACACCATCCTTATACCTTTACAACTGCCTCATGCATCCCTCGTAACGCCCCAGGGTGCGGTGTAGCCATGCCACATTCTGCTGCCTAGTTGCGCCATTGCCCCCATCCACCAGTGGTGATGCCCCTGTGTCCCATGGCCGCCGCCTCTTGCTTCACCCCCGTGCCCATGCACCCTTCTCCAACAGTGGCCCCGTCTAGCAAATTCACGCAGCTGCCAGACACCTGGAACCGCCTCGTGCGTCCTGTGACCCGCTAATAATTGTCGTCCATGCGTAGGACACCTCTCCTCTGCCTTAGTCATGGGTTCATTTTTAGGAACCCACATCTCCAAAGAACAAGAAGTTATCCTTTTTACTTCAGTAGAAATCGTATGAAGTCCCCTAAATGTATACGTTCTTAAAGAAATGCCCATCGGCATAACCTTTTTCCGTTGAATTTTTATTTCAATATTGCAAAGATAACACTATATTTGAGCATTGTTTTGAACATTATTTCATTAACTAATTGCAATTCCAAAAGCATTTTGTCAATAATTTAATTCTCTATAATTTTAAAATTAATTTGTTTATTATTCCGATATGTGGTTGACCAATGAATAACCGTTGAATAAAAATTAGTGATATTTTACACATTTAGATTCTACAATTTTGCAGACTCAATCGTTAATCAAAGAGTTACTGAAAAAATTATATGCTGTAGAATTAGTCTTGCTGGATTTGTTTCAAAGTTTCGTTACAATTAGATGCTCTAAATATTGTGGTGAGTTGAATTTGTAATTGATTTTTAATTAGGTTCACATATAATATAATTCCGCAAACTCATATCTACCATAATGAAAGTTAAAATATATTTTTGATATAATTTTGGTTCGACTATAGTTTATGGTGGATTCACTCAGAACTAATTGCTCAGATTTTCTCTGTACTATTAGAAATTTCATTGAAAAACAAATATCATCAGAAAATTCTAAATAAATTGTAGTAGGTTCATTTAATCATATTTAATATTCTTTACAAGTTTCATAAATTTTTGATTATGTTTGCATGAAAAATTGCTCAAAACCCCAAAAAATCATTTTTTTAGTTGTTTCATTTCAAACCCAAAAATTCCAATACAAAATACCATTTGCATGCATCATTGATTTAGGCTATATTTGTCTAATATGATCTCACTATGAATTTAAAAATAGTTGGTCTTTGCTACTTGTATCTCTTAAGAACGTAATTCATAAAATTTTGCATTTGCATTCACATTGCATAATAAATTACCAATAAAATCTCATTCGAAAACCGTGCATTATGTTGGATAATTTGAAACCTAAATGGTTCCACTGACCCCTTGAGACGACCATGGGGATTGCAAAGGTTTAAAATATGTTAAACCACACTTGATTCACTTGATTGATTAATCTATTTGTTTGGTTATTTTTTATTGATCTTGATTGTCCGACTATGACATAGAAATGAAATTAATTAGGGTATTTTCCGGTTCGTCAAACAACCAACATTTGGTGGATGTAGCTGACGGATGGTAACATTTAAACAAAGATGAGGACATTATGTGGTTGATCTTTGTGGAGAAGGCCGATGGAGAGGTTACACTCTCCACTTCTCTTTCTTTTCATGTGCTACCTCATATCCTCCACAAATCCGTAAACATGGCTGACACACATGACGTGGACAGATGCGAGAACTCATACCTTAACATCATTGCCGGTCATTTGTCCAAGGTAGACATCATCGAGAAGTGATCACGGGACATAGAGAAGCTAGCCATCACTGAATAGTGGATGAAGAGCATGGACACGATTGCCAAGTAACTGGAGTATTTGGTGAACAATATCAGTACTTGCAACTCCGTAATTGTGGCCTTTATTACTATCAATGAATATAAGGACCAGACACTGTTTCATCATCCTCAATCGATTCAAGCCTTTCCTCAACCATTACAAAAAGTATATTATGTGTAGGCACCCAAGCTGCCGCTACCACAGTTGTAGTTACATATGGTGGTTTACCAACCAGAGCCCTAGCAAAAGTACATTGCGCAATGCTTCCCACCTCCACCAGACATTTAAGAGGTGAATGATGTGTGGAACAATGATCATCAGCTGAGCAGTCCTCTGGGACAAACCCCAGGTCAGAATACAACCATCAGGCCATTTCACCGGTACCAAGGAGGGGGGAACTTCTAGCCAAGCCAACTTCATCACCAACATCCTATGCAACATGTCTACACCTGGAGGCAGAACTAGAAGCAAACGAGGTACTAACATCAGTATCATCAACAACTACTTGCTAACTTCCAGAATTAGTACTCCTCTCCTTAGTACCAATAGTATTCTTCACCTCCTCCTCATTTTTCTAAGGGTTACTAGCAGCAGCCTCCCCATAGCAGTAGAGCAAGTGGCCACATCAGGTTTAATAATCCGAAGTTGCGCCAGTAAACCCCACTCTTGATTTCTTGGCCCTACTAATTAATAATATGGCCAAGATGAATCAGAAGATCGAAGATCGGATAGCCACCTAAAATGTCATTCTGGCTAAGGTTGAAGCAAACCCGAACATTCATCGCAAGGATCAGGTACCATATAGTGTCCCACCCGATCCACGAGAAAATAAAATTGCTTTATCTAATTCAATGACTCCTAGGAGTGGTAGGACACTTCGGTCATCTACGATAGTGAAATGGAAGAACAAAGCATTTTATGGCAAGTCATTAGCTGGGCCAGCAGCAGGGGCCAAAGAACTTTTTGATGATGCAACAACAACCACATAAATATATAGTAAGAAGAAAATCCAGAAATACAAGAATAAAACAGTAGCCAAGGCAAACATGTGCAAGTAATGGAGAAGCAAGTTTCCATAGTTCAACAAGCTCCATCCGATGGAGCCGAGCTTGTAGTTAAATTTGGTCTACCTGATGCAGAAGAATTTACAATATTTTTCCATCTGTCTATACAAAATGATGTGGACACAAATTCAAAGAGTGCAGTTTTTTATGTACATATTCCATTTAATGAAGCAAATAAATAAAAAAATACTAAAAAATTAGAAAAATGCTTTATTTGATTTTGGAATTGTGGAAATAATGCAAAACATTATGCCTGAAATGACATTGCTCTAGTACATGGAGTGCATGCCTGTCGTGAAAAGGGGATTGAAAGAAGCATGTACCACAAAGTGTCAACCCCCATAGACTAGACACAAGAAATTAGAGAAGCATATTCTTACCATGGCCATTGTGAATGCCATATCTCCTGAACAAGAAAAAAGGCAATGGATCCCCTCTAATTAGATGTCATATTTTCAATCAAGAGTTCAAGCGCACATTACACGACATTGGATCGTCAATCAATGTATTGCCATCGTCCCTACTCACAGTGTTTGGGTTAGGGTTGCTCAAGCTAACCAAGATGATTATGCAATTTGCAGGCAGATCAGTTAAGCGACCCACGGGCATGTTGGAGAATGTGATCATCCTTGTTAAGGGATGCAGTTCCTGTAGATTTTATTGTCCTGGACATGATCACTCCCATACCTCTGTTCCACACCCTTATTATCCCCAGACCGTCGTTCCATTGATCAATCGAAGTAGTAGTGGACTATGATATTGGAGAGATTACCTTCCACTCCAATACGGATAAAGTTCCGATAGAGACGGTTCCATAGTCGAAACTAGTAGAAGTGGTATCCGAGATGAGAAATCATGTGCCACATGAAACAGAAGACTGTGACTTCTTAGCTGAAATCAGAAACATAATTTTTTTCTTGGACGATAAAGGGACAGAAGAATTCCTCTCTCATGAGGAAGGACTAGATAGAACAGTCAATATCACCGATGTCTTTAATGATGAGATCCTTGATGATTGGTTTGCTAAGATAATTGAACATCCATCCACGTCTGAAATGTGATATGCTTTTTTTAAAATCTAAAATAATAATCGTAGAAACACCGAGTTGAAAAATCTGACTCTTGTCGTTATTGTTGAAGTCATCACCAAAATAATTCAGACCCCACTAGAGCTCAATCCATTACCATCAAACATGAAGTATGTCTTCTTTGCTCGTGGGCCTGATATGTACACGATAATTATCAATTCCCATTTGATCAAAGACTAAGAATCTCGTCTACTCTCGGATTTTGTATGAAACTACAAGGTGATAGGCTGGAAAGCCATGAATCTTCATGGGATTAACCCGTTACTCTACTCGCATCACATTTGCCTTGAAAGATAACAAAACCTTTTGAGAATTCCAACGCACACTGAACCTGAACCTACGGGAGGTTATGATTAAAGAAATTTATGAAATGGTGTGATGCAGGATATATATATATATATCCCATCACTTATTCAAAGTGGGTGAGTCCCTTTCATGTAGTTCCGAAGAAATTAGGTATCACCATTATAACTAATGACATGGGAGAGGAGATTCAACCAGAGTAACAACTTCTTGGCAAGTCTGTGTGGATAACAGAAACCTAACCTTGCCAACAAGACGGATCATTTCCCACTTCCCTTCACTGACTAGATACTAGTCGAAACATTAGCAACGAAGGAATATTTTTGTTTCTTGGATGGTTACTATAGATATAATCAAGTTGCTATCAAGCCTGAAGACTAAGAGACGACTACATTCACATGTCCATTTGGGATGTATGCCTTCAGGTTAATGTAATTCAGATTATACAATTCACATGCTACATTCCATTAAAGACTTCAACAGATTGCTGAACCATTAACTGAGCTTCTTAGGAAGGAGAGCAATTTGTCATTCATGATCGATTCTCCAGTCATTCAATTTGCTGAAGGACCTTATGAAACATGATCCTTTCATACAACCATCAGATTGGTCTCTTCCATTTGAGACCATGACAGACGCCTCTGATTATGTGATTGGTGTTGTTCACTTTCATTTGCTATTCATTATGCTAGTTGAACACTTGATAAGATCCAAAAGAATTACACTATTATCGAGAAAGTGCTTCTATACATAGTTTTTGCATTAGAAAAGTCGAGATCACATCTATTGGGATCCAAGTTTATAATCTACAAAGATCATTTTGCCATCCGGTACATACATAGCGAGAATATGCCAAGCCTCGTATGATTCTATGGATCCTTCTACTCCAGGAAGTTGATGAAGAAATTTGATATAAACCTGGAATCAAGAATACAGTAGTAGACGATCTTTCCAAGAGTTGTTGAAAATGAGACTCTCAAGCAGAATATAATTCCAATCACAGAAAACTTTCTAGATGAGGCAATTACATTAGTCACCTCGAATATAATTCCAATCACAGAAAACTTTCTAGATGAGGCAATTACATTAGTCACCTCGCTCCCTTGGTATGCTGATATATTGAATTACCTTGTGTCCGAGAGGAACCCACATGATTGGTTAAAGTTCAAAGTTTTTAAATTATTGTCAAAAACACATTTCTAATGGTGGGAGGATCCATATCTATTCCGGAGGAAGCAAATTGCAACTGGAGGAGGTACACACTTAGAAGGAAATTAATGGTATCTTAAAACATTGCCATTATCTGGAAGTTGGCGAATACCAATTTGAAATGAGAACGGACATAAAAGTGCTTCAATGTGGCCTATGGTGGCTAATACTCTTTAAGGGTGTTGTTGATTACATGAAAGGATGCACTGTCTAGCTGAGGATGAGAAGAACAATCAGCTCGAGATATTTAATGCCTCTAAAATACATTCAGATCTTAGGCGTATTTGACGCATGTGGCATTGAATTTATGGGCGCATTCCGTAATAGCTAGGGTTTTGAGTACATCCTTTGGACATTAATTATGTGAGCTATTGGGTGGAGTCTATCCATGCTCGAGCAGCTGACAATCAGATTATTTTATGATTCCTCAAAGAGAACATAATCTTGCGGTTTGGGGTACTGAAAATTCTATTTATCATATGGGGGAATCCACTCCATAAACAAAGAAGTCAAGAACCTGGCAAAGGAACACGACATCGAACATCGTGTCACCATGCTTTACCACCCACAATCTAATGACTTCGTTGAATGTTCGAATAGGGAGATAAAGACAACTTTACAAAAGCTTTCTTTACCTGATAGATAGAACTGGTCGCAGCCACTCGACTTAGTTCTTTGGGCTTACTACACAATGTACAAATCTCCTCTAGGAAAATCTCCCTAAGGCCTCGTCTATGGTAAGCCATGTCGTCTGCTTTTACAAGTCATTCATAAATCATTATGGACACTCAACATGTGTAACTTGGATTCTGAAAAAGCCAGAAAGAACAAACAAATTGATTTGGATTGCTTGTTTGAATTCAAAGACTAAGTATACGACAACAACCTCATGTACATGGAGAAAGTCACGAAATGGCACTTTAAGCATATCCGTAGAATTACTTTCGAGCCTAGATAGAAGTTTTGGTTGTTTGATGCAAGTTGAAAATATTTCCAAGAAAGGCAGAAGAGCAATTGAATATGGCCTTTTTTAATAAGAAATGTGCATGACATCAGAAGCCTATCGATTTATGGTTTACTACCTGACGCAAAGCCTTTTATGGTAATTGGAAAGTTACTGACACATTTATTAGAGCATGATACATTCCTTTCCATCATAGATTCAATTTAAGTGGTATTTTGAGAAGAGTTACCATAGACAAAGAGATCAAATACTTAAGCTAAAAAATATCTGATAATTTTTTCCTTTTTTTCTTATTTTTCCCTACTTATTTCTAATTTTTTTGAAATGCACTCGTCCCTTTCAACACTGCTATATTTAGGACACACTTCATCCTAAGTACATGAGGGATGAGTAATCTGAATTATTCATTCTTTAGCCCCTCACATGTCTTCCTTTTTTTTATGTTTCGTCTATACTTAGGGATATTTTCCTATACTTACTATACTCCATCCTAAGTAATATTCTGTCTATACTTAGGGACGATCGACTTCTCATTCCATCATTATTTAATCATTGTAGTATAAGCTTTTTCTATACCTAGTATGAGTTGTGTCTGAAGGATATGGGAGAATCCTTAAGCGCATCATGGAATCGTGAGGATCATATCATAAACGAATGAAAGCGACTAGTCACACTCATTGCTTGGTGCAACAGAATCTACAAAAATTTAATCGATGAAACTACATGATCCTAGAACACTTCTTATATTGGTTCATCTAACCACACAATAGATAATGGAATACATCTTGTAGCATGGTTGTGATCGAGCATCTAAGAGAAGAGACCTCCTATCTGTCGTATGTTATGCTTGCAAGCGCGAAGATGAGTTGCATGCTTCTCGCAATCCAAGTCATTGATCCATGTAGTGGATCTCCTGATCTCATCTCACGAGATCGAGTGTCCTCTTCACAAGCGAGGCACACCAAAGAAGATGGAGATCCAAGAGTTATCAAAGTGGAAGCACAACGGCGATGCGACGACAGTGACGACCTTCTCTCTAGGGATGGAGTGGACGACTACTCAAGGAGAGAGAGAGAGAGAGTGAGTGATTAGTGTGAGAATGAGAGAGAGAAAGAGAGGAAGTGTTGTTATTGTTGTAACTTTGAAGAGAAAGGGGTGCTGCTTCTTATATTGGGTTTTGGGAGTCCATGGATCTCAATCCATGGACAACACAAAATCAATGGATGAGATTGATTTGTGTTTCTTTCAATGGCCATGATTTTGTTGTAAAAAACACGACAACAATTAATTTAAATTAAATTGATATATATTGATAAACCAATATAATTTATTCCAAATTAAATCAACTAATCTTGGAGATAAAGGTGGAGGTGATTGCCCTCTTCCCTAAAAGAGGGGGACGACCACCCACTCCAAATGGAAGTTGGAGGTCATCTGCCCTCTTATGATGAAGGGTGTCAATCTCCTTATTATCTCATGAAATCTCCAAGATTTACAACAACACTTTTTGTAAATTATCTCACAAAAATAACTCATAATTATCTTGTGAATATTGCAATCATACCATTGGAAATATGTGAATCACATTTACTCCCCATAAGAAAATGTAAATTATATTTTCAATTAATCGTCCAATGTGAATCCAATTCACATCAATAATTAATCAACAAATATAAAACACAATGATCTCTCTCTCGTATATTATAAATCACATTTATAATATATATATGATAAATTGGATAGTGATATCCACATTATTCATTTCCATATTAATTAAATCACATTTAATTATATTAGATCATCATTCTCAAATAATATGAATCAAGTTCACATTATTCATGATAATTAAATCACATGTAATTATCCATTTCTAAATGCTGAGATATAATTCCACCATGGAATTATTATTGAACTATTTCAAGAATAATGCACTTTCTCTGCATATACTTGGAGATAAGGACATGGCAATTGTACTTTCCACGTATAGTGACCTGGTTATCGAGATCACATCTCAAATCCAGATCTCAAGGACCTCTCATAGATGCCTGATTTAAATCAAGGAGGTAAATCTAATCTTATCATTGCATTTGAATCTCAATCTGATCAGTGTCCAACACTTGGACCAATGTCAGAATACTTCTCTACATAGAGGAGTCACTAAAATCTAGACCTATTTCATCACTTCCTTAGAATGGAAGCATCATGGTTATATAATCGTTTATGATCACATCACCCTCAGGTATTCCTAATACATGTACATCCTGCATATTAGAAGACCTATGATAAACCCAAAGATATAGATTAATTTTACACTGTCATCTTTAGGGTTTCACCATCAAGTTTTTCATTCTTGGTCATTGGGAGTTGGTATTGATCATAAGCTTTCCAAAAAAATATATCATACCTACTAATTCTTATCATGCTTACAAAGCACAACGACCATGCATGGAAATTGATCGATCCCAGTACCTCATGAGTGAGCTCATTTCTTCCGATTCACAAGTGAACCTGTAAGATCCCTTTTAGAGATCATTACTCATATGCCCTCATATGCACATCAGCTCATCGTTGTATAGACCTTGGTTAGATCATCAACCTATTGTTCTGCCAAATGTACATACTTAGACGTATAGTAACACATCTATCTTTGGTTAGAGGATGTGTGCCTATATCGTGACAGTATATGACATAGGACTTTGGTTATCTCAATCTCGTTAAGTCAACTATTTGACTTAGCTAATGTGACACCTCTGAATCTCTATTCCCACGTAGAAGACCTGCATCAAGAGGTTGGTCTGATATCAACCTAATGAGAAAGGATTTCCATCTCCTACTCAGTCTGGAGTTCATCTCTAAACAATCAATTGACGGTGCTTGATGATCCCTTAATCTAACTCCTTGGAGATTCATCAAAACACCAACCTCTACGATTCAACTACTGAATCAACAACTATATCATCATTAAGATGGCAATGGTACATAACCCTAATTGTACTGAGGGACCTATTATGCAAATTAGCTATTCTTCAATTCAAATCAGGGATTGATATTTGCAATAACATTTATTGCACAAGGGCTCGTCATGGGCTTGGATGTCCAACAATCACCCACTAACCCAAAGACCCGTTACTGGGCTAATCTTTAGACCCTCACTCATGTGACAATCATAGGATATTTATGAAAATATCTAGGTAAGATGATCAGTTACTCTATTGCTGAGAGACCACGCAATTCCTTTTTATGACACTTGCATATATCCTAGTAACAGTGCTCCCATCCAATGCGAATGTTACATCTTATGCAACCAATACTCAATCTTGTTAATTATAGTGTCTTTAACACTACAATTCAATAATCATTATAACCATTATGTAACATCTATTATCGCTATTAGAATGCCCTTATTCCTGGAGATCTCTATCTCCTAAGGTATCTACATTTAAGACATTTTAGATCAATGTCTATAAGGGTCTTAAGTTCTAGAAGATAAGACCTTGAGATCACCATCTCTAAGTCTTGTCATCTTTGAAGATATTCTTATTACTGCAAATAAGTGTTTTATCTTCATAGTAGGATTTGTAATATCTAACTACTCCCACTACATGGCAGACATCTGATTTTTGTACACATGCAACATACACTGAACTTCCCAAAGCTGGTGCACTATGGCATGTAGCTTTGGTATTCACATCCTAAGCTTTTTGAGGTGCTATCCCTTGAGATAGGTCAGTACCATATCTCAAGGGATATAAGCCTTTCTCAGAAAATGGAACATGTCGAAGGTGTACCGCTAGTGTGACGGTCCCAATACCCTCTTCTCTTTGCTTCTGAACAACTTCAGAACTAAGAACTAAGAGGTATCCTTGAGATCATATCTAAAGGTATGGAATAGATAGTCAATAAAAAACTTATTATTATACTTAGGATTAGGATATCATAATATATTTAACACGATGAACAAAATGGCACTCCCACTAAGCCTCACATGGTTCATCAAGATTCTATCTGAAATCGTAACATTTATAATTTCATCAAATCTAGTGTTACAACTACAAGATGTTTATTTGAGTCCATATATGGAGTTCCTTTAGCATGCACATCATGCCTTCCTCAACTATGAAGCCCTGGGGCTACTTCATGTTAATATCCACAAAGATGTATTCATAGAGGAATGCAATATTAACTTCCATCTTGTAGTTGTCAAAGTAAAGTAGTGTAGCTATAGTTAGTAATAATCTGATGAGTTTAAGAAAGGTCACCAGAAAGCAAGTCTCATCTCAAGCGATGTCTTCTTTCTGGTGTATAGCTCATGGATACAAGTCGTGCTTTGAAGGTCTCTGCCTTCTCATCAGGTTCTCTCTTTCACTTGAAGATCCATTTACACCTTAGCGGGTCTTACAAATATAGTAGATCCTCGAGGTCCATATAAAACACTTGTATATGAAATCTACTTTAGACTTTATTTCTAACGTACATCATTCCATGTCGTGATCTTAAAAAGCTTCATTACATGTAGTAAGATCATTGTCAGAATTAACTGACACATGGAATCCATACTCATACTCATTTGAAGAAGTATGTGCGTTTCATATTTAATTGTCCTTTTAGTTTCTGATTCCAATAGCCTCATTATCTTCTCGAGATTAAATGCGTTCCTTCACTTCATTTTTATCTTGATTCTCATGAGAGTCAACCTCTAAGAATCACGTTCTCATATATGAAATCTTTTAAGATCCTCAAGATCATAAAGTAGGTATCCAATACCATCCTTTATTTTCCTAATGAAGTAGCACTCTCTTGTTCTAGATTTAAGCTTACTTACATTCATGACATGGTCATGGACCAAGCAAACTTAAATCCTCAAGTGTCCAACACAAGACTAGGTTCCAAACCATAGCTTATGATAAGGTCCAAATTTAGATTTACATGGAACCTTTTAAGGATATATGTTGTAGTTTCTACTTTGTATATACCGGGAAAATAAGGGTTAATTATGCTATGATTCATCATTGATCAAATCAAGTCACACACGATCAATTGTATCTCCCTACAACTCTATCGAGTTTAGTTGTATCATGAGAAATAAGATAGGAATGATATTCCTACCTCCATATGGTATTCTTTGAATTCATCTAATTGATACTAGCTACATAGGTTAGATCAAACTCATTTCATCTTCTTTCAATCTTTGGTTATAAACCAAAATTGTGAACTCTTTGAAAATTTTAAAGGTTTCTAAGGTGAAGGA